>JBBGZY010001981.1:1695000-2047500 GCA_037952925.1 Lithobates clamitans | reverse complement strand
CTTTAGACTGGGATGCCAGTCTAAAGTTCATGTGCGTGTAAATACTTTTGAAAATATAGTGTATATGTGATATAAATTGTTTCGTATAATAAAAAGTCAATAAAAGCTACGCCCAAGCACTTGTACAAAAAAAAAAGTTAGCCCCTGCCTACATAATAAAATGCCATGCACACAGAAGGGAGAGCAATAATTCTAGGGCCATTAGTCATAGTTAGGTGTAAAAACCCCTACAGGTCTTCAGTTTAAAGCTTGAACTTATGGAAAATATAGAGTACTAAAGATTCCTATTGTTTTGGGGGTGTGCATAAATGTAAAACTTGACATGTTACGTATCTACTTGGCGCAACCTTATTTTTTTATATTTATACCAAAAAATTGGGTAATGTATTACATGTGTGCCCCATAATTAACTTTACTGTATTTTTTAACTGAAATTTTGTGCTTGATAAACTCTTGCGTAAATGTTGTGTGGCAAAGAAATGGAACTACTGCCGTTTCACTCTCCAGGGTCTCTGCTTTCAGAAAATACATCATGTTTTAGGGTTTTACTAATCTTTAGGCCTAAAATAATTTTTGAAATGTGTGCACAAAAAAGCTCTAGAAGCAAAAGCATTAAATAAAGGAAGTTGTATTCGAGACAAGAACCATCACATTTTAGCAGGGGTCTCAAACTGGCGGCCCTCCAGCTGTTGCAAAACTACAAGTCCCATGAGGCATTGCAAGGCTGACAGCTACAAGCATGACACCCTCAGGCAGAGGCTCAGGGTAGTTTTGCAACAGCTGGAGGGCCACCAGTTTGAGACCTCTGCAGTATAGAGAACCATTAATCTAATATTGGAATATCTGAGGCAGAGATCCAGAAACCAGAGGTTGAGTTCTGCTGGCATAATGTATACACCAGTGGTAGGCAACCTGGGGCCCTCATGCTGTTGTGGAACTACATTTCCCATGAGGCATTGCAAGACTGGCAGTTACAATTACTCTGAGGCAATAATGGGACTTGGAGTTCTGCAACAGCTGGAGGGCCCCTAGTATGCACTATGAGACTACTAACACCATCCACAAAAAGGAAACAGACTTCAGGAGTGGCAGAAGAATCCTTAAGCTGGGTATACCAAGTCAGCTGGTTCAGCAGGGACTGGACAACTTTCAGTAATTGTGTACTGCTGTATGTTTAACAGAAACCAGTCAAATGACCGGCTTCTATGGAACCGTCATGCTGGAAAACCAGATCTTGCTCCCCCACTGTACCCCCCATCACAATACAAAGGTACAGTGGGAGAGATTCCTGCATCAACCATATTTGTGTTATTACCTTGTGTGCGGACGCTGACCTGGGACTGTCGGATCCATCCATCTCAGAGGTGGGGAGATACAGAGGACGTGGCTAGACATCGGGCATCTATTTACCTCATGCGAGCAATGATCTCCTATAATTTAGAGATCATCGGGTTCTGGTAAGAGGCCAATCTAATCTTCACATGGATATTTAATGGATTATGTTATCACTGGGACCGGTGTACAGCACGTTGAATTGGTGGAATGCCATTGATACAATTTGGATACATATGGACACTTTGTTTATTGCATTATTATTATTTTCACAAGAATCACATGTTGAGACACTGTGTTTAGAATAATTCCCTGATTAGAGTTTTTGTTTATTTAAGAGAGTGCAATTTTTAAAATTTTTTTCACATATTTTTCATTATCTCCTTCTATCTAAGGAGTGGTAAAAGTGCAGCAGTCTTCACTTATATTAAGCGTGAGATTTTTTACATATAATATCTGACTTACATACGACCCCCTACTTACAACCGGAGGGAGACAAGAGGAAGCAAGAGGAAATCTACCCCTAGGAAGGGAAATTCATTCCTGTAAGTTATCATAAGAAAAGGTGTCTCCACTGAAGCTTTATCACCAATCCTTGTTTCCACGACAACCCAAAATTTTCAAAATCCAATTGTCACAGGGACAGAAAGTGAGGTGAAATCTTCTGAACAGGGGCACAGACAGCAAAACAAATGTTACAGGGGTGATAACCCTTCCCTATGCTATCCAAAGAACGTAATTATTTTTTTGGCTGGAGCTACACAAAAAAAAAATGTACCTGTTCTGACTTGCATACAAATTCAACTTCAGAACAAACCTACAGATCTTGTTTGTAAGCCAGGGACTGCCTGTAGGCTGTGAAGAGTCTGAATCGGGAGCCAGAAATGATAGGAGCCTCCGGCATACTTCATATAGGTGAAGTGTCAATAGGCTTAGTTCTGATGAAGAGGTAGTGCATAAAGCTCTGAACATCTGCAACCAGACTGATTCACTAATCATGAACAAACTGCTAAAGTTACCAGGTCTATTTAATCTACACATCTGATGTTGGCAGAGTTACCAGGCTCAGGTAATGAAATCAGAAAAGTTAATGAGGAGGACAAACCTATTGGGCGGTCCAAGGATTTTTTGACTACAGATGTTGGTTCCTTCTGAGTAGCCTGTCAAATCATCCCCAGAAGTACAAGGGGAACCATGGACAAGGTCACCTACGGTAACAGCACTGTACTCTAAACTTCTTTCAGGACACATACATGCTTCTGTGAGTTATTGCACTAAATAACTAGGCCTACATAGAGGCATGGCCTCGCTCACAAACCAGAGTGGATTGAGGTGGAGTGACGTATAGGCAGCTAGAAGTAAAAACCATCGCTGAAGGCAGGCAGTGGATCAGGACAGAGAATCCACATGCACGTAAATAGGAGCAGCCGCTCAAGTCTTTTCCACCACAAGGGTAAGAAACGGGATGAGCAGTGTGGATAGTGCTCTAGGTGAGTGATATCTCATAGACTGATTGCGTTACTTCAGCTGTGAGGCAATTCCTGATGTTTCTTCATAGAAACTCTGCTCATAAAATGAGTGAAAGTGACAGGATCACACCAAAAAGAGAAACCACCACTCTAGGCCTGGATGGAAGACTGTATTGTGCTATTACTTAAGCATCCAGTTAATAAAGGTCATGTGTCAAATGTGGGGCTGAAACAACTAATCAATTAATCGATTATGAAAATAGTATCAATTCAATTTCATTAATTTCATAATCAGTTGACCTGCATACAGAATGCATTATTTGTTTACATATCAGGAAATACAGTGCCGCACACATACAGCTCAGTACACCGTCCATACAAGTCAGTAAGTGCCTGAGAACTTGTGAATGTGTGAAGAGCAATGCCTCATGGGACATGTAGTCCTGGGAAGGAAGTGAGTGGTTCTAAAGGCAGAAGTTCTCTTTACCTTGCTATTGTGGCACTCTATACTGTACTTAACACACAGCAAAAAGCAGTATAAAAACAGATCAAAAGCAAACTGCATAGGTGTGTGCCGAGCCTTATGCTGGCCACATGGATTCATTTTCAGACGAGAATATTCATATGAAAAATCTTTGTACATTTGCTGAATGAAAGAATGTTGTTTGAAATTTTCACTTGCTTTTAACATTCTGTTTTAAAATGAATGTAATTTCTGAACAAAAACCACATACACTCTCTGAAAATTCCTTTGACCAAGAAGTTTTCTATTTCTAAATTTTCCTGTCACCGTGGTTGAAAACGAACGTCGATTTGACCCCACTAACGATTTGAAAATCGAACGAACATTCTTAAAATTACATTTTTTTTTGAAGGAAGACGTTGTTTTTGTATGGCCAGCATATAATATATTACAGTTCTGTTTAAAAATCTGCAAAACAGTCTTTTTATTTAAAGAAAAAAAAGTTAAAGATCTGAGTCTGATGATATTTACCAGATTCAACCTCTAATAGTATATACAGTATATCTCTTCTGTCTGTTATTCTGAGTGGATTAGAGATTTTGCTCTCCAACCATATAGTTGGTTATTTATATTTACCACTGCATAGATATATTTAAGAATAAATTGCCTTTTTTTAAAACTTTGCATATTCACTAAATTATACACCATACTTTTAAGGTTATTAACCCAAAACAATAAATCGATTATGAAAATAATTGTTAGTTGCAGCCCTAGTCAAATGTACCATAACAGACATCTAATTATAATCAGCGTTAAAAGATTTGGACACAGAAACTCTGGCACCAATAGCCACAGTAGAAGCTTTGGGAGATGCCATTGTAGAGTTGAATGTCTAAAGAAAACCTTAAACTATAACAGACCATGCAAGGTATGATCAGGGCTTAGGTATAATGGAGGTAGTACATCTGCTCTAAATGAGTGTGTTTTTGGCAAATCTACTCAGGAGACACACACACCTGTAAGCGTCAGAAGGTAGCATACTAGAACGACTTCAATTTTTCCCTGAGGTAAATTTCCACAGAAAAATATCAGAAGCCAGATTACAACACAGGCTGTACTATTGTTTCAAAAGTTTGGGTAGTGTTCTGCAACTAACTGACAAGTGCATATAGGTCTGGAAAGAACTCAATGCAGAAGTTTTAGCAGAGATTCCACTTACCAAGATTATCTGTATATGGAGACACTGGAGATCGCTCTAGAGAGCGATCTGTGGCCAACTGACGCAGTATCCACAGGTCTGGAAAGCTTCAAAGGCAGAGTCCAGTGCCTGAAGGTCACCTTTTAGTAGGTCTTCACCACATCCTTGGGTTTACTCACAAAGTGAGTCTCTAGAGACAAGGTCACATCAGAGGTTGTCACATGGCTCTGAAGCTGTAAAGCACTCTGTGGCTAACAAACCAGTACACTAGTTTGAGGACCACCACAAGCAAAGTCACTCTGTGTCCCCATAAGTTACATTACAGTCAGGCCTGCAATTTCAGTCCTGTGGGATCCAGGTACATACTCCAAGGCAGCGTCTAGGATTAGGTGATCCAGGTACCTGCTGTGCAGAGACCAGCTCAAGCAGCTTAATATCGAGATTAAAGAAAAAAAACATTCCACGAAGTACTGAGAATTTTGATAAAGGATTTAAAAAAAAAAAAATAGTAAAAAAAAATATATAGTCTTTATCAGCAGAGCTCGAGACAGCATCCAACCTCTTAGAACAGTGGTTCTCAACCTTAGTCCTCAAGTACCCCCCAACAGGCCATGTTTTGGGAATTTCTGTTAGATAAAATAGCTGTCCAAAATACCAAGCCACTAACTCTGATTTACAGCACCTGTGCAAGATAAAGGAAAACCTCCAAACATGGCCTGTTGGGGGTACTTGAAGACTGAGGTTGAGAACCACTGTCGTAGACCACTGAGGTATGATCACACAAGCTGTTAACAGGCTTTTTAAAAAAAAGTCCAACCTGGGTAAGCTCAGACTGAGGAAGGTCACATGACCCTCATACCCATAAGCCCACTGAAGAACCTTGTGGTAAGGAAGGTGGGGGTATTGGAAGGTCCTGTATAGGCAAAGTGACAGTGTCTCTGTAAGATCTCTGTTTCACCAAACTGGGGCTAAAGGAATGCATTAAAATGCTTCAGAAAAGCTGCTAAAATCTTGGTGAGGGTTTTCAAGTCTTATAAAAACTGAGGCTGTGTGTACAAAGCTTACTATAAAAATCCACCCCATTTTCTAGCTATGGACTTGTTTAACAAGCATTAGGTGTAGGGGCAGTCTACTCTACAGGAAAAAGGGAAGCAAAAGTATAGGTCAACCCAGTGCCAATATGTCCTGAATTTTCGGCTTATAGAGGTGACTGTACAAAAAGTTTGACCAGTATTTAGCTTTGTATCTCAACTTTAATCAGTAAACTAACTCTGGGGTACCTGCTCAATATTCCTAATCGAATGCTAGAACCTTGAGGAAAAATAAATACGGTAAGTGGTACACAAACCTTCCTCCCAAATCAGTACTTTGTGAAAATCTGTATTTAAATAAAAAACACACCCATGACAATTATTGGCTGCTCAGTCACAAAATTTTGCACTTCCAGATACATTCAAGCATGCTATTCCAGCAATGGAGGAGAGCAAACTGAGCTGCAAAACATGGGGCTTAGTTAAGGAAACTTGACACATCTCTGGCAATGATACAAAATATAACTGGTCTTCACAGCAAGGAGCACTGGAAGGGCAAATGCATGTAAAAAAAAAACAAAGAATTTCCAAGCTCAACTTACCAACCAGCCTGCGACCAACCAAATTAACCTGCCCAACAGTATGCATTAAAAACAGGGGTTTAGTTGCACACATTTGCAAATACATGCATAAGCTGCAGGCCACAGCAAGGCACCCTGTATCCTGTAAGCAACTTATGCATGTATTTGCAAATGTGTGCAACTAAACCCCTGTTTTTAACGCATACTGTTGGGCAGGTTAATTTGGTTGGTCGCAGGCTGGTTGGTAAGTTGAGCTTGGAAATTCTTTGGTTTTATTTTACATGCATTTGCCCTTCCAGTGCTCCTTGCTGTGAAGTCCAGTTATAGGTGGGGGCAGTGACCTTTTTTTGTATTGTTGACATATTGGTCAGGCAACACACTGACACCTTTGCTGCCATTGTGCAATGTGCTGGGTGTTCAGTGTGCTCCTGCATCTGCCCTTCATCTATCCATTAGAATACATGTGCTCCCACTGTGGAGACTATTCAAAGTTAGAGTTAGGGTCTGCAGGGTGCCTTGCCATGGCCTGCAGCATATGCATGTATTTGCAAATGTGTGCAACTAAACCCCTGTTTTTAATGCATACTGTTGGGCAGGTTGATTCGGTTGGTCGCAGGCTGGTTCGTAAGTTGAGCTTGGAAATTCTTTGGTTTTATTTTACACATCTCTGACAATGCCCTCCTTACTGCCAAAACAATACACAGTTATGCCAAGTAATGTCACACCAACCAATGCATTAACATTTTATTTTGAATGAAACTTTTCCAGCTAGATTAGAAGTGGCACAAAGACCATCCCATCTGCCATAAAAGACACTGCATAAGCCTGTATAGAGGAAACCTTGACATTACACTTTAGGTGAAGTTGCCTGATCACTTTCATGGGTTGGTAACCTTACCCAAAAAAAAGTGGGCAATGTTTTGTTTCTAAAAATTAACTTGAGTGTATTTTTACTGAAAATATGGGTTTGAGTTGTACTAATATCATGCAACATAAAAACTATTAACAGGGTTTTCTTCTTTCAGAAAATATGTTTTGGCTAATCAAGCCTAAAATGTGCAAAAATGGCTCTGGTGGTGAAAGAGTTAAAGAATAGGAAATGTGGAGTTTATAATGTATTGAACACCCAACAAATAGTTTCCAATGTTTATCATTACATTTAAAAATGAATAATGCATAATAGCCAGAAAATTAAGGCAGACAGTGAACTATCAGTTTTCACATGGGCAGTCAGTGGGGAAATGCCCACTTCAATGTGAAGGACCCCCCTCTTACATTAGTTGTCTGCAACATGCTTTCTTCCACTTCTAGTCAGTGAGAAAGGTCCCCTTATACTGGTGAATAGTATTAGAAGGGCCCCATGACACTGGTATTCAATAGAAAGAATGTTCAGTCTATTGCTGGTCACTGAGAAGAATCCCACTCCCCCTACAGATAATCAAATGCCTATAATGGTGTAAAAAGGTAGGGGTTGGGTTCCTGAAGAACTGGGCGGACTCCTCAGTTGGTTACCAGATCTTTAGAAGGGACGGACTGCACCTAAATGGGGAGGGTGCAGATCTGCTGGGAGTGAAGATGGCTGAAAAGTTAGAGGGTTTTTTTAACTAGGCAATGGGGGGGTCCAGAGGTAAAGATAGTCAGCATGGAACAAATTCCAGAGGGTGGTATTGGGGGCATTAGTGGTAGGTTGACTAAAGCACCTCAACCCGAGGGAGGTAAGTACAGTAACAAGTCCTATTTGCAACCTCAGAACACCCAATAAGGGGTGAGTATGTGACCGGTCTAAACTACGTGGCATGTTCACCAATGCCAGGAGTCTGGCGGACAAGATGGGAGAACTAGAGCTACTGTTGTAGGAGGAGGATCTTTGTAGGAATTTCAGAGACTTGGTTCAACAGCTCTCATGATTGGCTGGCAACCATTCAAGGGTTTTCCCTATATCGCAGGCTAGAGAGGGCAAAAAAAGGGGGAGGGGTATGCCTGTATATCAAAAATGATGTACAAGTGAATATGAGAGACAACATCACTAAGGGAGCAAGGGAGGAGGTGGAATCCTTATGGGTAGAGCTACAAAGGGAGGAAACTAAGGGGAAAGTAATACTTGGGAGTATACTATAGGCCCCCTAACTAGAAGGAGGAGGCGGAGGCAGACCTCCTATCACAATTTAGATTAGTGGCAAGGATGGGAAGTGTCATTATAATGGGGGATTTTAATTATCCAGACATAGACTGGGTGGAAGTAACCACATATTGATCTATGGCTCGCCAGTTCCTAAATGTCTTGCAGGAAAATTTCATGGGTCAGACGGTAAATGCACCAACTAGAAAAAAAGCGTTACTAGACCTACTGATTACCAACAATACAGACCGGATCACGGATGTGGAAATACGGGGCAATTTAGGAAACAGCACTCACAGGTCAATTTGTTTCAGTATAAATCACACAAATAGGAAACATAAGGGGAATACAAAGACACTGAATTTCAAAAGAGTCAACTTCCCTAAACTTGGGATAAAATCTTAGGAACAAAGAATGCGGAGAAAAAACGGGTATGCTTTAAGAGCATGTTAAATAAGGGTATTAGCCACTGCATCCTAATTGGAAATTTTTAAAAGAGCTAATAAAAGTCCTGGGTGGCTTAACACCAACTTAAGAATGCATATAAATGCAAAGGAGAAGGCCTTCAAAAAATACAAGGCTGAAGGATCATCATCAGCATTCTAACTTTACAAAGAATGCAACAAGAAATGTAAGGGTGCAATCAGGGTGGCTAAGATAGAACACGAAAGGCACATAGTGGAGGAGAGTAAAAAAAATCCCAAGAAATTCTTTAAGTACATAAATAGTAAGAAAGGGAGGTCAGATCATATTGGTCCCATAAAGAATGATGAAGGGAATCTGGTGGCGAAGGTAACCAAAACTGCAATGTTTATCCTCACGACACGTCACAGGAAGCACCTTCATGGCTAACAGGGGACAGAATTAGAAATAGACTTGAAAAACGTAACATTAATAAGTCACCAGGACCAGATGGCTTGCACCAGAGGGTCCTTAAGGAACTCAGTCAAGTAATTGCCAGACCATTGTTCCTAATTTCTATGAACAGTCTACTGACTGGAATGGTACCAGCTGATTGGAGAAAAGCCAATGTAGCACCAATATTTAAAAAAAGGGCCAAAATACATCCCTGGGAATCACAGACCAGTTAAACTAACATCAATTGTATGCAACTCTTGGAGGGGATGATAAGGGACTAAATACAAGATTTTAGTAATGACAACGGTATCATTAGCAGTAATCAGCATGGGTTCATGAAGAATCGTTCTTGCCAAACCAATCTATTAACCTTCCTTGAGGAGGTGAGCTGCCATCTAGATAAAGGAAGGCATTTGATACAGTTCCCCATAAACATTTACTGTAAAAAAGTAAGGTCCGTTGGTATGGACCATAGGGTGAGTACATGGATTGAAAACTGGCTACAGGGTTGAATTCAGAGGGTAGTGATAAATTGGGAGTACTCAGAATGGTCCGGGGTGAAAAGTCAGGTCCCCCAGGGTTCTGTCCTGGGACCAATCCTATTTAATTTGTTCATAAACGACCTGGAGGATGGGGTAAACGGCTTAATCTCTGTATTTGCAGACAATACCAAGCTAAGCAGGGCAATAACTTCTCCGCAGGATGTGAAAACCTTGCAAGAAGCTCTGAACAAATGAATGGGGTGGGCAACTACATGGCAAATAAGGTTTAATGTAGAAAAATTTAAAATAATGCATTTGGAACGCAAAAATTTGAATGCAATTTACTCTCTGGGGGAATCTAGGATGGAAAAGGACCTGGGTATCCTAGTAGGTGACAGGCTCAGCAATGGCATGCAATGCCAAGCTGCTGCAAGCAAAGCAAACAGAATATTGGCATGCATTAAAAAAGGGGATTAACTCAAGAGATAAAGCGATAATTCTCCCACTCTACAAGACTCTGGTCCGGCCGCACCTGGAGTATGCCATTCAGTTCTGGGCACCAGTCTTCAGGAAGGATGTGCTGGAACTGGAGTGAGTCCAGAGAAGGGCAACAAAACTAATAAAAGGGACTGGAGGACCTTAGTTATGAGGAAGGATTATGAGCACTGAACTTATTCTCTTTGTAGAAGAGACACTTGAGAGGGGATATGATTTCAATGTACAAATACCGTACTGGTGACTCCACAATAGGGATAAAACTTTTCTGTGAAAGGGAATTTAAAATGGCGCGCGGCCATTCACTAAAATTAGAAGAAAAGCGGTTTAACCTTAAACTGCGTAGAGCATGGTTGTCAAACTGGCGGCCCACCAGCTGTTGCAAAACTACAAGTTCCATCATGTCTCCGCCTGTGGGAGTCATGCTGTAACTGTCAGCCTTGCAGTGCCTTGTGGGACTTGTGGTTTTGCAACAGCTGGAGGCCGCCAGTTTGACACCTGTGGCGTAGAGGGTTCTTTACTGTAAGAAAAGGGACAGGCAGTGGTTTCAGCGGAGAGCGTCAATTTAAACTATTAAAAAAACCTTTTAGATAAGCACCTGAACGACCATACCATACAGGGATATACAATGTAATACTGACATATAATCACACACATAGGTTGGACTTCATGGACTTGTGTCTTTTTTCAACCTCACTATTTAACTATAAATGCTGCAGTGTGCATGAGCCCTTAAAGTATAAATTAAAACTATGGTGCTACGAGATCAAGATGGGTGATGGCTGCTTCTCCCCTGGATCAGGTCTTGAGATAGCCTAATGCTTAAAAATTGGAAAAGAAGAAGAGGAGGCGCGCCATCTAAGTGCAACCGCTGCATCCACCAGCCGCTTGCCTTGCTGATCTCTGCAACCTTACAGATGACCAACTTTACATGCTAAACTTGATTCACATAAAAGCAAGTGCATTAATTCTTATTTAAGCATTACCACAGGTTGCACTTAAATGGTGCGCCCCCTCTTCTTCTTTTCCAATTTTAAGCTATATTTACTGTATAAAACACAATACTAAACATGCCTGACCATTTCTTTCCCACATTCACACATAGATATAGAGAAATGTTTTATCAAGTCACACATTTTTTTCAGAGAAACTGACAATTTTAATACTCTTCAAAATAGGTCAAAACATTAACAAATATATCCTGTATATATAAATACCACATTCTCTTGTAAACAAGTTTACACCTTGGAAATGACAGTTGTGCATTTTGACATACAACTTAGCATTTTATTTTTAATGTAACAAAAAAATTTAAATAATAATTTGGCATTACAGATGGCACTCCAACTTTTAGTCCCATCCTACAAACCTGAGCATAAAACATCACAAACACCACCAACAGCTGTTCTGTAGTACGACAAAAAAAGACTATATATTTGTCACAAAATACAGTATAGAAATGGCACAAAGAAAGGACTTAAGAATAGAAACAACTCACCAATGAAGTCAGCTCAGTACTAAAGGCTGCAGATTTCCACTGGTCACCACTGATTCTACTGAATGACAATGTAGTCTCCTGCATGATAACTCTCCTCTACCTCTAATTATCACAAATTTAAATTAGATAGCTTAGATTTAGCAGGTCACCTGTTTTACAACATTAAGAATTCAGGGTCAATACTAATATATATAATTATTATTTTTTTTTTTTCCCTTAAGCAATTGCAGGACTCTAGAACATGATTTACATAGAAATGTGACATTAGAGAGGAACGAACGAATTCCACAGGTGAGATATGCTGCTGGGAGGAATTAAAGGAACCCTGTGCCGAGAGGAATATGGAGGCTGCTATTGCTGGCAAAGGTTTCTATTAAAGCAGAACGCTGGGCAAACAGTTAAATACGTTGTAAATACATATATATGCCAAAAAAATTGTAATTCTATACAGCCACTCTTATAAATTTACTTATAACTGGCACACCTAGGTAAGCACTATGCTTTTTTCCTGGTTCTGCAATGCAGCTTTCTATGTTGTCTTTCCAGCCTACTCACCATTACCTCTGCAATTAGCAGAGAGCAGATCCAGGACCGGTGTATAAGAGATATGTAAATCATGTAAGTAGCTAAATAAAAATGGCAGATATAATAATAAACAGATCTGTATTTCAACTGTGTATTTAGTGGTTTGCCTGGCGTTTTATATTTTCTAACCTGTAATTGAACACATTTGGCTTAGACCAGTAGTCTCCAAACTACGGCCTGCAGGCCACATCTGGCTACAAGATTTTACCAGCCTGCTGTCAGGGCTCAGCTCTTCCTTCTCTGAGCTGGCTGCTCAGCTGTCGGCTAATTGCCAGCTCCCATCTCTCTCCACAGTTACTCAGCTGTTGTTGATATCCTGCTCGTCAGTCCTGCCTACTTAAGCCGTCCAGTCCAGAGGAGCTCTGCCTTCGCCTTGGTCAACATCACAAGAAACATCTCCTGCATTCCTGTTTAAAGACTGGCTTTGCCGACTTCCCTTCTGGCTCCAGATCCTGCTTGCTGTTCCACTACTTTTATCCCTGATTTCTGGCTTGGCTGACTATTAAACTCTGGCTATGTTTTGACTAAGTTTGTTCTTTTTTACTTTTATTATTAAAGAAGTGTTCATGGAGTCTGACACCTGCAGCTTGGGTCAGTGGCATGTCTTTAGACTCAATTCAGAAGCTGAGGAATCAGATAGTCTCTGCTTCTGATAGGGGGGACCCTGATGCAAGGGAGAACCCTGATGGGGACCCGGCTGTATGGGGAAACATTGTAAGGGGGACACTAATGTGATAGGGGGGCTTTTGATATTAAGTTCATTTACATTTTATTCATTCACTTATAAAACATAATTTTTTTTTTTTTTGGCTCACAAATAATTGTAAAATATATGAGCCCTCATACCGGAAAAGCTTGGAGACCCCCTTCTTTGGAACAGAAGGAGTATAAATGTCAAAAACGACTTACTGTGACTTGTCCTAGTCCAGTGATGGCGAACCTTGGCACGCCAGATGTTTTGGAACTACATTTCCCATGATGCTAAACTACACTGCAGAGTGCAAGAGCATCATGGAAAATGTAGTTCAAAAACATCTGGAGAGCCAAGGTTCGCCATCACTGTCCTAGTCTATCTAGTAAGAATCGTTCTACACCGACAGGTGGTGAATTAGTGAAATATGAAAAAAAAAAAAACAGTTCTTTGCAAACAATACAACAATTAAAAAAAGAGAGACTGCCAAAGTTACTTGAAGTAGAGCTTCTCTTTAATATGTGCTTTTCTGAGCAGGGTGACAGGTGCACCTTAAGGCATTTGAAGATTGTCAGAGGTCTGATTACCCTAGCACTGAATATTTATAGGACTAGAACACACAGGCACCATACAATGTATTCATCTAAGTTTCTGGCATCCTATTCAGGGCCCTTTCAATTTTTGGGGAGAACAAGTACCGTATATGACCGTTTGTGCTGAGGATCCAAGCTCTAACTACAGACAGCTCACAGTAACAGGTGGTGTGCTCTCTCTCTTCAGTAAGACCCTTTATATCACTAACAGCCAAAAATCAGATGCAAACTGAAACAACTGCTATGAAATCTGATTAGTGTGTATGGGTGAACCTGCCCACAAACAATATACTTACTTTGCCAAGTTATGCGCACTATGTATTGAGAAGGACCAATGCAAAGAAAAAGGCCCATGTATTCTAGGGCATTCTGGAGGAAAGTGGCATATTTCTTATCTGTACAGACACTTCCTTCTGAATAACAAAACACAGCACTATAGAGAGAGAGAGAGGCCACTACATCTACCTACTTGAAGCGTTTGTTAACCCAAAATAAAAAAAAATCATATACTGGTCCCTTAAAGCAGATTAAACAGCACAGTGCTTGTGCTGTGTAATCTGCCCCACTCTAAACTGTAAAAAAAAAAAAAAATACCCTAAATCTGCCACTTGCTGTATGCCCTCTCTAAACAGACCACGATAGCCAGGGCTGCTGATCACCAAGGTCAAAATGCATCCCTCCGTCATACACTGCTCTGCTCTCCTCTCTCTCCCCCCTCTCTGTCAGCGCCCTCTCTGTCTGTGCTCAGCCCCGCCCCCCCGCTGCTATTTTTTGGGGAAAAAAAACAAACTACAATTGTCACTGCCAGCCTCGCTATTAGAGGCTGGCATACCACACTGTGTATTTTCAGCTGTCTTAAGGCCGGTCACGTGACTAGCGGCCGCTTTACAGTTACGAGACAGAGCTTCTGCGGGTGAAGCCGAGCGGCCACGTGATCTCCCTGGCCGACGTCAGAGAGAGATCATGTCCCCTCCTGTAGAAGCAATCCATCGGAGCTGGAAAGCTGCCGCGAGTTACGTGACCAACCTGAAGACAGCTGAAAATCAGTATTTAACCTTTTTGTTTTTAAAAATGCATTACACAGTGTGCTATACCAGGCTCTAATAGAGGGTCTGGCTTAGACATATGCCCCGTACACACGGTCGGACATTGATCGGACATTCCGACAACAAAATCCATGGATTTTTTCCGACGGATGTTGGCTCAAACTTGTCTTGCATACACACGGTCACACAAAGTTGTTGGAAAATCCGATCATTCTGAACGCGGTGACGTAAAACACATACGTCGGGACTATAAACGGGGCAGTGGCCAATAGCTTTCATCTCTTTATTTATTCTGAGCATGCGTGGCACTTTGTGTGTCGGATTTGTGTACACACGATCGGAATTTCCGACAACGGATTTTGTTGTCGGAAAATTTTATATCGTGCTTTCAAACTTAGTGTGTCGGAAAATCCGATGGAAAATGTGTGATGGGGCCTACACACGGTCGGAATTTCCGACAACAAGGTCCTATCACACATTTTCCGTCGGAAAATCTGACCGTGTGTACGGGGCATTACACAAATGGGTTCACAAACCCTTTAATGCTTATTTGGCTAGAGAGAAACATTCAAATATCTTGCCTACACTGGAAACAAATATGTCTACAAGCCACAACTTCACCTAAATCCATGAAAATCCTTTAGGTGAATTTTAAAGGCCTTTTTGGCACAGTGTTATGAAAGGCATTCATGTCCTGGACTATTTGGTTATATGGTTATAAAAGAAATTAGGCAGAGAATCTCCACATGTAGCAGAGAAATCCAATAGCACATACTTGCTTTTTGCACATGGTTATTAAAAGAAGCCTTCAAACTACAGGTGACTTCATGTATGAAGGTGAAAGGGGGGCCTCTACCCATAACCACCTGGCACCTCTTCATGTCTGTAGTGCAGGTTAAAAGGATGAAATGTCTGGTTGCTATGGACAGCAGAGATAGTGAGACTTTCATATTCCACTTCATCTGTGGGGTTTAGCTGTTTATTGTAACTGCCTAGATTTATATCGGGATGTAAAAATTATGTATTTATTGTAACCACACAGAAAAGAACCTCCATACATAGAAGAATCACCAATAACAATGACTATGAATAGCAGGACATGGGTGTTGTCAGGGGTCTGTTGGGCTCTCCCCCCCTTCTGTCAGAGTTTTGAAGTCAATGGAGAGAGCTTGTTCTTCCGGTAATGCCGGTCGCCTCCACTCCTCCCGTGTAAGGATGTAGACAATCACCATCCCAAACGCTACAAGCAGCAATCCTAATACATTGATAAGAACACCTTCTGGTGGCAGTTGAGAGTATTGATCTCTGAAAAAATAATAATGGGTGATTAATAGCTCCCCAAACAATAACTGATCATACATCATGAACACTTGCATGCAGCACACTTATTTTAAGGTTCTAGTTCAGAAGATGGTGCTAAAACATTGAGATCCACTTCAATTAAAATGTCTTTATTTTAAAAAGTCTTTATTTTAAAAACTAAAGACTTGCCTCTCTCTGCCTTTCTGACCAGGTGAAGTCTGTTCTGTGGGAGCGTTGATCTTCTGTGTCCCCAGCAGTGCTCAGTGGTTTCTCCTTCTGACAGTCATGATACTACTGTGCCTTGTACTGACATTGGGATTAATGGGAGGAAGCACTGATCACACAAGGACAGAAGACCGGCACTCCTGGAAGAGCTGGTTTCAGCACAGACTTCAGCAGGTGATTCCTTGTAATCACACTGGTGGGAGAGGCAAGTATTCTCTTTTTTCACTACAGGGCAGTTTTCATCCAGCCTTTTTGTTTGGTTGGAGTTTGGCTTTAAAGTGACCTCGTCATCAGAAGGTTATTTACAAGTTCTCTTTGCCATAAGGAGATCAATAGACTTGTTTCATAAAGTAATTATACATTTCTAAAATACACATGTCAAACCAAGAATTCCAGGAGCAGGAAATACAAATGCATGTGGTATATGACTATTTTATTTTATTATAAGAGATGTTTGTGTTCCAAAAAAAAAATAAAAAAATTCTATAATGCATCTGTCCCCCACTACTTCGAAGTTCTGTCTTCACTGTGCAGAAAGCAGTGACTGTTACCGGCTCTCTCCTCTGTGCCTCCAGTGCTCACTGGAGCGCTGGGCTGTGGAGTGGAGGAGAGCGGCTGCCTCACTGAGAGGCTGAGACAGATGCCTGGTACTGGTACAGGCATCAGGGTGGATCCCAACTGTAAAGATCTTTCCTGAGCCTGGACCGGCTGAGTGACGTCTGCCGACAATGGATTTTAGCCCACTGTTGGCTAAAAACGGGTCGCAGGGGTGCAGAACAAACTGAAGTCCTGTGACCCACAGGAGAAGTACAGCCAAAATAGCTTTGGTTATACTTTGCCCTCAAGACGTTAAGTACACAAACAAAAAAACATCCAAATCGACTCTACAAACTAATTTTCCTGGCGACATTTATCTACCAATTATTTTTTGTAGAATGGTCTTTCTACATACTATCCCAGGAAAATGAAGGTTTAATATTTCACACTGCTGTATTATATCTTTGGATGGTTATCTTCTCAGTTGTTAAAGCTGAAGTTGAACATGGCAATTGCATTATTCCACTGGTCCAGCTTTGACCAATGTAAGTATGTATGTGCCATGAAAGTGAAACACTGCTCCAGGTTGATCCATGACAAATTAAGTGCTACACAGCATGTAACATTTTAGCAGTCTCCCTTCTCTGTCCTTTTATACTGCTGAAATAAAGAATCCCTTTTCTTTTATTGGAGTGCAGTCATCCATTCAAGTTTATATATGTATTTCCATAACTGTGGAACCTGGAAGTCATTGTAAAAGGCACTGCTACTACAGTAATTGCCACTAACTTCCAGTCCTATGCTGAGAAGTTGCCCTACTGCTTACTATACAAGGGGTGGTCGCTCACTCGGCACAGGCACCATTCAGAGAACAATTTGTATTCTCTCAATGAATGCACATTGTTCTCTGATTGGATGAGGTGGAGATTGTGACCTCACTACCCAGCATCTCCACTTCGTCCAAATTTACAGAGCGCTTTGTATTGCTAAAGAAAATACAAACTTTTCCCCTAAATGGCACAAGACGTGGCAGTTAGAGAAGATCGATGTAGTGGTGGTGCCTACTACACTGAAATCCAGCTTCCACAGGATCCCATAGGTATGGCACATCCATACATTGATCCAAGCTGGACCAATGCAACTATGTAAAAATTGACACACCTAAACTTTAATCTTTTTACGTAAACCTAAGCTTTAAAGAACGCCCGTCATAAGAGAAATCCAGGGGCTGCCACTGCTGACCTGATCTGGAAATGCCATTTGTCCTCGAGTTCAGTAAACTTGAGTCACAGAAGCATCAAGTGAACTGCCCAGCCCTGATCTGCACAAATGTTCTGGGTCAGTGATTTAGAAAGTACTGAAGTCAGAAGGTCAGCATGATTTCAGGCAATGAGGGAGAGGTCCACGATGGCATCCTCTCGTGGTAGGTTTCCTTTAAGTTTCCTTTTAGTTAAAACAGCTTTTTTTTAAAAATGACTATGGTTACATTTTCATATAACCAAAATGTGTACTGAAAACACACAAATGTTTTTCTTACAGATATCACAGAATTCACACTTCAAACAACCAGAATCCCCATAATAAAAAAGCCATTATACAACAGTCTAATGAGCTCCATCCACTAAATGTATAAGAGGAGCAAACATCTTCTCTGATGAGAACCAGCAACCATTACCAAATCATTTCTACAGAAAAGAAGGAGACAGTAACCATAGTAATGTCTTTTCTTTCACACGTTTACAAAATCAATTTCTATTCCACCGATTGCATCCACTATGGGAAGAACATCTTGGCAGAATCAGTTACTCTGCAGGCAGTCACGGAGAATCCCAGAGGTGAACTGAAATGCTCTGCAGGCCTTATTTATTGAGTCTTCTATAACAATTCTCTGTATTGCCTCACCAGATTCCAGTATTTATTACCCAGATTTTAATTTTCACTTGATGAAACATGACTGGTTGCATTGAATGATTACAGGCAGTTGATAAAGCCTATGTACATAAGCTGGAGACCAGTGCGATGCATAGATTTGGCACCAAACACACAACATGAGAGCCCCCTGAGACCAGCACCAATGTACCATGATCTATTAAGGTAAAATATACTCACGGGATTGAGAAGAGCACTTTCTCTGTAAGGCCAAGCAGGCATGTAGCAATTGAAGTCACCAGAAGTCCCATACCAAAGAATATGTGTAGAGGCTTATAGAAAGTTTTGTATGCAAAGGCCAGTCCAGGCACGAAGAACACGATAAAGCCAATTATCCACTAAAAAAAAAAAAAAATAAATATGGCAGGGTTAAGCAATGCTGATCACATAGCTCACGAGTGGCAAGGTCAGCCAATGTAGGCAGTGGTCTAATGGGCCACAGAAATGGATTACACAATTCCCAATAATACAGGCTCATCTTCCCTCTCTGGATTTTCAACTAAAGTGGTCATCATAGATAACAGGTGCATAGAAAGTGTAGCGCTTATTGTATCAAATGAAAAAATATATGTGATATTGCATACATAAACCAACGAAAAAAAGAGAAAAAATAAATGTCTCTATTATTGCATACAGCACGAAGTATAATCCCTGGTAATCTTCAGATATAACTTGAGTGCAAAGATTTATACATAGTCCAATGATTCAGTAAACGATCCTATTCACCACGTGGTTAACTGATACGAAAAAAGGGAATATGATGGACCCTCCACACAGAAGGGATGCAGGCTTACCAGAAGAGTGTACACATAAGGAAATTTGTTTAATTAAATGTAGGGTGCTGGAACACATAGTAAAATTTAACAATGAGGCTTGGAACGCATGCAGGTCCGCCATCTTGGCCGAATCCGGAAGTGCATTAAGGTAATTGGCACGAGCTGGATTCTCATCAAGGGGGTCACAGTATTCTTATTAAGGAGCATGGCAGCAGTGGTTGAGCACCCCAGACGAAGTCTAGTGAGACGAAACGCATCGGGAGACTCCACTGCCTGCCATGATTTTATATTAAGCGCTTTCTTACAACATAAATGTAAGTGTTTTACTTTTTTAATAAATTTGTTTTATAAACGGAATTATGCTATGTGGCCCCCTTTTTATTTCATATGGGCTATTTCTCTGTGACGGGCTACTTCCTAAGAGAAGAGGTTTCCTCAAGTTCTTGATGTCTCTGGAGTTCCATTGCCATTTGTTTAAAAGGTCCTTCATCATTACCGGTTGGTAATATAAGCCCTTCTGGCTCATTGAGCATATGTTCTTATGAGTCCAACTCTACTGGTAAGCCTGCATCCCTTCTGTGTGGAGGGTCCATCATATTCACTTTTTTCGTATCAGTTAATTCACGTGGTGAATAGGATCATTTACTGAATCATTGGACTATGAATAAATCTTTGCACTCAAGTTATATCTGAAGATTACCAGGGATTATACTTCGTGCTGTATGCAATAATAGAGACATTTATTTTTTCTCTTTTTTTACGTTGGTTTATGTATGCAATATCACATATATTTTTTCATTTGATACAATAAGTGCTACACTTTCTATGCAACTGTTATCTTGGACAAATTTCCTATTTGTTGTGTGAGCTGCTGAAATCGTTAAGTAAGCGCAGGGTTAACTTTTTTTCTTTTCTGGTCATCATAGATAAGCAGTCTATGAAGACAAAATTAGAGTTGCTGATTAATTGCACCAGCCAGTAGATACAAGAAAGCAGCAAGTCAAACAGGACATCTACTTTCCAGAAAATGAATAGTGATGATCTCTCCGTTTTGCATTTATCAGGTTCCTTCTCATTTTTCTGCTGCCCCTGTGTAATTTTTTTTTAAGCATTTGTATGAAACAGCATCAAGCACATTTTCTCATTGCTACCCTAAAGCCTGGTACACACAGGCCGAACGTCGGGCGGTTCAACAGAAACCGTCTGGCATTTGGCCCATGTGTACAGCAGCCTGTGCGACTGAAGCTGGCTGCCTGGCTACTGTCGAACTCGCTTGCTAGGAAAACAGTTGCTGATCGGCTTTTCAATCAGCGCTTGCAGCAAGGGCAGGCAGTCCCCTGTCAGACATTGCATTGTCAGTACAGCAAGCTCCTCTCAAACTCCTCAGTTTTTTTCCTCCATAGTGTGTACCCTGCATAAGCCCCTCTCCATAGATGCCATTGTTTACGTGCACCGCACTGATGATAGTCAATAAGCCTCATACAGCTGTGTATAGTTTGGACTAAATGGCTTTGTAATCTACCAGTTTATGGCTATCCTGAACCAGTGAAATGTAGTTTCTGACTTGCTGACCTCACTACTGTAGTGTATACACACATTCAGAATTCGTGAAGCTGTAAAGCTAGGATCATTTCTTGCAGAGCAGAGAATATAACGGCTTCTGCTATCTTACCTGCAGAATGTAGAAGCTGAATGTAGCAATGCCTAACCAGCTGTGTATGCTGTACATGTCTGGGATTTTTTTCTTTTGGTGGAACTGAAACACAGCAATGATCCCTGAAAAAGAGCAATAAATGAACATAATGCCAATCAGTTAAATTTACATGTCCCTCTGCCTCCACATGCATGGAGCTATTAGAGGAGATTTGCTAAAACTGGAGCGCTCAGAATCTGGTGCAGATGTGCATGGTGGCCAATCAGCTTCTAACATCAGCTTGTTCAATTAAGCTTTGGCAATAAAACCTGGAAGCTGATTGGTTTCTATGCAGAGCTGCACCAGATTGTGCACTCTCAAGTTTTAGTAAATAGCCCCCATTAACCCCTTAGCTTTGCTTTCTGCTCAGTGTCTGAAAGTTTCCCTAGAACAATTCTTAGTGACTACTGAAAACATTTCTAGGTAACAATTTATAGTTATTGGACAAAACATAAGGGGTCTTTGCTGCTGCCAAAGAAAATGAAACAAAGAAAACTGCCCATACCCACCTGCATATCTGTGACAGGTTGCTCTTAGCTGGGCCACATTGTTATCAGTCCTTCCACTAAACCAGGGGGTCTCCAAATGGTTCAAACAAAAGGCCAGCATACTGTTCTTCAGACTATAGAGGGGCCGGATTGTGGCCAGTGGGGGGTAGAAAATGTCCTGGGCCCAGCATCAGTAAGAATAAACATGGCCTCAAGGTTGGAGGTCTGTAGGAGGAGGAATAGTAGTACCCAATCGTTGGTATCAGGGGGAGGAATAGTACCCCATTGTTGGTACCAGGGGGAGGAATAGTACCCCATTGTTGGTACCAGGAGGAGGAATAGTATCCCATCATTGGTATCAGGGGAGGAATAGTACCCCATTGTTGGTGTCAATGGGAGGATGTTGCATCAACATTGATATTAGTGGGAGGAATAGTGCCTCATCATTAATGTCAGTGGCAGGAATTATGCCCCACTGTTGCTGTCAGTGGGAGGAATAGTGCCTCATATCACTGGGAGGAATGGTTCCCCAAGGGCCGGACAAATCCTAGCAAAGGGCCGCATCCAGTCCTTAACCACTTGTCACCTGCCCAACGTCAAATGACAGAGGAGCAGTGCGGCTCTCGTTCTGAGTGGATGTCGTATGTGGCTGCCAGTAAAAATCCTGGCGGTTGGCAACACTGCACCAGCGGGAACCCCATCCTGTCAAGTAACAAACAATGATTTGTGAACGAATAAAGCACACTTCTCATTTCCTAAGCCCCTTGTAGTTATGTGTACACACTAGTTTGCAAAATTGCACTAAAAAAATATTTTGCACTAGAGTACAATATTTGGCAGGGATATACATCTCCAGTAAGCTGTGTTCACATTTTTAGGTCTATCATTACAAGTGTTCTTATCTTCTTCCCATCACATTAAATGGCTATAGCAATCATCTGATATACACAAAGTACATGTGTTCCTGGCTGTTTTTAAACTTTCCTACCAGGGGGATTCCTGGTGGGAAGGATTATTGGCATCCTTACCCTGTAGGCAAGGCGAGACTAATAAAATACAGATATATTATCAGGTTAAAAACATATACGTCTCAGATGATTACTCTTACTGCTAAGTTAACCACTGGTAGGGTGTTAAGCAGGCCATAGATGAGTCGAAAACAAAATTTTTAGTCGATCGTCAGGTCGTTTTTTTTTTTACATCATTAGTGTGTCAGTTGTGACACACGATTTTCGTGCCACAATTAAAAGTGCCTGATCCAACATGCTGTATTTTTATTTTTTTAGAAAAACAAAACAAATTATGGCACAATCTTATGTGCCATTTTCGTTTTTCGATCAACGGAAGGTTCGGTTTTTGACTCGTCTATGGTCGGTCTCATGCCCTCTAGACTGGTATGCAGAGATTTGCAGTTTTCTAGAACTACCAGTAACTACAAAAGAGTTCTAGCAAGTAGCAGATGAAAAATAGGAACATCTTCTAGTTACTCACCCACAAGCGAGATGATCAGTGCCAGGATATGTAATGCTCCGTGCAGTATCTTCGTTGCTCTCTTTGTTTCATGTCTAAACACTCGATACACCAATAAAGCTGTGGCAATGAAAGAGGCACATCATTTATATTAGTCGGTAATTACCACAGTTCCACTTAAACTACTATGACTTTAAACAGCGTTGTTAAAGATAAGAAAATGCTGAACTTTTTTTTTAATCAAAACCATAACTAAAACCCTCATCCCTATCTCTAAGCATTACCCCTGGCTTCTGATCTATGTCTAATAACCTGCACAGATAGCAGGGGCTACTGTCTTGTGATTTACCACAAAAGAACAGAGGTGTCATTGATGTGCGGGCAGTGATTGGCAACCTGGTTTTATCCTAAGGCCCCTTTCACACAGGCTGTCCGATCAGGACCTGATCGGACCCTCCATTCACCCCTATCGAGCGGCAAATGTCAGCAGTGACATGTCCACTGACGTCCGCTGCTATCTGATCCTGTCTGCAAAATCCAGATGGATGGTGGTCCTATTTTCCATCCATCTGGTGGATCAGATTGGATGAAAATGGACAAGGCGGCCCGTTTTCACTGGTTTTTCCCCATAGAGGAGGGCGGAACTCTGTCCGTCTCCACTCTGCACAGTGAGCCAAGATGGACACGTCATCCACCTTCTCAGAGGGGATCAGCGGAGCGATCCACCAATGAGCAAGCAGATTCCGTCCAACGGAGGCACCCGTGTGTGAAAGGGGCCTCAGTGTGCTATAGGAGAGGCAAGATGGCTTCACCCAATGGGAAATAACAGGGTCTAGATGAAAAGTTTGGAGAGAAGTTTTTATTGTTCACCAATTTTGCCTCAGGAAAGCTCATTTTCTTTAGATTTATTTCCTTTAGATTTACCAAAACCATATAATATGAGGTCAAACCTAAACACTTTTAATTTGTGTGCAATCAGGCAGACACTTGCACTACATAGTTGAAGGTAAAGTGTATGCAGCTTTAGTCAAATAGAACATATTTGGTCGCCGTTTCTGTAAATATTAAAAAAGTGTAGTTTTAACAACAAACAAAATAAACTTCAGCATTCAGGGTTTCTTCTCTAGGGCTCATAACACAACCCCCATTATAGGTACTAAAAAAACGCACACCAAATCTACTGAGCACCCCTCCAGACCCCGCTGCACATAGCAGCTGTAGTGCGCCACATGACCACACTAACCAATGAGAAGTGCTTGCCATTTGGAGTATTATGATGGATACTCACTCTGGGGCTGTACTATAGAATGCATTAAGATAAAAAAAAACCTTCTGCCTTTACAATCACTTCAATGCATTTCGTTGCATTAGGATAAAAAGCCTTCTGTGTGCAGCAGCCCCCATCAGCCCCTCTAATACTTACCTGACATCCCTCTAGATCCAGCAATGTTGCAGGAGTGTCTTGGCTGCCCGGGACTCCCATCCTCAGTGGCTCAGACAGTAACACGGCACCATTGGCTCCCGCTGCTGTCAAAGTCAGCCAGCCAATGAGAAGAGAGAGGGGCGGGGCCAGGCTGCGGCTCTGTGTCTGAATGGACACAGGGAGCTGTGGCTCGGCTCGGGTGCCCCCATAGCAAGCCGCTTGCTGTGGGGGCACCTGTCAGGGACGAGGGGACAGGAGCACTGAAGAGGGACCCGAGAAGAGGAAGATCTGGGCTGCTTTATGCAAAACCACTGCACAGAGCAGATAATTGTAATGTTTTTTTTATTTCTAACTAAAATAAAAATGAGACTTAATTAGTTTAACAAAGTAAAACCAGGACTAAATGGGACACACAAAAGAGGAGTTTCTAGCTCACACAGCTAATACCAAACACATTGTGCTGGCACTGAGGTCGGACCTTTACTTTTCTAAGTTTAAAACAACTTTCCGCTGACTAGACAAAGATTTTCAAGTTATTTTCCAGTATGTTTGGTATCATGTCTCACTGTGTACAGCTTTCTTCAAATCATATTGTAGAAGAGCCAAGTTGGAAAGAAAAAGGTCAGATAAATCCTAGATATGATCTTAGAACTGTTATCTAATATCTTGGAATCACACAGCTTTTTATTTCTTCTTTTACTTGGCCTCAGGGCTCTTCTGCAGAAGTTGCATCAGGCGGTTTGCTGCAACTGTTTACTATACTTAGGAAAACTACCTATATTACTCAAATTACAACTGATGGGACCACATGGGACAGCAGATAGGATTCTTCTTAGATCTAAACACTTTAAACTCTACATTGATGTTGTAAATCACATTGCACTGTATTAGAACCTCTATACACTCTCCGGCCACTTTATTAGGTAGTAGCAGGGCGCTTTTAACCCCCAAGAATGGTTAAAAAAAGGGGTAAAAGCGCCATGTAGCATTCATTTCACTGGGCAGGGGCGGTGTATTCATCAGGAAGCAAAATCACTACAATTAATTTGAAAGGGGGTGTGAAGCACATGTATGGAGGATACCTGTCAATTCAAAAGTAACATAGGCCATGTGTGTGATTATATAGCAAATAACGATCACTGCGTGTTGAGCTACTGACCTCTAAAAAAAGAATATGCATACACAGGACACTTTATATGTGCATTGTTTGTGCTTCATTAAGTAATGCAGCAAGGAAAATGTACTGCCTTAAATCCTAAAGTTAAAAAAAAACAAAAAAAAAACTCAGCAATGGCAGTTCTCATATTTCTATACGGACAGGTTCTTTTAAACATATGCAAAAGCAGCCAAGAAAGTGATCAGAACCCTATGAACATTTGTAAATGAGCCTTTGTATTAGTACAGATTTCCATTATGCAGGGCATGCTCAGCAACTAATTGGTAGAATCCATGCAATGACACACTTGCACGCTATTCCTGCATCCTTTCAATTCTACAGTCCACCGAACGATCATGTTTCAGGCCTCAAGCTGAGTAACCAGGAAAAATCACTTTCCTGTCATTCTTATAAAGAGGCGTGGTTGTGTTTCACACCTAGGGAACACTCAGACACATAGATACCAGCTTTACACAACCTTTTAAGCTTTATTAGATTCAGAGAATGAACTTTGGCCTGCAAAAACATCAGAAGTCGGGTCTCCGGCCTCAAGTTCACATCAATGTCTGCTTTTGATTTAAAAAGCGAACAAGCCCTAAAAGAAGCGAGTGCTGAAGGCCAACTCTCCAAAATCATATTTGTTTTGCTTGGTTGCTAGCAAGATGACCACCACATTGATCATGCACACTAAAATATATAAATATTCTGAAAAAGCAGGAAAAGCACTTTAAAACAAGCTCTTACATCTATTAGCATTATGAAGAAATACATTTTTAATGTTCACCACTCAGGCATTGAAATCCTAGCTCTTTCCCTATTACTTTCTATTGCACCAGAATCTTGGCCTGCTGGCCTTTCAATATAAATAACCAAACAGGTGTTTCTAAAGCCACCCATAGATGGTTCAGCAGGCTGAATGTACCGAAGTCGATTCATTGATCAACTTGGGTACAACCAGCATGTCAGTTTTTTAGTATGCGATTATTGCCTGGCGGCTATAGCTGCTACCCTGTTTCCCCTAAAATAAGACCTAGTGTGATTGTCAGTGATGGCTGCAATATAAGCCCTACCCCCCAAATAAGCCCTAGTTAAAGTCCTTGCAGGTCTTATTTTCAGGGTAGGGATTATTTTCGGGGAAACAGGGTAGGGCTTATTTGGGGGGTAGGGCTTATATTGCAGCCATCACCGACAATCATGCTAGGTCTTATTTTAGGGGAAACAGGATACTAGTAATCACTGTGTTCTCCCAGCAAGGACAGGTCCCCGTGCCAAAATTTTCACTGGCTGCATTGCGTTCTGTGAATGGGCAAAGGAGACGCTAACATTCAACTCCTCCTCCGCCATTCACAGTACGCAATTCACTGTGTGATAGTAATAACACAAGTTCTCTTTGTTAAGATCTTTGAGAATTTATAAATTTACAATAAAAGGCTTTTTCGGTCATATTTGTCCTATGGATCACAGGAGTGTAGTTCGTTCTGCACTCCCGTGACCCGTTTTCAGCTGACAGCAGGCTAAAGTCTGCTGTTGGATGACGTCACTCAGCCGGTCCAGGCGTTGGATCGATCCAGACTTTACAGTAGCGATCCACCCACATGCCTGGACCGGCAGCTGGCTCAGCCTCTCAGTGAGTCGCTGGGAGACTGAGCCAGCTTCTCCCACCCCCTCCCCAGCCCAGAACTCCAGTAAGCACTGGAGGGGCAGAGAAGAGAGCTGGCGACTGACATTCACGGCTCTTTGCTCAGAGCAGAGCTGAGAACTGAGCGATCAGTAGTATATGATTGCTCAATTCTCAGTGCAGAGGCAGTGAGGGACAGATGCAGCATAGTATTGATGCTGCATCCACCTAGGCGAGTATACATTTTTTCGGGGGAAACACCATAGAGTGCATCCGTAAAGTATTCACAGAGCTTCACTTTTTCCACATTTTATGTTATGTTACAGCCGTATTCCAAAATGGATTAAATTCATTCTTTTCAGGTGCATGCTGTTTTCACTGATCATCCTTGAGATGTTTCTATAACTTGATTGGAACCCACCTGTGGTAAATTAAGTTGATTGGCCATGATTTGGAAAGGCACACAGCTGTCTATATAAAGGTCCCACAGTTAACAGTCAGAGCTCAAGCTATGAAGTACAAGGAATGACAGGATTGTATCGAGGCACAGATCTGGGGAAGGGTGCAGAAAACTTTCTGCAGCATTGAAGGTCCCAATGAGCACAGTGGCCTCCATCATCTGTAAATAGAGGAAATTTGGAACTGCCAGGACTCTGCCTAGAGCGGGCCACCTAGCCAAACTGAGCGATCGGGGGAGAAGAGCCTTAGTCAGGGAAGTGACCAAGAACCTGATGATCACTCTGACAGAGCTCCAGCATTTCTCTGTGGAGAGAAGAACCTTCCAGAAGAACAACCATCTCTGCAGCACTCCACCAGTGCTGTAATGTATGTATGCATGGCCAGACAAAAGCCACTACTCAGTAAAAGGCACATGACAGTCCGCCTGGAGTTCGCCAAAAGGCATCTGAAGGACCCTCAGACCATGAGAAACAATATTCTCTGGTCTGATGAAACAAAGATTGAACTCTTTGGCCTGAATGGCAAGCGTCAATACCATCACTACAGTGAAGATTGATGGTGGCAGCATCATGCTATGGGGATGTTTTTCAGCGGGGAGTCTAGTCAGGATCGAGGGAAAGATGAATGCAGCAATGTACAGAGACATCCTTGATGAAAACTTGCTCCAGAGTGCTCTGGACCTTAGACTGGGGGGAAAGTTCATCTTCCAACAGGACAACGACCCCAAGCACACAGCCATGATAACAAAGGAGTGGCTATGGGACAACTCTGTGAATGTCCTTGAGTGGCCCACCCAGAGCCCAGACTTGAACCCGATTGAACATCCCTGGAGAGATCTGAAAATGGCTGTGCACCAACGCTCCCCATCCAACCTGATGGAGCTTGAGAGGTCCTGCAAAGAAGAATGGGAGAAACTGTCCAAAAATAGGTGTGCCAAGATTGTAGCATCATACTCAAAAAGACTTGAGGTTGTAACTGGTGCCAAGGGTGCTTCAAAGTATTGAGCAAAGGCTGTAAATACTTATTAACAAGTGATTTTTTTTTTTTGTTTGTTTTTTTTAATACATTTGCAAAGATTTCAAACAAACTTCTTTCATGTTGTCATTATTGGGTATTGTTTATAGAAGTTAATAGTAATAGTTATATAATAGTTAAAGTGGTGTTTCGGCCGAAATGATACTTTTTAAATAAAAATACCCCTATAATACACAAGCTAAATGTATTCTAGGAAAGTTAGTCTGTAAACTAAGGTCTGTTTTGTTAGTTTATAGCAGTAGTTTGTTATTTTATAAACTTACAGCAGGCCGTGGCCATCTTAAGTGTTGGCATCTGAAGCCAGACTGTATTTCTTCCTGGATCTCATCCTTGCAGATCTCGCACATGCTCAGTGCAGCACAAGCAGTGTAATAGGTTTCAGGTCAGGTTTCTATAGCAACGGCAGTTTCAGAGGAAGTTGCCGCCCCTTCCCAGAAGGCATTGCAAACAGGAAATGATGCGATGGGCCGCAGCCAGGCAGGAGGAAGTGAAAAATGAATACAGCAGATATACAGTAGGTGCTGAGAAAAAAAAAATCCAATTTGTTTACAGTGCACAGTTTAGTGAGGGATGCTGAAGAGTTGTAAAAGTGGGTGAAACTCCACTTTAATAATGAAGGCTGTAACATAACAAAATGTGGAAAAAGTGAAGCGCTGTAAATACTTGTTTCTAGATGCACTGTACTTCTCTTTTAAAAGCAGCTAGAGAGATTGTGGACAGCTTGTCCTAAAGCTCCTTTACGGTTTGTTAAGAATATGTAAATAGTTTAATGCCCATAGTCTGGACACAAGTGCACTTTAAAAACTCCCAACCAAAACTGAAATATCCATTTTGGACAAAGTCCAAATTTATTAGAAAAATCTGTTCCTATGTTCAGTACAATCAATATGTATTAACAGAAACCGTCATGAAGCAAGACTACTACAACAAACCATCTTGCTAAGTAATCTGTAAAATGCGATTAGGAGCAACTCTAGTACGCAGAGAATGACACCACACCCTGAACACTTATGTACGTTCATATGAGTATTATTTGTATTACTTCAGATAATAGGTTGAACAACATGTGTACTTACCATCACCACATAGGAATACCATTCCTAGCACCATGCAAAGTGGATGGACGTTGAACTGCTCTGGTCCCTCCCATGAGAAGCCTCCTCTGTAACGGGACAGCCATGTCCCTGTGATGGCTAATACTGCCACCCCCAAGATCTGAGATGTAGCCACCAGGTATGGCATAATGCCTGTGTTCTGATGAGAAAGAGAGTCCTCCATTGAAAAGTAAGAAGAGAGGCCTTACCTGTTAAAGCAATGTGACAACAATATGACAACAGTTTTGTCCCCAATGCATGCTGAGCAGTACTATTGTATATACAAAACAAGCATCCTTACACCAACATTTAACCTCCCCTAAAACAAAAGGCTTTCCCATTGGATACCATATTATTTTGAAAAGTTAGTACTATGAAAAAGTAGTGGAGAAAAAATAATTTGTGCTTTTATCGAACCAATAATTCTTCACGGTCCATGTATAAGGAGCACAGCAGGGGTTTGTCCTTTGCCTTATATACTTTCTGCTAAATGTCTCTCTTTCTCATCCCAGAAAGTTACATAGTCAGGTTGAAAAGACACAAGTCCATCTAGTTCAACCAATTAAAAAAAAAAAAATACAATCCCATATACACAATCCTTCACCCACAGTTGATCCAGAGGATGGCAAAAAACCCAGCAAAGCATGATCCTAATTTGCAACAGCAGGGGAAAAAAATCCTTCTCAATCCCCTGAGAGGCATTTGGATATTCCCTGGATCAACTTTACCTATAAAATGTCAGTACCCAGTTATATTATGTACATATAGGAAAGAATCCAGGCCTTTTTTAAAGCAATCTACTGAGCTGGCCAGAACCACCTCTGGAGGGAGGCTTTTCCACATTTTCACAGCTATTACTGTGAAGAAACCTTTCCCTATTTGGAGATGAAATCTCTTTTCCTCTAGACATAAAGAGTGCCGCCTTGTCCTCTGTGATGACCTTAAAGTGAACAACAACACCAAGTTCAATTTATGGACCCCTTATATATTTGTACATGTTCATCATATCCCCCCTTAATCTCCTCTTCTCAAGAGAGAATAAATTCAGTTCCTCTAATCTTTCCTCATAGCTGAGCTCCTCCATGCCTCTTATCAGTTTGGTTGCCCTTCTCTGCACTTTCTCCAGTTCCCAGATATCCATTTCGAGAACTGGTACCCAAAACTGAACTGCATAACCCAGATGAGGTCTTACCAATGATTTGTACAGGGGCAAAATGATATCTCTCTCTCTGAAGTCCATACCTCTCCTAATACTAGAAAGGACTTTGCTCGTTTTGGAAACCGCAGCTTGGCATTGCATACTATTATTGAGCTTATGATCTACCAAAACCCCCAGATCCTTCTCCACTATGGATCCCCCCCAGTTGTACTCCCCCCTAGTATGTATGATGCATGCATATTTTTTTTTTTTGTAAATTAAAAGGTTTTTATTGCTCAAGAAACATAAAACATCACCATACATGTAGGACATTGCATTTTGTATCGTCAATTAAGAGTCAGTTACACAACCATTATTTACAACCTGCTGTATGCATATATATGAGGATACATAGTTCGTAGTAAAGGGGTTATTGAATCAATTTTACCCGGCATGTCCTTTCAATCTCCTGCCATTTAGTCAATAATTCTAGCATCTCCACCTCTGCCCCAGTGTTTGTACTGTTGCCTGCCCAAGTGTGTCTCCAGGTATGAACATTTAGGCAACCTCATCTGTGCATGCATACTCTTAGCCCCCAAGTGCATAATTTTACATTTATCAACATTAAACCTCATTTGCCACTTAATCACCCAATGAAATAGTGCAGTGCATTGAGGTCGGCTTGTAAGTTGGAGACATCCTGTAAGGCTGTTATTCCACTGCATAGCTTGCATAGTTGAGGGTATAAGCATATCTGTGTGCACAGGCATGTGCATGGGGTGTGCCTAGGCACACCCTAATGACCCCATGCACATTACCGTTAGTGCCTGCCCCCCCCCCCCCCATCCCAGCAGCGCTGCCGACTTCTCTCCTCTCCCACTGGCTGCTGCAGTCACACAGCGGGATCTTCAGGATGGAGAGTGGGGAATGGGGCGGTAAATATGTATTTTATGAATGAACAGGATGGCTGTGCAGAGATCTTTCTGTTTATTCATTCTCATTGAGACAAAGCCCCCTCCCAAAAAAAAGGCATTGTGAAAAAAATGTAAAAAATGGCAGCAAACACAAAAATGTAAAGCATAAATAAAAATGAAGGTCTTTTTCGCACGGGTTCTGTGTGTGTGTGTGTGTGTATACAGTGGATATAAAAAGTCTACACACCCCTGTTGAAAAGTCAGGTTTCTGTGATGTAAAAAAATGAGACAAAGATAAATCATTTCAGAACTTTTTCCACCTTCAATGTGACCTATAAACTGTACAACTCAGTTGAACAACAAACTGAAATCTTTTAAGTGGGGGGCATGGCCAGGACTGGCACTTGAGCAGCTGCATCTCACAGAGCTCCAGCAGGTTACCCTGATTTGATCCTGTTTCCATCTCAGATACACAAGCACACATGGATCTGTGATGGTTACCCGGGGAAAGGGAAAAAAGGGCAACCAGCGTCCGGAGATCCAAAATGGCGCCGCCACGGGCCTCCAACAGCGCGGACCACATAGCACAGAGAAGCCTGAGGAATCTGTGAGTAAAGCTCCAATAACCCCTAAGAACACTGGCGGGTATCCCCCTAAGGACATGCGGTACTATGTACAGAAGCTGGCAGGCACACTGGTGCTCACAGACCCGGCAAAAGTGGGGGTAGGTCCTGAGGGGGAAGCTGCAGAGCAGGAGGAAGACACGATAAGAGGAGCAGACACAGAACACATGGAGGCACAGACAGAGGAGGTGCAGAAGACAGTGGAGGAGAGGAATTTGAACAGCTGACCCTAGCTATGATTCTGAAAGCAGTTAATAAATGTACTGCCTCAGTTAACACATTACAGGAAAGCTTTGGTGGTCTAAAGGAGGAAGTGTCTCTGATAAGACAGGATCTGCAAAAGATCAGGGAGAGAACCACTGCTGCTGAAAGCAGGATAAGTGACATAGAAGATAAACTTCCTCCATTGATCAGACTCACAATCTAATGCCAGGCTGGCTACAGCGGTTGATCGAGGCGAAGATGATCTTGAAACTAGGCTGAGACGCAACAATGTGCGCATAGTGGGACTCCCTGAGAAAACAGAGGGTAGAGACCCCACTGATTTTGTGGAAAGATGGTTGCTGGAGGTCTTTGGGAAGGAGTCATTTACTGCTCTGTACACGGTGGAGAGAGCCCACAGAGTCCCCACGAGGCCCTTGCCAACAGGGCACCCTCCTCACCCCATTTTGGCACGCATGCTGCATTACAGAGATAGAGAGATCATCCTGCGCCCAGCCCGGGAGAGGCAAGACATACGGTTCAATGGAGCACGTGTCTCCTTCTACCCGACTTTTCCTCTGACGTTCAGAAACGCAGAGCCTGCTTCACAGAGGTTAAAAAAAAAGGCTGCAGAAATTGCAGGCACCTTATGCGATGCTCTAACCCTGTCAGGCTTCAGATCACTGCAAGGGGTCAGGCCCAATTCCTTGAAAGTGCTACAGATGTCTCTGGCTGGCTAGATACCAATGAAAACGCCTTTCGTCAGGCCATAAGACAGGCGGCTGAAGAGGATTGACATAATCCAGGTTCCAGAAAACTACTTATCTCTATGTGCCTTGGAAATACCCTGTTGGCGCCTTACATTTTCCTGTTTTTCTATTCCATCTACTCCACTGCTCAAAGCAGAGTTGGGAACAAAAGTTGATTTGATGTGCTATTTCTCCCTATGGAGAGCAAGTGCGAAGCGACTTTCTACACAATGTTAAATGTACCATGTTCTGACAGACGTGGTTCTTCTGCTGGTAGTTGTGTGGCCAGTGGATGGCGGGACCTGTTGTCCTATTTACAATCCTAATGTTCAATGCTTATTAGCAAGATAAATCCAAAATGGCATACAGGTCTCTGCAGAGACCGGGGCCTTGCAACACATGCCTTGGGTCCTGACTCATGCATCAAACCAACAGATTACACACACTGAGTTTAGAGTGCCGTTACACTCAATGATCCAACTTGTTTGGAACAATACAGAGAATTCAACCTTGCAGATCTGAGTCACTTTGGACTTTTCACCACATACTCGGAACCTTGCTGGTACTAGGCTGGTGGGACTGGGAGGGGAGGGAAGGACATTTGGTTCTATGCAAAGTGATGCCTAATATATACCCTGATGTACACATCTTATATGTGGGATGATGACTAGAATACCTGTGGTGTCTTGGAACGTTAGAGGGTTGAGTGACCCCTTCACGCGGCCTATGGTATCTACATTCCTGCGCAAGTATCTCCCTGCTATCTGTGCTTTGCAGGAGACTCACCTCATGCCTGATTGCTTATCCTGCCTGAATTATAGGTGGGTGGGTAAGATCTATCACTCCACTCACAACTCTTTTTCTAGGGGGGCGAGTGTGTTGATACACGGGTCACTTGACTACCAGGAACTTGACTGTTTGGTGGACGAGGAGGGGAGATGTATCACTTTATACTGCCGCCTATTTTCCTTAAAATGTGTACTTGCATTTGTGTAACCATCAGGTGTTGAGGGTGGTACTGGAGTACCAACTGGGTCATCCAGATGTGCCGTTGTATATCCTGGGTGACTTCAATTGCTACCTAGACCCTCTTTTGGACAAGCACCCCCCCGGTGGTGCAGGGGAGAGGAGTATGTCCGCACAGCCTTGAAAAAATTGGTTGATGAAGTGGGGTGCTGTGATCCATGGAGCAGTAAAAACCCTGGGGAAAGACAATTTTCATGCTTTTCAAAATCCCACTTATCATTATCCCACATAGATCTATGCCTTAGCTCGGACATTGCTGTCCGATCTGTGTCAGAAATTAAATATGCACTTTCAGACCATTCCCCACTGGTTCTCACTCTTGAGGTATGCCCCCCAATGACACTGTCTAGGGCCCCATGGAAACTGAATGCCCTTTGGCTTAATCTTTTCCCAGCTCAGGCCCAGATAGGGAAGAAAATTGCAGATTTTTGGCAGGATCACATTGGGCAACCAGATGCAGGGGTGGTGTGGAAAGCAAACCTTCAAGGCCTTTCTTAGGGGCATGTTTATTAGGGAAATTAAAGCTTTTAAGAGGACATCTAGTGCACAAAGGGAGGGGGTAGAACGCTTAGTTCATGACCTGGAGGCTGAGTTTATTTCCAATCCTACAGAGGTCCGAAGGGAGTCATGGCTGTCAGCTCAGGATGCTTTCTGTCTTCTCACTTACGCTACCGCGGAACGGAAACGATTTTTTAGTAAACTAGTATTCTATGAGAAGGGAGAGCATAGTGGTTGTCTTTTAGCAAAAATTGCCCACTCAAAGCAGACATCCCCATCCATTGGAGCTCCACAGACTTACTCTACGGACTACGCACTGATGTAGTCACAAACTCACCTGATGTAATTATGTCAGTGCTTGTGTCCTACTACTCTGATTTATACCGAACTCGGCAAACTTACACGGAAAATTCATTACACGCATATCTTGGGGAAGTGGAACTACCAACTTTTTCAGATGCAAGGCAACAATTAGATGCCCCTCTGGCTTTGGAGGAGCTTCAAGTGGTGACCGGAATGTTCCCTAACTCCAAAGCACCGGGGGAGAATGGTGTTCCTGTAGAGGTGTATAAGCAATATGACAAGACCCTATTGCCTAAATTGTTAGAGGTGTTCAACGAAGCCAAAAAAATGGGCGCTTCCCATCATCTATGACTAAAGCCATTATAGTCTTACTCCTAAAGCCCGGTAAGAACCCCCTGGACCATGGCTCCTATAGACCAATATCCCTTCTTCAGACAGATGTACTGGCAAAGGTGTTGGCCATAAGATTGAACAAGGTAATATCCTCCATAATTCATTCCGATCAAGCAGGATTTATGCCTCGGGAAATCCACGGCTATGAATCTACGCAGGCTGTTTATCAATATACAGTCCAGGTCTGATAACACGGGGGATAGAGCTTTGCTCTCTCTTGATGCCCACAAGGCCTTCAATAGTATTGAATGGTCATATCTATGGGCTATCCTTCACAAATTTGGGCTGGGGAAGGAATATATCGCATGGGTTCAATTATTATATAACTCCCCGAAGGCAGCAATCAGAGAGTCAGGGAGAGTATCTTCGTACTTTAGCCTATTTAGAGGCACAAGGCAGGGATGCCCTCTATCCCCTCTTTTGTTTGCTCTTGCTATAGAGCCATTGGCAGCCTGTATTCGCTCCAATTCAGGAATACAGGAGTTTCGGTATGGAGAGCTGCAGGAAAAACTGATAGTGTATGCAGATGACACCTACTGGGAGACACGTCATCTTCCCTGAGAGGAGGCCATGAGGGTCATTCAATGGTTTGGCCACTATTCTGGTTTAGTGATCAACTGGACCAAGTCGTCCCTTATGATGTTGGATAAGAAACCGGACCCACAATCAGTATCCCTAATGGATATCCCGGTATCCTTTGAGTTCAGATATTTAGGTGTACAGGTCACACCCCACCCTTTGGAATATATCACCTTGAACCTGCTCCTATTGCTAAACCGTTGCTGGGACCGGGTGAAGGTGTGGTCCCGATTGAAAATCTCTCCAGTAGGTAGGATAAACTTTATCAAAATGATCCTAATGCCACAGATCCTATACATACTTCACAGTTCTCCGATGGTTGGTCCAGTTTTGCATCATTAATTCAATCTTCTGGTCTCTCATCTGGCACAATTCAACTGCCAGAGTGAAACTGGAACAGTTGCAGTGACCCAAGGAGGCAGGTGGGTTGGCTAGTAAAACCCGTGGCTTTACTATCTGGCCTCGCAATTACAACACATAGCCAAAGTTCTAGGCCCTGATAAAGAACCGTTATTGAACTTGGTAGACTCAACTGTGCAGCTTCTCCATATTGCCACTGGTGGGATAGGTTGCAGAGGGCCTGGAGGCATTGCAGTTTGCTAAATCAAATAAGCTGTACCCCACTTACAATTTAAAGCAGAAAGTATGGAATAAGGTCAGGGCAGTACAACGAGCTGAGGGATACACCAGGTGCAGCCCAATTTGGGGGAATAAGCAGTACATGGAGTTGGAGAAACTACAATGTAGCGCAAAATGGAAACAATATGGGATTACTCATATGCCTCAAATATTTAGGGATGGCATGCTACTCCCCTTTCATGCTGTACAACTAGAATTTTCACTCCCCTCATCCATGCAATTTTATTATTACCAGCTTCAGAATTCTGGTAAGGCCCAACTGGAGATTGACATGTGGACCACACCAATTTTTAATTACATGCATAAGTTGACCTCTTATAAGGGGTTTATCTCATGCAGCTACTCCATGTTACTCTATAAGTCCCTTCCTGATAGCACTGCGATGATATCCAGATGGGAAAGAGATGTCGGAGCATTTGAGGAGGACCAGTGGAAGGATGCTCTTGCGGCGGTTCCCCTGTGTTCTTTGAATGTGGCCCCAAAGGTTATCCCAATTATATGTGCTTTTACGTGTCCACTATACACTGGCTAGACTGGTGAGAATGCGGGTGTGTAATGATCCATCTTGCACTAGATGCATGAGGGATCATGGTAACTTGATCCTAATGTTGTAGATGTGCCCCAAATATGCACATATATTGGAAGGAGGTGGTGGGGATTATTAACCGAGTATTTCAGATTCATCTTGTAGAACACCCTAAACTATGCCTGCTGTTGGGAATTATAGATGAAGTCCCAGTGGAGGAGACCTCTAGACTCGCTATAGCTAGGGCCCTTTACCAGGCCAAGAAATACATTTTGAGGCACTGGAAATCGACAGATTCCCCTACGGTGAAGGAGTGGTTGACGCAAATGGGCGACACTATAAGACTGGAAAAATGTATCTACCAACACAGGGGTAGTGCAACAAATTTCGAAAAAATTTGGGCCTCATGGCTAGCTGTTCCTGGTTTGGCCCCTGTAGATCTAATTATAGACCGCTTACTTATGTAAATTGGCTGCAGTAGTGAATGGGCTGGGTCCTCCAGTCGGGGGCCTTTGTTGTTTCAGTTACTCTGTGACCAAATGTATTCTATTTTTACAACTGAATCTTATACGGATATAATATGATTATGTGCCAAGGGTGCTGTATACTAAATGCAAGGTGCTTCAGCATAATATTTATCGATATGGAAATCTGTACTGTTTCTCTGTATTGTTGATTTCTCAAGAAAGTTCCTTTTGATTTAAAAAATAAATATTTTAGGTGGAGGGAAGTAAAACTAAAAAACTAAAATAATATAGTTGCATAAATGTGCACACCCTTAAACTAATACTTTGTTGAAGCACCTTTTGATTTTATTACAGCACTCAGCCTTTTTGGGTATGAGTCTATCAGCATGGCACATCTTGACTTGGCAATATTTGCCCACTTTTCTTTGCAAAAACACTCGAAATCTGTCAGATTGCAAGGGCATCTCCTGTGCATTTTCAATCAGATTCAGGTCTGCGCCCTGACTGGGCCATTCCAAAACTTTAACCTTCCTCTGGTGAAACCATTTCTTTGTTGGTTTGGATGTATGCTTTGGGTGGTTGTCATGCTGAAAGATTAAGTTCTTCTTCAGGTTCAGCTTTCTAGCAGAAGCCTGAAGGTTTTGTGCCTATATTCACTGGTATTTGGAACTGTTTACAATTCCTTCTACCTTGACTAAGGCCCCTGTTCCAGGTGAATAAAAACAGCCCCAAAGCATGATGCTGCCAGCACCAGAAAATTGGTCTGGGAGGGAAAGTGTCCAAATGCCTGGTATTGAAGTGGTTAAAAGATGGCAGGTGTGTATTAACTCCTATTTAACATAAGTTTGAATGTAATTGCTTAATTCTGAACACAGCTACATCCCCAGTTATAAGAGTGCACACTTATGCAACCATATTATTTTAGTTTATTATTTTTACTCCCCCCCAAAAAAAAAGATTTCAGTTTGTTTTTCAATGGAGTTGTACAGTTTATAGGTCACAGAGGTGGAAAAAGTTCTGAAATTATTTGTCCATTTTTTTACATCACAGAAACCTGACATTTTAACAGGGGTGTGTAGACTTTTTATATTCAATGTATATATATCCATCTATCTCTAGATATAGATATATCTATATACACACACGCCCATGTGTATTTGAGCTTTGGGCTGCTCACACCTATGCCTGTGTACATTTAATAAGGTTGACAAACAACCAAAGAAAATCATATAACACTTATTCTAATGGAGCCAACAACTGTCCCCGAGCCGCCCCCCCCACGATATCATTCCCCGCATCTATTACCTTTTGTATCACCACCCCCTCCCTTTAGATTGTAAGCTCTACAAACAGGGCCCGCCTTTCCCTTCTGTATTGAACTGTAATTGTGCTGTCCCCCCTCTACACTGTAAAGCGCTGCGTAAACTGTTGGCACTATATAAATCTTGTATAATAATAATAGAGCAAAGTAAAACCTCAGTGAGCCATCAATCCTATTCTCAGTGAGGAGACTATTCCTGGTAAAAATCTGAGAATTTCAATAAAAAAAAATCTAAGCTAGTTATTCAGCATGTAAATCAGACCATTGGGAGCACCCAATAAATAAATATTTAATGTCAATGTGGAAATGCTGTTAGGTTATTATAAAAAAAAAGTCAAATACCCCCTCCTCAATGTGCCTTACGCTGGATATATGGGGGATTTTTTATATTTGGCAGCAAAAAATGTTGGGCGATTATCAGATGAACTGCTTTTTATATTAAATTAGACTTTGTTTAAGCCAGTTCAGCATTGAAGTCGATCACGCTCTTTACTGTGGAGGTAAATTCAGGTGTAAATATTTACTCATCAAACAACACAAGCCTTTTGGTTTGCAGCAACTGCCATACAGACAGAAGGTAATGCAAGCCGGAGAAGATTTTCATTTTCTAAAAGCCACACTTCAAAGACTAGGGTAGCCTTTTCCTGTGTGATGTATATCTGATGATCTTATTAGTGCCTTGCTGAACACAGTGTCTCTGTCACTGATAAGGTTAAATGGGAAAGTGCAGAGGGATGACGCAGGTAGAAGAGAGCCAGGAGGACAATGTGTTTGTCAGCTGAGAACACCAACCACATGTCTGGGATAAACTAATTACATCTCCCCTATATTGCATTCCCATTTATTAACAAGCAGGGCAGATGGAAGCTGGCAGCACCTCAGGGCAGCAAAAAAAAAAAAGAAAACATTGAACAGGCCCAGCCAGAGCTCTTCATGTAAATTTTAGCAATCTATTAAATGTGATTGTACACTTGCTGCAGGTGTGCCGAGTCCCCAATACTAGGAAATGGTGTGGTAATTCCATTAGCTGTGCTACAGTTCATTTCTGGAATGATAGCAAATTTAATGCCACTGTTCCTGGGAGTGGAGCTTTCTGTGCAAAGCATGAAAATATTAAAGTGCTGACCAGGGGCATTGCTAGGTCTACAAAAGATCTGGGGCTAGAGCCCATAGCAGCTTAGTAAAAAAAGTCATACGCTTGGGCGGGCATACACATGTATATACAGTAATATATGTGTGGGTGTATATATATCCCCAGAAAGCCCCCCCCCGCTTACATCAGGGTCCCCAGAGAGCCCCCCCCCTTACATCACCTTACATCAGGGTCCCCAGAGAGCCTCCTCCTTACATCAGAGTCCTCAGAGAGCCTCCCCCTTCCATCAGGGTACCCAGAGGACCCCCCCACTTACATCAGGGTTCCCAGAGAGGCCCCCTTAGATTAGAGTCCCCAGCGAGCCTCCCCTTTAAATCTGGGTCCCTAGAGAGCCTAGGCCTTAAAATCAGGGTCCCCAGAGAGCCTCTCCCTTACATCAGGGTCCCCAGAGAGCCCCCCCACTTACATAAGGGTCCCCAGAAAGCCTCCCCTCCCCTTGGGGACACCTGCAGAGACTCAGGGCTATTGGCCTCAGATTCGGGGCTATAGCCCCAAAAACCACCCCCTAGCAACGCCCCTGGTGCTGACTATGTCACTGATACCTAGTCTGTCCATAACGCTTAAAGAGTAACTCCACTTTTGTTGAGAAAAAAAAAACATTCCCCCCCCGGGTGATCTGTGTACATTTGTGTAGCACCCTCTAGTGTAGAGTGCTAGGTAATATAAATAGGGTTTTTATAGTGTAGGTAAATTTAGGCTTGGCTGGTAGCCAAGACTGTGTGTTTTGAATCTGGGTCAGGGTGAGAGACTCAGGAGACTGGATGACTCATCAGACAGCACCTCTGTTACCTCCCCCCTACTTACTGGAACTTTGGAGAAACTTCCAGAAGCATGGGAGGGAGGTTAAAGCGGTAGTAAACCCACTGACACTTTTTTGTTTTTTATACACCTGTAAGGTAAAAGGCATAATGAGCTAGTATGCACCGCATACTAGCTCATTATGAAATACTTACCTTAGAACGAGGCATCAGTATCTCACCTGGTCCATGCCGAGGTAGCTGACACGTTGCCTCGGCGTGTCTTCCGGGGTTCGCGCTCCAGCGCTGCGAGTGGCTGGAGCCGCGATGTTGTTACTCCCTCGCATGCACATGGGAGACTTCTTTCCGGCAAGGTCCGGCATCTTTCAGCCGAGAATCTCCTGTGCGCATGCGCCGCTGCAGTCAGCGGCTCATTGCAAGGGGAATATCTCCTAAACCGTACAGGTTTAGGAGATTTTTTTTTACCTACAGGTAAGCCTTATTGTAGGCTTACCTGTAGGTAAAAGTTGAAAATTTGACTATACAACCGCTTTAAGAGGAGCTGCCTTGAGTATTGATGAGGGCCCCAACCAATCCCTGGCCAAATAGGCTGGCAGGGGGAGGAACCTCTTAAATACTCTGGGTCAGGCCAGCAGGGGCAGTGGAGTTCAGGTGGAAGTTTGGAGATGGAGTGCTGAGGAGGCTGTCAGAGGGTAGCCCCCTAGTCTAGGGGGTGACCTCGGGCGTGGGTGTAGGAGGGATCCTCTCGCAACACACGGAGGTGTCCTGTCCAGTGGCACAGGAGCAGGTGTGAGGAGAGCAGGAGCCAGCGAGCACATCCAGGAGATCTCCAAGGAGAAGACAGTGAGTTAGACAGTTGGGGAGGATTGAGAGACAGCCTGAGAGGACTGAGGAGTGGCAGTCTGAGATGGCTGTAGAGTAGGACTGGGAGGACTGTGGAAGATTAGCCAGAAGGGCTAGTGAAAGGAGCAGTTGCAGCAAGGAGGTGCTGGGATCAGTAGCCACAGGAAGGTACCTGGACACTGGAGGAAGGTACCTGGACACTGGCACTTTTCTGCACACCAAAGGGCCCCCAGTCCCTGCCTGTAAGGAGCTTTTATTGAATCTGGGCCTGAGTGTTTCTGCAAGCAAGTGATGTGCTGGAGGAAGAGGAGTGTATATAGTTGAGTGTCCCTGAAGAGACACTTGTTCCAGTCAAGTGGGCATCCTATAATACCCCTATCCCCATCCAAGTTAATAACCCCTAAATAAAATTAAAAAACAAAGCTGCATGGACCATTTCCTGTCTCAGTGAGCCTGTGGAAAATTTGATGTGCCTGGCTGTGCTGGGTGGGAGATCCCTATTCACCAGCGGCTCCTACAAGGGTAGCGCTACAATTGCAATGATTTTAATAAATTTTGTTGCAGATTTCTACCTTTTGTAATGCCGCGTACACACGATCGGACATTCCGACAACAAAATCCACTTTTTTTTTTCCGGCGGATGTTTGGCTCAAACTTGTCTTGCATACACACGGTCGCACAAATCTTGTTGGAAATTCCGATCGCCAAGAACGCGGTGACGTACAACACGTACGATGAGCCGAGAAAAATGAAGTTCAATAGCCACTGCGGCTCTTCTGCTTGATTCCGAGCATGCGTGGAACTTTGTGCGTCGGAATTGTGTACACACGATCGGAATTTACGACAACGGATTTTGTTGTCGGAAAATTTGAGATCCAGATCTCAAATTTTGTTTGCTGGAAATTCCGACGGAAAATGTCGGAATTTTCCGTCGGAGCCTACACACGGTCGGAATTTCCGACAACGAGCTCCCATTGAACATTTCCTGTCGGAAAATCAGACCGTGTGTACGGGGCATAATTCTGAAGAAAGAGCACTTTGTTAGTCTGTGTCCATGTGCACAGTGAATCTAATTGAAAAAGTGATTTCATAATTATCAATCAGCTGCTGCACTTGCTGGGCTCTAATGAGGAAAGGCAGGGCCTGCAGCCCTTTAACTACTTGACTTCTGGAAGATTTAACCCCCTTCATGACCAGGGAATTTTTTTGCTTTTCAGCACTGCGCTACTTTAACTGGCAATTGAGTCGTCATACAACACTGTACGCAAATTAAATTTATATCATTTTTTCACACAAATAGAGCTTTCTTTTAGTGACATGTGATCACCACTGGGTTATATAAATGAAGAAAAAAAAAAAGACAGAAAATTTTGAAAAAAAACAAAAACCTATATGTTCTATAAACCAAAATCCAAAAAAATAGATTTTTTAGATAGCTAGTGACATCAATACAGTGATCAGTGACAATACTGTACATGTACACTGTACTAATGACACTGGCTGGGAAGGAATTAAAACCTTGGGGCAATCAAGGGTTTAACTGTGTACTAACGATATGTAATGCATGTAATATGTGCTGCTTTTAGCGATCAGCTGATTTCAGCCAAACGCCTGCTGTATCCAAGCATGTGTGCGCCCTGAACCCAGAAGACAGGGGGCGATGTACAGGTACATTGTCCAGCCTGCCTGTGCTGCTCGCCTGCAGTAAAACTAATGCGGGCAGGCAGCAAGTAGTAAAACGAGAATTCACACTGCGAGTATCTTACCAAAAATGATTTTTGTTGCAGGGGATGCCCAAAACTTGACTTGTATCTTAGTGTAGACTTCTGGGAAAAATCAGTAAGCCAATCACACAAGCTGGAAATGACCTTTCTGGGGGGTGTCCTGTATATCATCTGTGTACAGAACACCTCCGGGTTGCCATATTACATTGCATTTTACAGAAAATTACAGAGCTGTAGACTGAAAAGGAAAAAGTCATTTTAACCACTTCCGCTATCCTGACTGGACGTCATATGACCGTGGGGGCGCACAGCGCGGCGATCGGTGGTGCGGTGTTTCAATCTGACACACCGCAACATCGATCTCGGTAGAGAGCTGAGATCAGAGGCTCTTTACCATGTGATCAGCTGTGTCCAATCACAGCAGACCACGGTGTAAACAGGAAGAGCCATGTATTGGCTTTTCCTCTATCATGTCTAACAGACACGACTAGAGGAGAGCCGATCGTCTGCTCTCCTGACGGGGGGGTCTGCACTGATTGATTATCAGCGCAGACGAAAATGCCCACATAGGACCACCAGGGATGCCCACCACTGACCACCAGGTATGCCACCCATGGCAACCGGGGATGCCAATCAGTGCCCACAAATGATGCCAATGAGTGCCCATTAGTAATGCCTGCCAGTGGCTCCTTATCAGTGATGCCCATCAGTGCCATCTATCAGTGCCCATCAGTGCCACCTATCGGTGCAGCCTTTCAGTGTCGCCTATCAGTACCACCTATGAGTGCCCATCAGTGCCGCCTATCAATGCCCATCAGTGGCACCTCATTGGTGCCAAAGGTGCCCGTCAATGCAGCCTCATCAGTGCCCATCAGTGAAGGAGAAAAAATACTTATAAAATTTTGTAAATAACAAGCTAAAAAAAAAAATTTTTTTTCAAAATCTTTGGTCTTTTTTTATTTGTTTAGCAAAAAAAAAAAAAAAAACCCCAGAGGGGATCAAATACCACCAAAAGAAAGCTCTATTTGTGGGAACAAAATGATAAAAATGTTGTTTGGGTACAGTGTAGCATGACCGCGCAATTGTCATTTAAAAAGCCACAGCGCTGAAAGCTGAAACTTGGCCTGGGCAGGAAGGGGGGGGGGGGTGCCTGGTATTGAAGTGGTTAAATAACATTCCATTACTATATGACTTGTGTCAAGATTGTATACGTTATATTATTTTTTATTTGCTATTTTATTTCCCCACGAAGGTGGAGTTACCCTTTAACTAGATCCTAACTACAGCACGTAACCCCAAATAGAAACCTTTAAAGAGAATGTAACCTTGCCCTTTGAAGTGAATGTGCCAGGATCTGTTTATAGCCCACCCCTGTCCTCCTTACCCTCATGGTGCCCCCATCTCTCTTTCTTCCATGGATGCCACTGAAAACTTCCCAGAGTTGGTTTGGTGTCAGAGTTTAGAAGAAGTGGTTGTGTTTTATTTCATGGGAAACTATCCTACACTTTTATAGAATTGTTAGAGTCCTAATAAATCACGGTGGTGGCAGTGGTGACAGTGGTGGCAGTGGTGACAGTGGTGGCAGTGGTGACAGTGGTGGCAGTGGTGACGGTGGTGGCGGTGGTGGCTTCATTTAGGTACCCATCTGGCAAAACATATATGGGGAATTAATTCATAGCAATCAATTTGCTTTTTTAATTTTTTCCAAATAGCTTAGAAAATGATAATGGAAGGTCTTATTCAAACAAGAGGTCAGGGGATGGTAAAAGCAGGCGATTGAGCCATGATTTTGCTGCCCACCTAAATAGGAACATGCAGCCCCTCAAGGCTGTACACATGCCAGGGTCGCAGCAAAAATAAAACCACATGGCACAATCAGAAGATGGTACCCACTGCTGAATGTGACCCATCTAAGTTTATGGGGCTGCTGTAAAATGTACACGGCTGCAGTGAAATGGGTCAGCATTTTTTGGGTTAAAAGCGGGCCACCACAGATTGCTTTTCAGAGGGACAGCAGGGACTGATACACTTTGCTCCAGTTGAGCCAAAGTTTGTCTTAGACTTTTTTTTATTATTATTAAATTCCCCTATTGTCTAAACCAGAGGTCTCCAAACTTGCTTGCTTTTATCCAGCCCTCGGGGCACTATTTCATCCACTGATACAACAATGGGGCACAATTTCCTCCAATGACACCGATGATGGGGCACAATTCATCCCAATGACACCGATGATGGGGCACAATTCATCCCAATGACACCGATGATGGGGCACAATTCATCCCAATGACACCGATGATGGGGCACGATTCATCCCAATGACACAGATGATGGGGCACAATTCATCCAAATGACAGCAATGATGGGGCACAATTCATCCCAATGACACCAACGATGGAGCACAATTCATCCCAATGACACCAATGATAGGGCACAATTCATCCCAATGACACCAATGATGGGGCACAATTCATCCCAATGACACCAACGATGGGGCACAATTCATCTCAATGACACCGATGATGGGGCACAATTCATCCCAATGACACCGATGATGGGGCACAATTCATCCCAATGACACCAATGATGGGGCACAATTCATCCCAATGACACCAACGATGGGGCACAATTCATCTCAATGACACCAACGATGGAGCACAATTCATCCCAATGACACCAATGATAGGGCACAATTCATCCCAATGACACCAATGATGGGGCACAATTCATCCCAATGACACCAACGATGGGGCACAATTCATCTCAATGACACCAACGATGGGGCACAATTCATCCCAATGACACCAACGATGGGGCACAATTCATCCCAATGACACCAATGATGGGGCACAATTCATCTCAATGACACAAACGATGGGGCACAATTCATCCCAATGACACCAATGATGGGGCACAATTCATCCCAATGACACCAATGATGGGGCACAATTCATCCCAATGACACCAACGATGGGGCACAATCCCTCCCAATGACACCAACGATGGGGCACAATTCATCCCAATGACACCATGATGGGGCACATTTCATCCCAATGACACCAACGATGGGGCACAATTCATCCCAATGACACCAACGATGGGGCACAATTCATCCCAATGACACCAACGATGGGGCACAATTCATCCCAATGACACCAACGATGGGGGACAAACCCTCCCAATGACACCAACGATGGGGCACATTTCATCCCAATGACACCAATGATGGGGCACAATTCATCCCAATGACACCAATGATGGGGCACAATTCATCCCAATGACACCAACGATGGGGCACAATCCCTCCCAATGACACCAACGATGGGGCACAATTCATCCCAATGACACCATGATGGGGCACATTTCATCCCAATGACACCAACGATGGGGCACAATTCATCCCAATGACACCAACGATGGGGCACAATTCATCCCAATGACACCAACGATGGGGCACAATTCATCCCAATGACACCAACGATGGGGGACAAACCCTCCCAATGACACCAACGATGGGGCACATTTCATCCCAATGACACCAATGATGGGGCACAATTCATCCCAATGACACCAACGATGGGGCACAATTCCACAGTTTTCAAGGTGATCCATACAATGCTAGAGGATATCCATTGATGGCCAGCACACCAGTTGTGTTCTCGGTGAAGGGTGACCTAACCATCAATTTGTTGTAAAAGACACAGAAATGGGTACATTTGTCTGGCAGCTCCTCACCACCCATCTCCTCAAACATGGTGACTGAGGGATCTGATGCAGTTGCCAAGATCCAAGCAGTAATTGTATAATTACTGTATTTACTATCATTAAATACAGTAATTATTATTCTATTATATAATATAATAATATATAATATAATTATATAATATTATTATAAAATACTATTACTATTTTACCAATCTTGGACGCTAGTCTATACGTGTATGGGCACAGAGTGACCAAATATGCTTCACAGTCTTAAAAAAAAAAAAAACTTGACAAGACAGAACAGTCACTTCATCTAAATTCCTGTCTGTGGAAGGGAATAGGAAAATCAGGACACAATGGGGGGGATTTACTAAAACTGGAGTGCGCAAAATCTGGTGCAGCTGGTAGCCAATCAGCTTCTAACTTAGGCTTGTTCAGTTAAGCTGACAATAAAACCTGAAAATCTGATTGGTTCCTATTAAGGATGAGCTCAGGCGTGTTCACAAGTCCACGTGCCCGCGTCCACCCGGAAGCTGAAACGCCGCAGCGCTAATCACAGGCAGCGAGACATTTCTGTGCAGCCGCGGATGGGGAAATGTCTCACTGCCTGCGATTAGCGCTGCGGCGTGTCAGCTTCCTGGCGGGCACGTCGGTTTGCGAACACGCCTGGGCTCATCCTTAGGTACTATGCACAGTTGCACCAGTTTTAGTAAATCTCACTCACTGCATTGTGTGGCCAACACAATGATCCCTCTACTGAGCAAAGGAGTACGCATGCTCCAAAGTGAGCAAACAAGACCGTACTGTACGATCGTACTGATTCTCAATATGGAAAAAAACATGTGAGATTAATAAACAAAAAGTCACGCATACAAAGCACCAGGGAAAGTAAAATATTTGATTTACACACTGAAGGTTTTATTTAACCGCTTCCCGACCGCTGCACGCCGATATACTTTGGCAGAATGGCACGGGTGGGCAAAAGGGCGTACAGGTACGCCCGCTTTAAGAAGCGGTGCTGTGGGCGCTCGCCAGCCGCCTTCTTTGTGACCGCGGGTCCCGCTGACTCCATGTCCGCGTTCGTGTCACGGTGCCGCAGAACTGGGAGATGTCTATGTAAACAAAGCATTTCCCCGTTCTGCCTTGTGACATAACAGAGATCACTGCTTTCTGTCATCGGGAGCAGTGATCGCTGTCATGTGTCTTCAAGCCCATCCCCCACACAGTTAGAATCACTCCCTAGGACACACTTAACCCCTCGATCACCCTCTAGTGTTTAACCCCTTCCCTGCCATTTACACAGTAATCAATGCATTTTTATAGCTCTGATCGCTGTATAAATGACAATGGTCCCAAAATAGTGTCAAACGTGTCCGATGTGTCCGCCATAATGTCGCAGTCACGATAAAAATCACAAATCGCCGTCATTACTAATTAAAAAAAACTAATAATAAAAATGCCATAAATCTATCCCCTATTTTGTAGGCGCGATAAATTTTGCGCAAACCAATCAATATACGCTTATTGTGATTTTTTTTTAATCAAAAATATGTAGAAGAATACATATCGGCCTAAACTGAGGGAAAAAAACGTTTTTTATATATTTTTGGGGGATATTTATTATAGCAAAAAGTAAAAAAAATATATTTTTTTTCAAAATAAACAAAATTTTTTTTGTTTATAGCGCAAAAAATAAAAACCGCAGAGATGATCAAATACCACCAAAAGAAAGCTCTGTTTGTGGGGAATAAAAGGATGTCAATTTTATTTGGGTACGTCGCACGACCGCGCAATTGTCAGTTAAAGCGACGCAGCGCCGAATCACAAAAAGTGCTCTGGTCAGGAAGGGGGTAAAATCTTCTGGGGCTGAAGTGTTGAGAACACAAGGAAGACATTGGCCCCGAGGACAGGGCAGGTATCGATCTGGTGAGTCGTCGATCTTTGGGATGTGGAGCAGAATATCAGGCTCCATACAGAACATAAACACAATACAATCAGAAACATGGAATATTGCAACACAAACTAAAAAAAAAAAAATGCTGAGACCATAAAAAGCATATTATGAAATGAGAACTGGGCAGAAAGAAATGTGAGATGAAAGGAAAGTGGAGCCGGTGATTATGAGATGCACATGTCCAGGATAGACAAGCCCATTAGTTCTACAATAGATCTGTACATAGAAGACAGGAGCAGAATGTTACCTGCAGACACAATCCTCCAGTCTCTGATCTCTGTGTCTTGGCACCTGTCAGTGCATGGATCTCTCTCCCAGTCCCTTGTTATTCCTGCTCAGTCCCTGAGTCCATCTGTCTGTAACAGTCCCTTTCCCTCTCCTATGCCCAGAGTTCCCCAGTCACCTCCCTGTCCATGTCACATAGGGAACAGACAGGGCTGTCCTACTTCCGGGTTGTCACCAGTGGGCGGAGTGTGAGGGCCATCCTACTGTTTCCATGGAAACCAGAGGTAGCCCTGTGTGTGTGTGTGTGTCTGGGTGTGTACTGCTGTCACTGTGTACTCTCCACACCCTCCTCCCTGCACTGAGACAGCACCCTGTCATGTAACAACCTCCTCAACCTGCTACTAAATGATCACATACAAATCCACAACAGACACATATATAACACTGTGCAATACTGATTACATACAAATCCACAACAGACATATATATAACACTGTACAATACTGATCACATACAAATCCACAACAGATACATATGTAACACTGTGCAATACTGATCACATACAAATCCACAACAGACACATATGTAACACTGTACAATACTGATCACATACAAATCCACAACAGACACATATATAACACTGTACAATACTGATCACATACAAATCTACACAGACACTTATGTAACACTGTACAATACTGATCACATACAAATCCACAACAGACACATATGTAACACTGTACAATACTGATCACATACAAATCCACAACAGACACATATGTAACACTGTGCAATACTGATCACATACAAATCCACAACAGACACATATGTAACACTGTACAATACTGATCACATACAAATCCACAACAGACACATATGTAACACTGTACAATACTGATCACATACAAATCCACAACAGACACATATGTAGCACTGTACAATACTGATCACATACAAATCCACAACAGACACATATGTAACACTGTACAATACTGATCACATACAAATCCACAACAGACACATATGTAACACTGTGCAATACTGATCACATACAAATCCACAACAGACACATATATAACACTGTACAATACTGATCACATACAAATCTACAACAGACACATATGTAACACTGTACAATACTGATCACATACAAATCCACAACAGACACATATGTAACACTGTACAATACTGATCACATACAAATCCACAACAGATACATATGTAACACTGTGCAATACTGATCACATACAAATCTACAACAGACACATATGTAACACTGTACAATACTGATCACATACAAATCTACAATAGACACATATGTAACACTGTACAATACTGATCACATACAAATCCACAACAGACACATATGTAACACTGTACAATACTGATCACATACAAATCCACAACAGACACATATGTAACACTGTGCAATACTGATCACATACAAATCTACACAGACACATATGTAACACTGTACAATACTGATCACATACAAATCTACAATAGACACATATGTAACACTGTACAATACTGATCACATACAAATCCACAACAGACACTTATGTAACACTGTACAATACTGATCACATACAAATCCACAACAGACACTTATATAACACTGTACAATACTGATCACATACAAATCTACAACAGATACATATGTAACACTGTGCAATACTGATCACATACAAATATACAACAGACACATATGTAACACTGTGCAATACTGATCACATACAAATCCACAACAGACACTTATGTAACACTGTACAATACTGATCACATACAAATCCAGAACAGACACATATGTAACACTGTGCAATACTGATCACATACAAATCTACACAGACACATATATAACACTGTACAATACTGATCACATACAAATCCACAACAGACACATATGTAACACTGTACAATACTGATCACATACAAATCCACAACAGACACATATGTAACACTGTGCAATACTGATCACATACAAATCCACAACAGACACTTATATAACACTGTACAATACTGATCACATACAAATCCACAACAAACACATATGTAACACTGTACAATACTGATCACATACAAATCCACAACAGACACATATGTAACACTGTGCAATACTGATCACATACAAATCTACACAGACACATATGTAACACTGTACAATACTGATCACATACAAATCTACAACAGATACATATGTAACACTGTGCAATACTGATCACATACAAATCTACAATAGACACATATGTAACACTGTGCAATACTGATCACATACAAATCCACAACAGATAGAAAGTATTGGGACTTGTGCTACTCAGGACACACAGATCTGTCCGGGTCGGAAGGTAGCATACTAGGAGGACTTCAATCTTTCCAGAGTTCAATTTTCAGAGAAAAATATCAGAAGGGAGATTACAACACAGGCTGTACCATTGTTCCAAAATTTAGGGTAATACTCTGCAACTAACCAACCAGTGCATACATGTCTGGAAAGAGGCCAATACAGAACTTGTAGTGGAGATTCCACTGACCAAAATACACTATATTACCGAAAGTATTGGGACGCCTGTCTTTACACACACATGAACTTTAATGGCATCCCACTCTTCGTCCATTAGGGTTCCACACCTCCCTGGGGAGATGGACGTACTGACGTCATCACGCTTCTCAGCGACAGGTGTTCGCTTGCTGGCCGGCCGTTTTTACATGTTTGTTTTTATCCTTCACAATGTAAGTGTACTACCTTTTTTACATGAAATCGTATTATGGTACAATCTGCACTATGGAGTTCTCTCCTTTATTTTTCGGGCAATATATTTATTAACCCCCGGTGGCCGACGTTCGATCTTTGAGCCAATTGGAGTGTGGTCCAGGTTTCCCTCTGCTGGTGGTTTGACATCAACCTCCTTGTGGAAAAGGCCCTGGCAGGGTATTAGCCGCAGGCTCTCTTATAGCTTGCCTCTGGTAAGCACATATCTATGTGGTGGTGGTGCACTGTCGCCAACAGGGGTTTTGGTCGGCGCTCACATATGTGTCCTTTTGGATTGTGTCTTCAATATTCATCCTAGTCACATTCAACTGTTCATTTCAGACACATCGAATTGTTTTGGATTTACTCAATAATATTTTTTTTCACATTTATTAGCGCTGCTACATTGTTTTATTGTATTTGTTCTATGTGTATCTTATAGTTTTAGCAGCTGCTCTTATAATTTCATTTTTCATTCTTCTATGCACTTTAGCGCTGTATTTTTTCCCCTTTTTCCTTTTTTTTACTCCTGATGATCCAGCAAATTCACACCTAGCGATTTGAAATCGTGCTAAAACCACAGCAAAACACGCCACATTTGAGTTTCGTACATTGTTAACCACTTGAGGTCTGCGCTATAGCCGAATGACGGCCACAGCGTGGACCTGAATTTCCGGGGGGGCCGTCATAGGACGTCCTGCCATTTGCACGCTCCCCGCACGCCCCCTGCAGGGCGCACACGGCACTCGCTGTGGTCACCGAGACTTGGGTGATCACCGATCCGAGTAAGGGGCCGATCCCGGCCCCTTACCACGTGATCAGCTGTCAGTCAAACCAGCTTATGCTCAAGGGACATCGGTCCCGAAGAGGAAGGAGGCACAGCTGTCTCCTCCTCTGTGCCTGCCAGTGCCACCTGCCATTGCCTACAGTGCCCACCAGTGCCACCTATCAATGCCCACAAGTGCCACCTATCAATGTCCACCAGTGGTGCCAATCAGTACCTCATCAGTGCCACCTAGCAGTGCTGCCTTTCGCTGTAACCCATCAGTGCCCATCACTGCCACCCATTAGTGTCCATCACTGCCACCTATCAGTGCCCATCACTGCCAGCTATCGGTGCCACCTATTAGTGCCATTTTTAAGCACCCACCAATGCCACCTATCAATGCCCTTCAGTGCCACCCATCAGTTGCACCTCTCAGTGCCCACCAGTGCCACCTATTAGTGCCCACCAGTGCCACCCTATCGGTGCCCATCAGTGCAGCCCATCAGTGCCCATCAGTGCAGCCTCATCAGCGTACATCAACGAAGGAGAAAAATTACCTGTTTGCAAAATTTTATAACAAAATATAAAAAAATATAATTTTTTTTTTTAATTCTGTCTTTTTAAATTTTTTTAACAAAAAATAAAAACCACAGAGGTGATCAAATACCACCAAAAGAAAGCTCTATTTGTGGGGAAAAAATGATAAAAATTTAATTTGGGTACAGTGTTGTATGACCTCGCAACTGTCATTCAAAGTGTGACAGTGCTGAAAGCTGAAAATTGGTCTAGACAGGAAGGGGGGTTTAAGTCCTCAGGAGGCAAGTGGTTAAAGTGGTTGTAAAGCTAGAAGGGTTTTTACCCTATTGCAATCTCTGCATAACGATAAAAACCTTCTTTATCCTGCTGTCCCCCAGCACCCCCCATACTTACCTGAGCCCGATCTCAATCCTGCATTCTGACTGAGAGCAGCTGCTCTCTCTGCTCTCTCCCTCCACATAGGCTCAGAGATAGCAGTAGGAGCCCTTGGCTTCTGCTGTCAAAGCCTGCACGGAGAGAGAAGGGGGTGGGGCAGAGCTGCGCTGCGTGTGTCAATAGACACACGCAGCGTGGCTCAAGAGCGAATCCGCACAAGTGACCCCATAGAAAGCAGCTTGCTAGTGGGGCACTTGGCAGGGGGGAGGAGCAGCGACGGGGTACCCGAGAAGAGGAGGATCAGGGCTGCGGTGTACAAAACTGAGCAGAACAGGCAAGTATGATCGGTTTGTCATTTAAAAAAAAAAAAAAATTGTAAGTTTACATTTAAAAGACACCCCAAACACAGTGCGATTTTGCTGCGCAACACACATGCACAAAGATCGCGGCAAAACACGCATGAAAAAAATTGCGTAATGCTTGTCACCCAAGAAGGTACAGGAGCTTCTATTTTGCTCGACAAAAGCGCATAGAGCAGCACATTCAAATGAGTGCATGATGTGCATTCATCACGTGATGTGTGGTAATGCGTGATGTACGGTACTGCGTGTAATTCACCACCAAAAAAATCATGAGTGAGAACACGCATTCCCATTACATGAAGTGTGAATGGTGCCCAACACTTCCTGCTCTAGGGTGGCTACACTCACCATGCTATGTTGTCACCTTGAGGCTAGATTCACACTAGTGCAGGTAGGGAACGCACATAAAATCGAGCGCTCTCTCAACATGTGATGTGCTGCCTTTTAGCAGATGTGCAGTGATGCCATTCATTCTTAATGGTACCCCCAGATATCTGCTAAGGCACTTGTATCAGTGCACTGCAATTTTGGAAAAGGGTCAGGAACTTCATTTCCATATTTCCATTGAAATGAATGGGCTGCCCTAAATGCACAGAAATGTACGTGTGCTCCCGTGCATGCAGTATTCTGACACAAAAGTCTAGCATAAGTTTGGGGAAAAATAGGGTTTAAAAAAATAAGACAATGATACAAAAAAGACGGCACTTGCTCCCATCTATAGCTGGCTATCGCAGTAAGAAGCATTGGAAGGCTAACAACAGGTACACACAAGGCCAAGGATAAATCCAAGGGAAAAACCAAGCTTAACTTACCAAGGGACGTTATTTATGTTTAATCCAAAGTGTCCATTATGCTGGTGCCGAATGTGATACTGGAAATCCAAAAAGTCTGCTGCCCCCTCCCATACCCCAGAAGCTGTATAAACTTCTGGTGATCCAAGGGTTAATACCATCACTGAACCTGTCAAATGGCACTCATCAAGAGTGACAACTATGCCTGCACTGCATCTGACCACCTCCTCCATTCATTAGCGCTGTACTAGAGCTTCCATAAATGAAAAGCAATCTATGAATGAGAGATAGGTAGATAATTGAAAGGTCTACCTCCTCCATTCAGAGATTTCTACTTGAGAGCGATAGGAGAGAACATGTATTGTAATAAGTTTAAGTAGGTATGAGAAGGGAAAAAAAAGGAATAGCAGGATATAACTAAAGTTGGCCATACATGCATCAAACTCAGCATAAATCAACGAAGATTTGCTCAATGAGTGGCCCTGTGGCAACACCCAGATCAACAAAAGTACATTTTTCAATCGCCTCTTGTCAAAAGAGCCATTTAGAAAATTGTGGGCACTGTTCAGGTATTCTGACAACTATAGCCCGCAGTGGGAGATTCAGATCCATGTGATTACGCTAAATGGAGGAAATGTTTACAAGTATGCCCAGCTTAAGCAGGTAGAGGGGGAAGGAAAGAAAATAGAATAGGAAGGGGTGGGGAGAGGACTTTCCTCAAAGTCTTTAAATAACATAGAATGGAGGCAATCAGAAAGTGGCCATTTCAAAGTTAGCTCGTTTTAGAAGAGGGGATTATCCTTTTGAGTTTGCAGAGGGGTGTGGGATTCCAGAGAGAAAGTACAATTGGTCCAGTAGAACCTTTGCAAGTTTGGGAGTAATATACAGTATTTCACCTTGTCCCAGAAGTCCTTCAATGTAGGGCAATTCCATAATGGTGGTGCACTGAGGGAACATTGTGTACAAGCTGTTGAAGCACAGTGCCAGCATAACACAGTTTTGAAACCTGTTTCCTGGGTTTACTTGAAGGAGATAGATGCTCTATGGGCAAAGAGAAGGATGTGTTCCTTTTGTTCATCAGTAAGTTTGATGCCTGGGTTTTTTTTCCCCCCATCAGTCAGGTAAGGGGGTGTGTATTGGTCAGTTGGTTGTGATACAGTAAGATTTTGAATGAGCCGTGCCTCAAGGCAATCAATTCCAAGCACAGCTCCTAAAAGATGGTTGGGAAATGGGGGCAGGGTACCCTTTTGAAGTTCTGGTTAAGGAAGCAATGAATCTGGAGTGCTCCTCATACAGTATCTCACAAAAGTGAGTACACCCCTCACATTTTGGTAAATAGTTTATTATATATTTTTTCATGTGACAACACTGAAGAACTTACACTGCTACAATGTAAAGTAGTGAGTGTACAGTTTGTATAACAGTATAAATTTGCTGTCCCCTCAAAATAACTCAACACACAAAAGTGAGTACACCACTAAGTGAAAAATGTCCAAATTGGGCCCTAAGTGTCAATATTTTGTGTGGCCACCTTTATTTTCCAGCACTGCCTTAACCCTCTTGGGCATGGAGTTCACCAGAGCTTCACAGGTTGCCACTGGAGTCCTCTTCCACTACTTCATGACGACATCACGGAGCTGGTGAATGTTAGAGACCTTGCACTTCTCCACCTTCCGTTTGAGGATGCCTCACAGATGCTCAATAGGGTTTAGGTCTGGAGACATGCTTGGCCAGTCCATTACCTTTACCCTCAACTTCCTTAGCAAGGCAGTGGTCATCTTGGAGGTGTGTTTGGGGCTATGTTGGAATACTGCCCTGCAGCCCGGTCTCCGAAGGGAGGAGATCATGTTCTGCTTCAGTATGTCACAGTAGGTGTTGGCATTCATGGTTCCCTCAATGAACTGTAGCTCCTCAGTGCTGACAGCACTCATGCAGCCCCAGACCATGACACTTCCACCACCATGACTGTAGGCAAGACACACTTGTCCAAGTTTATCTTGGTCTCATCAGACCACAGGACATGGTTCCAGTAATCCATGAACTTAGTCTGCTTGTCTGTTTGCTTGAAAACGGTTTGCAGGCTTTCTTGTGCATCATCTTTAGAAGAGGCTTTCTTCTGGGATGACAGCCATGCAGACCAATTTGATGCAGTGCAAAGTGTATGGTCTGAGCACTGACAGGCTGACCCCCCACCTCATCAACGTCTGCAGCAATGCTGGCAGCACTCATATGTCTATTTCCCAAAAGACAACCTCTGGATATGACGCTGAGAATGTGCACTCAACTTCTTTGGTCGACCATGGTGAGGCCTGTTCTGAGTGGAACCTGTCCTGTTAAACCGCTGATGGGTATTAGCCACCATGCTGCAGCTCAGTTTCATTGTCTTGGCAATCTTCTTATAGCCTAGGCCATCTTTATGTAAAGCAACAATTCTTTTTTTCAGATCCTCAGAGAGTTTTTTGCCATCAGGTGCCATGTTGAAAATCCAGTGACCAGTATGAGAGCGATAACACCAAATTTAACACACCTGCTCCCCATTTACACCTGAGAACTTGTAACACTAACGAGTAACATGACACCGGGGAGGGAAAATGGCTATTGGACATTTTCACTTGCCAGCGGTTTGGACATTAATGGCTGTGTGTTGAGTTATTTTAAGGGGACAGCAAATTTACACTGTTATACAAGCTGTACAAATACTACTTTACATTGTAGCAAAGTGTCATTTCTTCAGTGTTGTCACATGAAGATTCTTTTTTTTTTTCACAGAAATGTGAGGGGTGTAATTACTTTTGTTAGATACTGTATATGTAAAGGGGTATTGTCATGTCTTGAATTTCTTGGATGGCTTTTTAGCCCTCAGGGGTAGGAAGTGTTGAGTCTGAATTGAAGTCCCCGTGGATTCACTGCAACTGGAGGGTGCAGAATTATGATGTAGGTTTTGCTTATCACGAGTCAGCAGCTTGAGTGTACAACCAACAAGGAATGGGGGTCAAGAAATTTTGCAGTATTTCTTTGCAGCATTTGGATCCAGCGTTTCTCAGAAACATATCTGCACCAATATTTAGTCTTGAACTGGTTTTGTGATATATCAACAGGTCAAGAAACCCAATCTGCCCTCTAGTTTTGGCTTGAGGAAGTAACGGATTCTGGGTGGTTTCCAATCCCATAACTGGAAAATGTACATCGTGTTCTCACTACAAAATGTGTTTGCTTTTTAGGTTTATAATTTATAGATGAGTGTTTAACATGTCAGATAAGCATTTTATAACCAATTAGGTAAATTTAGCTACATAAAGACTGAAGTTTTCTAAGGCAGCTTCATGGAATTAGCCAAGACCTACAGCTTTACTAGTGGATTATTATAGTAACAGGCAGCTAAATTATTTCAACATGCTGGAATCTGACCAAGAACAACATACTAGAAAATATATACTTTCAGGTTATACGCAGTACACACCACACCCTCTACCAGTTATTTATGTTCATTAAGAGATTTTGATTAGGCTTCAGGCAAAATGAAATCAGGTTCAGAGTTGATAAACTGGTCAGGCCAAAATCCAATGTGGACAAAGCACTGTACACAGAATGGTTGTTCACAAAATGTTTTTGAAACCTTGCAGCTGGATGTATTTGTTGCAAGGCAGATATTTAGCCCATGTCCTTAGCAGTTGCCCTCAGCATCTCTACTATAATTCAAAGCGTAGATGTGGATTATAGTGCCCTGCTTGCTTGTCAGAGCTATATGGTACATAAACAATATCAGAAAGCGATATCCAAGGGCAAGGGATATATTAGGTGTTTGTTAGCTGGCAGAAGGAATGTGCACAGGTGTGCATACCTAGTTATCTGTTGGTAACATTCTTATGGCATAGGGCATTGTGTATTAAAGTGGTTGTGAAGCCACGGTAATCTAAACATCCCATCCCCTCTAATAGCTTCCATTGTGTCTCCTAATGTCTGTGCTGAAAAAAAAATACAGATTATAGCTTATATCAGACCATCTCCCGGCGCTCATGTGACTCCTTGGCTCTCTCCTCTCCCATGCTGAAAGCTATAGCGGGATGGGCCAAGAACTCCCACTGATGTCACCCGGGAGGAGAGGAGGAGAGAGAGCCGAGGAATCACGTGAGCACTGGGAGACGCTCTGATATAAGGTATAATTGGCGGGGGTGGGAAGTTTAGAATACATATATGATAGCAGCAGGAAGGGAAGGGGCAGGGAGCATAGTGGCACAGACTAGCTAAAAGGGAAGGGAGGAGGCGAGGACGAGGGAAGAGAAGGACAGAGGAGCACAGGAGAGCTGCGGATGACGGAGGCATGTAAACTGACCATGGTGTCAGGGCTCAGCAACCATGATAAACCGTGGCCAGTTTACAGAGGGGGAAGGCAGAACCAGGCAGGATCAGCTAGGTTTTTTAGGTTAAACAAGGGGCCAAATTACACAGCACAAGCACTGTGCTGTTATGCATGCTTTAAGGTAGTGTTCATCAACCCAGTCCACAGGGCCCACTAACAGGCCAGGTTTTATGTATTACCTTGATGAGATGCAGACTAGAATACTGCAATCACTGAGCAGCAAATGATATCACCTGTGATGTATTTCAGTTATCTTGCAAACCTGGACTGTTAGTGGGCCCTGAGGACAGGGTTGATGACCACTGCTTTAAGGGAATAGGATCCTTTTTTTGGGGGGGTTACAAACAAACACTTTAAGAATTTAAAAAGGTGCATTGCAATCACAAAGTGGCGGATACTGTGGCTATGTATGCCCGGAAGTGGGAGCAAATACCTGGATTAAACAGGTGTCTGCCCCCCCCGAAAGGTGCCAAAATGTGACACCGCCTTGTACACACGATCGGATTTTCATCCAGGAATTGTGTGACGACAGACTGTTTGCCTGCAAGCTGTCTTTATTTTGTAAGCAATGGCTTGCGGAGCCAGTCTGTATGATGAGCCTACAATGTAGTGCAAAGGGAACAAGATTAGAGATTTTTGGGATAAATTCTGGTATCTCTTTGTACAAACTCCTGCAGAGATTCCACATCCCAAAACACTTAATCAGTGACATCGGCATCAGGGGCTTCATAGCTGCTGGTAATCCAGGACTGATTCATTTTGATAAATGTCAGACGGTCCACCGAGTCTGTGGACAGATGCGTTTTATTTTCAGTAACGAAACCTCCAGCAGCATTGAATGACTGTTCGGAAAGCATGCTGGGATGCAGGGCAGCCTAGAAGTTCAACTGCATACTGGCCAAGTTCTGGCCAGTGGTCTATTCTCATGACCCAGTAAGCCAGTGGATCGTCGACTGGAAAGCTCTCCATCTATGTTTTTGCCCCTAGATAATCGTCCACCGTGTGTGTGCATGTACATGTATGTATATATGTATGTAGGTGTGTGTGCATGTGTTTACATGTGTGTGCATATGTGCATTTATATATATATGTGTGTGTGTTTATATATGTGTATGTATGTGTGTGTGTTTACATGTATGAATACATATTTTTTGTATGCGTGTCTAATCCTGACACCCTTTATGTGTACAATCAGAACTGATTTTTTTTCCTGCTTGTTCATAGTGCTAGCAAAAAAATGCTGTTCCTCTAAAAAGCGATCCATGCTCAGATCGCTCTTCAGAGGCATTTGACAGCCTGTAAAGAGGCAATATGTTGCCTCCTGACTGCCTATTTTAACCCCTTAAATGCATCATCACTATGCTGCAACTGCATGCAATGCACGCAGTTGCAGGGTGGTTGCAGTGCAGCCCCATTCACCTAGGGGTATATTTCAAGGGTGCCCTGACTGGAAAAAGATTGAGAAACACTGGCATGGAGGAACCGATCTCTCAATTTTCCTCCTTCAGCCGTTGAATACCTGCGGGAGGGAGAGGAGGAAAAGCAAGGGGAAATGGAGAAATCGGTTCCTTTATATGCAGCCACCCACTTGTGACCAGGCCCTGTTGTTCCACCACCGGGCTCGGAGGAAAGGGCCCTGTCCGGGGATCAGGGGGGTCCTTCATGGTTTCTTGCATCGGGGCCCTGAAGGTTCTAGTTACGCCACTGCTGATGGCCACTCCAGAACATTCACCCTTTTCCTCTGTAACCACTGGAGAGTAAACTTGGCCTTGTGCTTTGGTTCATTGTCATGCTGGAAAGTCTAAGAGAGTCCCATTGAACAGCTTTTGTGCCGAAGAATGCAAATTGTCTGCCAGTATTTTCTAATAACATGCTGCTTTTATCTTGCCATTAATTTCACAAGATTCCCTGTGCCTTTAGAGCTCACACAGCCTCAAAACATCAGTGAGCCACCACCATGCTTCACAGTGGGGATGGTATTCTTGTAGCTATAGGTCTTGTTGACCCCTCTCCAAATGCAATATGCCTATGATTAAGTCACAATCAATCAGCTTTATGATCAATAAAGCTCTATTTTGGTCTCATCACTCCAGATTACAGTGTGCCAGAAGCTGTGAGACGTGTCAAGGTGTTGTCGGTAATATTGTAACTGGACTTTTTTGTGGCATTGGCACAGTTAAGAATTCTTTTTGGCAACTCAACCATGCAACTCTTTTTTTTTGTGTAGTACTGTGCTCCTTGAATCAACCACACCGTCTTTTTCCAGAGCAGCCTGTATTTTTTCTGAAGCTACCTGCGGGTTTTTCTTTATATCCTGAACAATTCTTCTGGCAGTTGTGGCTGCAATCTTTCTTGGTCTACCTGACCTTGGCTTGGCATCAAGAGATCCCAGAGTTTTCCCAAGTCTTAATAAGTGATTAAACAATACTAACTGGCATATTCAATTCTTTTATATCCTTTTCCATTTTTATAAAGTCCCTTTAACTTGTCACACAGGTCTTTTGACAGTTCTTTTCTGCTCTCCATGGCTCAGTATGTAGTCTGCTCAGTGTATCCACGTGAGAGCTAACAAACTCATTGACACTTTTATACATAGACACTTTTTTGCAATTTAAAAAGCCACAGATGTGGGAAATTAATCTTTAATTGCCATTTTAACCTGTGTGTGTCACCTTGTGTGTCTGTACCAAGGCCAAACATTCCAGGGTATGTAAACTTTTGATCAGGGCCATTTGGGGGATTTCTGTTATTTTGATTTAAAAAGGAGCCAAAACAACTATGTGACAATAAATGGCTTCATATGATCAGTATCCTTAAATAAAAGACATTTTTTTTGGTGTGATTAGTCATATTTTCAAGATCAATGACAACATTTCTGCCAGGGTATGCAATCTTTTGAGCACAATTATATCTTGAAATCCAGGACAGGTGCAGGAAGCTTTCAAAAATAATCAAAATTAACCATAGAGATTCCCAAACTCTGGATGAGTTCTGTGGATTTTTATTTTTTACATATATACAAAAGCCTGCGAAATTGAGAACACTTAAGTGTGGCAAAATTAGATTAGAACTAGACAAGGGTGCGCTTCCCTACAGACAAAAAGGCCACTTTTTTTTTGCACACTGGACATTTTTGGACGTTTTTACAGCTACTGTTTTTGGCAGAAGACTTTTTTTCTACAGTCATTAAACTCTCCATCATGTTATCCTATGTGTCCATGCACACTTATGCCCTGTACACACGGTTGGATTTTCCAACGGAAAATGTGTGATAGGACCTTGTTGTCGGAAATTCCGACCGTGTGTAGGCTCCATCACACATTTTCCATCGGATTTTCCGACACACAAAGTTTGAGAGCTTGCTATAAAATTTTGTCGGAATTTCCAATCGTGTGTACACAAATCCGACGCACAAAGTGCCACGCATGCTCAGAATAAATAAAGAGATGAAAGCTTCTGGCTACTGCCCTGTTTATAGTCCTGACGTACGTGTTTTACGTCACTGCGTTCAGAATGATCGGATTTTCCGACAACTTTGTGCGACCGTGTGTATGCAAGACAAGTTTGAGCCAACATTTTGTTGTCGGAATGTCCAATCAATGTCCGACTGTGTGTACAGGGCAATACGCTGTTATCAGCAGTTTTGGGCAGTAACGTTTTTGAGCAGTAAAAAAAACCCAAAACTAGTGGGTTCTAAGAGACGTTTTTCAGCTGTAAAAACACGCTAACGTTGATAAACGCTGATAAACGTTGATAAACGCTCAAAAATGTTCACCAGCGTTTAACGTTTTTGATCCATTGAAAAAAAATAAATACATTTTTTCTCAAAAAAAAATTTTTTTCAAAAAAACGTGGAAAAATCCTAAAAAAACGCTATTGCAAAAACGTTGAAAAACTCACTGCAAAGCTACTGACATTTTTATAACGTTATTTTAATGTCCAGTGTGCATGAGGCCTTATTGTAAATCATAAAAAGTATGTAAATGACCATAACAGGTATACCTATAGGATGAGGTCAATTCCATTATATATAAAAATCAACGTTCTATCTCTATGTGGTAATATTAACATCTACCAAGTTTAAATGGTAATAAAGTAAAGTAAACCTTCACCTCTCTTGCTGCCCCTGAACACCCCTTTGTTCATGAAAAATCATCCCCCAAAGTCTACTGGGAAACGGAGACTTTAGGAGTGTTGATCTCCCTTGTCTGGTGTATTTCCCACTAGTTCTTCCCGCCGACCTCTATGGCACTACAAGACACAGTAGTAGAGTGGAGATTGGCTGGAGGAACTACTGAGCACCTACAGACGGTTCCCCAGACTTCAGGGGGCCATTTCTGACAAGTGAAGCAGTGTCGTGATGTGGGTAGCTGGTAAGATTACAGTCATCAAAGATTTTCTGAGGAACATTAGTTTAGCAACAGGGTCACCTAAAGAAACGCATAGATCCTGGCTCTCATACTGATACAATGGGGTTGATTTACTAAAGCTGGCGAGTACAAAATCTGGTGCATTTGTGCATAGTAGCCAATCGGCTTCTACCTTCAGCTTGTTCAATTAAGCTTTGACAAAAAAAACCTGGAAGCGGATTGGTTTCTTTGCTGAACCGCACCAGATTTTGTACTCTCCAGTTTTCGTAAATAAACCCCAATGGGCCAACACTTTCATTGTTCTTCAGAAAGTTTCATTCTTAGAAAGGGATCAGCAATGGTGCTCTATATATTTCTGTCAGCTCGGTTTCCCTTAACTAAGTAAGATGTACTTATTCCTGCTCAGGGTCCACAGTATAACCATAAGTTCAGGTTACTGATGTAAAAATATAATCAAATACATAAATAATACAACACAAAAAATCAGTTGAATGAGGTTTCATTCAGCTTTTCAGCACATAAAGTGTTTACTTGTGATTTTCTGTCTTTAACCTCTTGCCGACCAGCCGCCACAGTTATACTTCGGCAGGTTGGCTCAGCTGCCAGAATCACCATAGGTGTACATTGGTTTGTGCATGAGGTTCTGTGGGCACACGTGGGGAGAGCCAATCAGTGGGTCCGGCGGACTCGATTTCCGCCGGCCACCTGCGATCATTACCCACAGAGACAGACAGGTGATCGATCTGCCATGGTAAACAAGGCAGATCTCTGTTCTGTCAATAAAATTGAATGAAGGAAACTCATATGAGGGAAGACAAAAGTAGCTGCACACCCCGAATGAAAACATCAGAAAAGGAGATTGTCCCCCATGAGGGGTTTTCTAGGCAGCAAAAGATAATTGAAAAATATATATCAAAAAATATCGTAGTTAGGGCCCTTATGAACCCCAACTGATATCCACCATTTATAGAATACTGCACAAAGCCATTCCCCTAAAAGTAGATACACATTACTATATGAGGAAATGGTCACAGATTCTCCAACATGACATATCTCTGCTAGACTGGGGTAAGATCTGGGATTCCACTTCCAAAAGTTCCCACTGCGTATCTCATAAAGAACCTGCCTATAAGGTTCTTATGTTTTGGTATAAAACCCCGGAAAGACTATACGCAATCGATTCGTCCATACCCCAAATTTGTTGGAGATGTAATAAGGCTGTTGTTTCCCACTTTCACATTTTCTGGGAATGTTCTTTAGTTTCCCAATTCTGGGAGCAGATCCAAACCCTACTAGAGAAACTGTTGGGAATCCTCGTTCCCCTAGACCCCATGCACTATCTACTAGACCTTCCCTTTCAAGGTCTTCACAAATCAAAACAGAAACTGATGTCCTTTGTTTTATTAGAAAACTATCCCTAGACTTTGGCTTTCAACTTCTCTCCCACCCTTTCACATACTTTATCAACCTTATCGGACATTCGCAGAATGGAACATCTAACTGCCATTGTTGATGATTCCATACAGAAATTTTCTCTTATATGGCAACCATGGGATGATTATGAATATAATACTAAGACAAATGATATTAGTTGAATTGTTAGATTTACATAGTAATCTATGTCTTCTATCTCCTCAGGTTACTATACATTTTATCCTTTTGCTTTTGTTGGTTTTCTCTAATGATTTCTCAACTTTATGTAAGACATGCAATGTATTTACCTTAGAATTTCTTATATAGTAATCAAACATTCTTCTTGCTCAGTATTAGCAATTTTGAAGCTGTATTGTAGGCTATCTTACAGGTTTTTTTTTTTACAACGTTTTAAGCTTGTGCATCCTTGATTGACAGTGTTGAAGCTTTCTTTTCCTTTTCATCCCGAATGTGACACCATTGTTATTATATTTGTCATGCATAAATGTTAAATAAACAATTAAAGGGCGTGGCCTGGCTATGGAGGAGTGAGGACGTGCTGAGCCCGAGCTCCGTCCGGTCCGCAGCTAAAAAAGCAGCTACAGGGGTGATTACCCCCCGATTTCCGCACAGGGCATGTCACAGCGGCGGCGAGCTTCTTCCCAGCCGAAAAGAGCTCACCCCAACGGCCAAGGATCGCTGGATTCTTTCCTTTCCGACACCCCCCGCCAGCAGAGGGGAAAATCCAAGATGGCGCCGGAACGAACGGCCACGCTGCAGCAGGAAATTCAGCCAGCGCCCCCAGCACTGTCTCCTATCTCATCTCCCAGGCTGGTAAGCGACTCCATCCCCCCTGCATCCCCCCGCCCCACGTCACCACAGGACAGGGGCACAAACCTGGCAGATTTGACGGAGGACAGGGACATCAGGCAGCATCTATGGTCTCTCCCCACTAAGGAGGACCTAGAGCGCTTTACCAGCAGGATTGAGAGGGCCTTCAGACAGGACATTGAGCAATTGCAAACAGATACCACTGAACTGGGTCACAGGGTAGAGACTCTGGAGCAGAAATTTGATGACACTATACCCGCCATAGCTCAGCTCAAAGAACAGACTGTCACCCATAGTCACCAGATTGAGGCCCTTCTGTGTCAGTTGGATGACATGGAGAACCGCAGCAGGCGAGCGAATATTCGCATACGAGGCCTTCCTGAAGCCACTGCACCTAAGGACATTGTTCCCACCTTGCAGGGAGTGTTCCGTGAGATCCTGAGTTTGCCTCCATCGGTGCCGATTGAGATAGACAGAGCGCACAGGGCACTTCGGCCCCCATCAGAAGACCCCGACAACCCCAGGGATGTGATCTGCAAGCTGCACAAATTTACACTGAAGGACCGTATAATGCAAAAGATGCGTAACAGACCAGTCTTTGACTTTGACGGAGCTCAACTGTCCTTCTACCAGGACCTCTCACGGCGTACCCTAATGCAGCGGCGAGCCCTACGCCCACTCCTAATGGAAATTCAAGCAGCAGGCCTCACATACCGCTGGGGCTTCCCATTCAGCCTCCAGGCTTCCAAGAATGGCCGTTGGGCTATACTACGCACAAAGGATGACCTCCCCCGCTTCTTACATACCTTGGAGCTTAATCCAGTGGATTTCCCGGACTGGCGCACCACTCCGGACATCCAGATGCCCCCGCTACCTCAGCCATGGATCCAGGCGGCAGGAAACAGACGCTCCCGAGGTCGTAACAGGCAAACGGAGGGCCCACGTCCGGGCACCTCTACAACCAGTGACTGAACAAACCACTGACGCCCTTGCTGCTCTCACTAATTCTCTGGACATAATCCCCTCTTCATCATAGGTGCCCTCATCAGGACACTGGGCCCAACGGACGCATTGCTGTTCTATCCTACTTCCACGTGCAGGACGCTGCACGCGAAGCCCTTTGCACTACTTCCCAATTCTGAGTACCATTGGGCGCCATGATGGACTGGGGGGGTCCGCGGTTCAGCTCCTAGCCTGGCTGTCTGGTTTCCTGCCCACCGTTTTTTCTTTTTTTTGCACTTTTTTGGGAGTTCGAGTTACATAATCTCCTTTCCCCTTTTGGTGATATGTACTGGGGGGTTTTTTTTTTTTTTTTTTTTGTTCTCTTTTCCTCCACCCTGTTTATGTGTCATAATGGACTGGACGGATGGAAGGGCTAACCGTCCCCTTGGTGGTCACCCACGTACCCCACTTAGGCCTCACCTTACTAGGTGACAGTCCCTTGTGGGACTCCGAGCTTTCACCCGGGCGGTTTTTGGGTTGATACCCCCCTCCCGGGTGAGCTCTATAGTTTTCTGTTGTTTTTACCCGTATCCCCTTCCCTCCTTTTCCTCCCCTACCCTACCTACTCCCTCCACTAACCCCCCTAAATCCCCCCTCCTCCCTAACTACCTCCCCCCCCTTAACCTCCCCCCTCCTCCCCCCTCCCACCACCTCCCCCCTTCATATCATTCTGTGCCTGATATTACTTTCCAGAGCTAACGGTTATTGCTTTGATCCTCAGGTTGCCTTTTGACGGACTGAACCATGCACGGAGGACCCAGAGGGGGTGTGACCGGTCAACTATCATCCAGGTCAGGTGCGCCGTCACTAAAGGTACTGTCCTATAATGTCAGGGGGCTCTGCTCTCCACACAAGCGCAACAGGCTTTGGCAGGAACTAAAGAGGCTGGGGGCCCAGGTGGTTTTCCTGCAGGAGACTCACTTTAGGGAACAGTCCCTCCCAAAGATACCTACACACTTATACACCCAATGGTTCTTTAGCAACTCCCCGGTGGCCAAATCACGAGGTACAGCCATTGCGTTCCATAGGTCTTGCCCATTCCAGCTCTCAGAGAGCCGAGTCGACCCGCAGGGTAGATACGTCTTTGTGAAGGGGGTCTTGGCCAACAAAAAATTTACATTTGCGACTCTCTACGCACCCAATGCCCAACAACTCTCCTTTATTGACTCTATGTTAGACAAGCTGAACGAATTCAGGGAGGGGCACCTAATTCTTGGAGGGGACTTTAATGTGAGCCCGGACCCACTCGTTGACACATCCCGAGGCCGCCCCACTCACTCCCAAGCCTTCCTCAAGCATTTTCGCAAGTCACTGCAGAACAGCTTCCTTATAGACACGTGGAGAGCTCTTCATGCGTCAGAGAGGGACTACAGCTACTATTCGGGGGTGCATGACGTGTACACGCGCATTGATTTAATGTGTGTGGACCACGACACCCTTGAGCTATTGCAGTCAGCTGAAATAGGCAATATCACTATTTCAGATCACGCCCCGGTGTGGGCCGTGCTGCGAATCCCGGACGAAACGCAGAGGGCCTGGTCCTGGAGGCTCAATGAAAACCTCCTAGACGATGCCTCGGTAGTGGCTAAGGTCTCTGAGACCATTACACATTATTTCACAGAGAATGTGTCTGAGGATATGGCAGACGGAGTGGTGTGGGAAAGCCACAAGGCGGTACTCAGGGGGGAGCTGATCTCCCTAGGCTCTAAACTTAAAAAGGAAAGGCAGATAGACTTCCAGAGGGTACTGACAGCTTTACAGGAAGAAGAACTTAAACACAAACGCCAGGGAGATGTTCAAGCCCGCGATCGGTTGATTGAACTGAGAGAACTCTTTTCACGCCTCCTTGACCGTCGAGCGCGCAGACAACTACGCTACCTTTCACATAAATACTACGAACAAGGAAATAAGTGTGGTAGAATGCTCGCTAGAGCGCTCCGGCGGAGAAGACTGACAGCTCACGTGCACTCGCTTCGGTCCCCTGACGGTACAGCTACATTACACTCCTCCGGGATTGCCTCCATCTTTAGAGATTATTATGCGGACTTATATCACCTAGATAAGGAGATCTCCCACACAGGGCGGACAGCGAAAATGAAAGCTATTGGCGACTACCTCGCCTCAGCCGGACTCCCCTCCCTGACACCCGAACAGCAGCTAGACCTTGACGCCCCCGTCTCCCCTCAGGAGATCATCTCGACAGTGAAGGCCCTGCCTAATGGGAAGAGCCCTGGCCCGGATGGATATTCCAAAGCGTACTATGTAAAATTTCTCCCTTTGCTACAAAATCATATGTGTAGGTATTTTAATTCTCTAGCCACAACTCACCAGATCCCCCCCGAGGCATTATTAGCCCACATCACCGTAATTCCGAAGGAAGGCAAGGACCCTACTCTCCCACAAAGCTATCGACCAATATCACTTCTTAACGTCGATATAAAAATTTTTGCTAAGATCATGGCAAATCGACTTAAATATGTCTTGCCCTCCTTTATCCACCCCGATCAAACGGGATTTATCCCAGGTAGAGAAGCTAGGGATAACTCCATCCGGGCCATGCAGCTTATACAATGGGCATGTGCCCATAGGAACTCCACCCCATACCTTATTCTGTCCACGGATGCCGAAAAGGCTTTTGACAGAATAGATTGGTCATACCTTAAGGCGGTGCTGGAGGCTTGGGGACTAGGCCCTCATATGCTTAGATGGATCATGGCACTTTACGCGACCCCCAGTGCGAAGGTCAAGGTAAATGGCCACTTATCCCAGGGGTTCCCCATTCGGAATGGCACGAGGCAGGGGTGCCCCCTCTCCCCCCTCTTGTTCGCTCTGGCTATGGAGCCACTGCTTCGAACAATACGGGCGAGTGCTGACATCAGAGGGGTGACGGTGGGGTCAACGGAACACAAACTGTCAGCCTACGCAGATGACGTGCTCTTTCATTTGACCCAGCCCTTGGTGTCGCTGCCAAACCTTATGAGGGAACTAAAAACTTTTGGTCAGGTGTCCAATTTTAAAATAAATTTTTCGAAATCCGAAATCCTGCCCGTCACCATCCCTGCGAAGATGGCTAATGACTTACAACAAGCTTTCCCATTTAGCTGGGCTACAACATCGATTAAGTACTTGGGTATACAACTTACCAATAGATTTGATAATATTTACTCGGCTAATTTTCCCACCCTTTTGAGCATGGTGCGTAGAGACTTACAGAATTGGGCCAAGACCTCCTTCACGTGGCTGGGCAAACTTAGCATACTCAAGATGAACATCCTTCCACGGGTGCTCTTTTACTTACAAATGCTGCCGGTCCCTCTCCCCAGGAGCTTCTTTACACAGCTCCAAAGCCTGATGATTAATTTCATCTGGCATGGTAAAAGGCCAAGACTGGCCGCGTCTTTACTACAGAAGGCCAAGGACATGGGAGGCCTGGGCCTCCCGGATATAAGACGATACTACAGAGCCATTGCGATCCAACATATCCTCAACTGGCGACATCATGGGGGTTCAAAAATATGGGTCTCCTTGGAAAAGAGCCTGGCAGGTCGTGACTTATCCTACGCGCCTTGGCTGCCTCGTGAATATAGAGGACTCTCACAGACGTCCTCCCCGCTGACTACCCATATCCTGCGGGTCTGGGATCGCACGAATGCCCTGTACGCTTTGGTGCCCCCGGGCTCCCCACTGGCACCGCTGGGGGGGTTCAGGTGGTTCCCTCCTGGGGAGCAAAGGACCTTTTTTGGAACATGGGTTACAGATGGTAATTATAGCTGTGGCAAATTTGTAGATAAGGGTAGTCTGATACCCCTAGATGCCTTGAGGACTAGCCATGGCAGATTCCCCATGGATTGGTGGAGACACCAGCAACTCCAACACTTCATTGCAACAGAGGGAGCTTCGATGAGAGGGCTAGACACCATTACCACACTAGAAAGATTTTTCATAGAAGAAGAACCAACTCCCCATCTGATCTCTGAGTTATATAGGCTACTGGGTTCAGTTTCCGCTGCTTGCAAGCCGGCTTTTATAAGAGAATGGGAGCGGGATTTAGGGATAGAGTTCTCACCAGAACAGCGCCTACTCATGTATAAATTAGCACATTCTAGCTCCATAGAGTCCAGAACGCAGGAAACTAACTACAAGCTCCTAACTCGTTGGTACCGGGTACCAGCCGTCATAGCACGTATTTACCCCTCGGTCTCTGACCGCTGCTGGCGTGACTGTGGTCAGAGAGGCACCCTCCTTCATGTGTGGTGGGAATGCCCAGTAATTAGGCCGTTCTGGACGGAAGTACAGGCTACCATTAAAAATGCTCTGCAGATTGAGATCCCGTTCTCCCCAGAGCATTTTCTCTTGCACCTCCCCACCCTCCCTCTGAGCCGTTACAAAAAAAGCGCCCTTCCTCATTTATTAAACGCTGCTAAAAGGCTGGTTCCTCTCCACTGGAAGAGCCCACGGATCCCTACCTTAAAAGAATGGTTACAGAAGGTGGAAGATATCAGAGAGGCGGAGGAGTGGGTGGCGAGGTGCAGGAATAGGAGTGAGCGCTTTGATAGTATCTGGGCCCAGTGGCGGAGATTCACTATTGACACTAATCCTGTATCCTCTAGCCTGGAAGTCGCGCTGTTGGAGTTAGCGGAGCCCTCCTTGAAGCTAAGGAGGCCTGTATGTGGTGACGTGCGTACCTGAATGGCTGGTCTCACCACCCTATTGATTGCACCGGATGCAGACCTTTTCTTTCCTTATGCATGGTTCACAAGGTCCACAGTTGAAGGCTCACACGAAACGCTAGGCGTCTTTGGGGAGTTATTTTTTGTTTTTTTTTTTTTTCCTTTCCTCTTAAAAAAGGCAAGTTTTGTATCTTCCTTATTAAATGTTATAGAGTTAATACCAGGGCAGACTTATGGAAAAGGGGCTCCGCCTGGCGACACAGGCACCTCTCAGGGGCTTTGACCCCAGGGGATGCCCGTGGGGCGCCTCCCTCTTGGTGGAGGTTAGTTGGAGGCTTATGGCCCCCCTCCCGAGGGACCCGCCCGGTGGGCATCTCGGGGACCTTAAAGCAAGGACGAGACCCCCCCCCTCCAATACAGAGTGGAGGGCTTTTGTGACGAGTCCGTCCAAGAAGGTGCCATGGCGGGACCCCCCCCTGGGAATCATTTTGACTGTTCCACAGCGCAATACAGTTTGAAGAAGACCTGATCCCTCATCCCCCTCCCCCTCCTTCCCTCACCCCTCCGGTGTTTACCTTGTCCTGTGATTGGTTAGGCAACTTGTTATTGTCTGGAACGTCTATGTTTGCACTGTAAGAATTGCACTGTATTGTAGTAAGAATGACCATAGACTATATGTTTGTATGTTCCTTTTAATACATAAAATAAAAATAAAGATTATATAAAAAAAAAAAAAAATAAACAATTAAAAAAAATTTAAAAAAATTTAAAAAATATCGTAGTTGAAACTTTTTATTTATAACAAAGTATCAAAAATTGCTGCTTTGGACATAAATAGTCAAAACATGAGCTATGGTACACAAATGGTAAATAAAAACAATGTCACTGACATGACAGTATACAATGATATTACACCATGATCAAACACCATGGAGAAACATGGTACATGAGTCTTGTATGTGAATGTGAATTTATAAGCTGTAAAAGTGTTAACACATATTGGAATTCTTAATTGATGAATAAAGAAGAAAAACAGTAATGAACATTTTTGTATATTTACCGTTCACAATGTATTAAGCCATATTAAATAGCCTCTGTGTGAGGAGAACCCCTTGCTCAATCCCGGCGTCTCTCAACGGTCGGCACAGTCAACAAGAGGAGAGCCTGCTGCTCATATGAGCCTTACGAGGAGTCACACTGCAGGTGATCCCAAGAATTCGGGGAGGCTGAGGAAAGGGACGGGCAGCACCTGTAGTAGAGGTATTATATGTAATGAATGAACAGCTCAAGAGGATAATTAAAAAATATATCTATGTGTTGATATGTTATATATGCACTATACATGTGTTATGTATTAAATATTGCAGCTTAGATGGTCTGTGTGAAAAGACAGAAAAGGAGAAAAGAGATGATGGAGAAGAGTGACAAGTGAGGAATGAACTGGTGGGAAAAGAACGGGAGGGGAGGAGAGAGGGGGGGAAAAAAAAAAAAAAAAAAAGGGAATGAAAGGGGAGCTGTGATGTGAAAGTGAGGGAAAAGGATAGAAGGAAGAAAGGGAGAGGAAGGGGAACACAGACCCAATCCAGTAGCAATGGGTTGAATATAAGGCTGAGATTAAATTAAATTAATTGTGAAGAATGAAGGTGAATAGCTGTGTAGAAGTGAAGAGACCGAATAAGAATTAAAAGGAGTATGAAGGTGAGAATGAAAATACAACCTCTTGCCGACCAGCCGCCACAGTTATACTGCGGGAGGTTGGCTCAGCTGCCCGAATCACCATGGGTGTACATCGGTTTGTGCACGAGGTTCTGTGGGCACACGCGGGGGAGCCAATCAGTGGGTCTAGGCGGACTCGATATCCGCCGGCCACCTGCGATCATTACCCACAGAGACAGACAGGTGATCGATCTGCCATAGTAAACAAGGCAGATCTCTGTTCTGTCAGGGGATGACACAGAGATCTGATGTTAACCCCTTCCCTGCCAGTGTCATTAGTACAATGTCAGCTCTGATCACTGTATTAACCACTACACATCCACGCTATTGCCGAATGACGGCCCCAGCGCGGACCTGAATTCCCGGGAGGCCTTCATATAACGGCCTCCCCTGTGCACGCTCCCTGCGTGCGCCCTACAGGGCGTGCGCCGAGCGCGCTGTGATCACCGAGTCAATGAGACTCGGCTGATCACCAATCCGAGTAAGGGGCCGGTCCCAGCCCCTTACCATGTGATCAGCTGTCAGCCAATGACAGCTGATCACATGATGTAAACAAAAGATCAGTAATCGTTTTGTTTTTTACCAGATCGGATGTAAGGGACATCGGTCCCCAAGTGGAAGAGGCACATCTGCCTCATCAGTGCCACCTAACAGTGCCCACAGTGCCACCTAACAGTGCCCACAAGTGCCACCTATCAATGCCAACAAGTGCCACCTATCAATGCCCACAAGTGCCACCTATCAACGCCCACCTGTAGTGCCAATCAGTGCCACCTGGCAGTGCTGCCCATCACTGCCACCCATCAGTGCCCATCACTGCCGCCTATCAGTGCCCATAACTGCCGCCTCATCAGCGTATATCAATGAAGGAGAAAAATGACCCGTTTTAAATTTTTTATAACAAAATATAAAAAAATAAAATTTTTTTTTTTTTAAAAATTCAGGTTTTTACATTTTTTTAACAAAAAGTAAAAACTGCAGAGGTGATCAAATACCACCAAAAGAAAGCTCTATTTGTGGTGAAAAAATGATAAAAATTTCATTTGGGTACAGTGTTGTATGACCGCGCAATTGTCATTCAAAGTGCGTCAGCGCTGAAAGCTGAAAATTGGTCTGGATAGGAGGGGGGTTTAGGTGCCCTGTAAGCAAGTGGTTATTGTCACTGGTTCCCAAAAAAAGTGTAAAAAATGCCAGCTAGGTGTCCGATCTGTCCGCCGCAATGTTGCAGTCCTGCTAAAAATCATTGATCACTGCCATTACTAGTAAAAAAAAAAAAAAATGCCATAAATCTTTCCCCTATTTTGTAGACGTTCTAACTTTTGCGCAAACAAATCTTTATACGCTTAAGTTTTGTTTTTTTTTACCAAAAATATGTAGAAGAATACATATTGGCCTAAATTTGTGAAAAAATTAGATTTTTTCATTTTCTTATTGGGTAGGTTTTATAACAGAAAGCAAAAAATATTGTTTTTTTTTCAAAATTGTTTGAAAACAATACATTATATTTGGGTGCAGCATCACAATTGTCAGGTAAAGTAACGCAGTGCCACATCGCAAAAAATGGCCTGGTCAGGAAGTGGTAAAAGCATAAAACCCTTATTCTGCATTATCAATAGAGAAGTGGTTTGTCATATTATGCAAAAAGAACCAATTCTGTCACATGTCCTAGACAGATAAAGGAAAAAAAGATGATACACTGACCTTGCTTAAGTCTGCAAAGCACAGCAGTCATGTAATCAAGATATGTAACATATTGAGCTGAGTTGTAGTCAAAATAAACTTGTAATGTCACTTAGATGTATAAACCTGCTGACTCCTTACATATTCCTCGGCAGAGGCGGCTCTAGGCTTTGTGAGGCCTTAGGCAAAATCTAGACATGAGGCCCAAACACGCCCATAATGGGAAAAATAATTCAAGCGATAAAAAAATTAACTGTATAAATTGCATTAATTAAGAACTTTAAAGTGCTGGTGTCAGTGTTCTCTATGTCAGTGCTGGTGTCAGTGTTCTCTATGTCAATGCTGGTGTCAGTGCTCTTTATCTCGGTGCTGGTGTCAGTGTTTTCTATGTCAGTGCTGTTATCAGTGTTCTCTATGTCAGTGCTGGTGTCAGTGTTCTCCAAGTCAGTGCTCTCTATCTCGGTGCTGGTGTCAGTGCTCTCTATCTCGGTGTCAGTGTTCTCTATGTCACTGCTGGTGTCAGTGCTCTCTATCTCGGTGCTGGTGTCAGTGAGGGAGGTAGCAGCGGAGAAGCCAATCAGCAGGCAGTGCCAGTGCAGGATGAAGAGCGCCCGGCCCACCATGGCTAAGGATCAGCACTGGACTGGACTGGGCTCGGACGTCCCGACCCCGCAGTGGAGCCCTGCATAGGTGGGGGTAATGGCAGGGTGGAGGTAGGGGTCAGGGGCTGTCAATCATAGGTTGGCACACTGGCACAGGACTGAGCTGCCTTGACTGTGGCACTGATTATCAGAAGGAAGGGAGTGGAGGGGATGGGACAGGGGGTGGAAACAAAGGCAAGTAGCTGTGGCTGAGGGATGCTGGAGGAGCAGAGATGAGGGGTTGGCTCTCTCTGATGATAGTGATGATAGTGGTGGCTGGCTGCAGAAGGGGATTGTGGCATGGTAGATGTGCCTCTACCTGCAGCTGGATCCCCGAATCCCGCCCACCCCCCCCCCCGCACTGATTGACAGCCCCAGAGAGGGGCGGCCCGGACACCTCTTCAGCTCTTCTCTCCTCCCTCCCATCGGCTCCAATACAGCCCAATCCAATACAGCGGAGCAGCGGGAATATTTGTATTGTCATTTTGCCTTCTCCCAAAGACACAGCCAAGGCTCCGTCTCATCTCTCCACGGAGCACACAGGCAGCTCTGCTGGCCGAGTGGCCGGAGCGCTGCGCTACCGCAGCGGCATTGCCAGCAGAGATGGCTCTGCAATAAGGCAAATTAGGCGATTGCGAGGCCCCTGTGAGTGCGGGGCCTTAGGCCACCACCTAATTTGCCCAATTAGACAGCCGCCTCTGTTCCTCTGACTACTTTTAGTAGGTGCTGACCACTGCAGACTGGGAACATCCCACAAGAACTGCAGTTTTGGAGTTTCTCTGACCCGGTCAAACCAACGGCAGGAACCGTGAACAATCAGAGCAAGAGATGTCACCAGCACACCAAGGCAGGGCCATCTTTTCGCATGGGCACGCTGGGCAGTTGCCCGGGGACCCACTTGCATGGGGGGCCCCACCAGCCAAGCGTCACAAAGTTCGCTGCCCCATTGTGCAAGTGCTGTCCAATGGCGTCACCAGCGTGGGGCCTGATGGGGCCATGACCCCCCCAATTTTACTATGTGCCCCCCCAAATTTAGTGCTGTACTGTTTTGTATAATCGAAACCATGGCCGCTGGCCAGCGCTGCGGCTGTTCGAGTGTCCGCCCACTGATCACTGAATTACTTATTATTGAGTGGCAGTCTGTCAGGTGACGTTGTGTGACGCCGCCGGCCGCTGCCATTTATGGGAGTTGTAATCCGCGGCTGCGTGCTCAAGCTCCCTGCTCCTGGGGGGAGTCAGTCTGAGGAAAGCAGCGCAGCCAGCCTACAGCGTGCTACAACTCCCATCGCCGCGGTCGGAATCCAGGATATTTTGCCTGCCCCAGTGCCTCTGCTTGGCTGGACACTGTGTAAAAATACCAGCAATTTCTTGCTTTTCAAGCTCGTGTTATATTGTCCAAACGTTGTGTTAATGTTTAAACACTGATTTTGTTGGAAGTACCAATAAATATAGCCTTATTGATAATTTGCATTTTTATTCTCGTTCATGATTGTGTAGACAGGGCCCCAGTGAACTCTATAATGCTCTTAAGATGGCACTGCACCATGGGTCTCCAAAATTGGGTCCAAAGCTTTATTCAGCGATCACATTGTTACAGCAAACAGCAACGTTTCGGAGCCACGCATGATCCTTCCATCGGGCCCCTTGTGCAAGAGGGGACCAGGAGGTAATGGGTAGGAGAGTTCTCCTAGCACTGAATACCAAGGCACCTTTATAACTGTAGTGACCAGGTATGGTCACCTTTGCACTGAATCACAAAGCAAACACAAGAATGATTCTGCATAACGTAACTGAAGGCCACAAGAAATACAACACACTAATGCCCCGTACACACGGTCGGATTTTCCGATGGAAAATGTCCGATCGGAGCGTGTTGTCGGAAATTCCGACCGTGTGTGGGCTCCATCGGACATTTTCCATCGGATTTTCCGACACACAAAGTTGGACAGCAGGAGATAAAATTTTCCGACAACAAAATCCGTTGTCGGAAATTCCGATCGTGTGTACACAAATCCGACGGACAAAAGTGCCACGCATGCTCAGAATAAATAAAGAGATGAAAGCTATTGGCCACTGCCCCGTTTATAGTCCCGACATACGTGTTTTACGTCACCGCGTTTAGAACGATCGGATTTTCCGACAACTTTGTGTGACCGTGTGTATGCAAGACAAGTTTGAGCCAACATCTGACGGAAAAAATCCTGGGATTTTGTTGTCGGAATGTCCGAACAAAGTCCGACCGTGTGTACGGGGCATATCAGTCTTAAAGCCCAATTTAAGCCCCCCCCCCCAGTCTCCCACCCCCTTGGTGCACCCCTGCAGTCCTTAATTTTTTTATAGGTACTGTACCTTTTTACCAGGTGTTTTAGGTTTACTTTCTTCTCTCTTCTGCCGGCAGCATCTACGGTCCTGTATGTTGGAGAGCAGTGCCCTGGAATGACGCAATGCAGTTCTCTGCAGCGCTCTCCTGTGATTCCAGGATGTTCTGATGATTCGCCCCTAGAAGAGATCCAACGATGCATTAGTGGGCATGGATTTGAGGTGAGCATTGCAGAGAGAGCTGCTTTTCATAACACCTTAAAGTGGTTATAAACCCTTAGGCCTCATGCACGCTGTATGCTCTTGATGCTTTTTTATCCTACAGGAGTTTAGCAGCAACAAAAATGCGGTATAAAGCCATGTTTTGCATGGGCATTAATGCGCATTCCGGCATCTGGCATCAGTGCATTCTAATGGCCAGAATTCTGGCCATTAGAATGCATCAAACGCGGAACAAGCCTAGTGCTAATGCGTGTTAGCACGCGTTAAAGAGCTTTTCATCATTTTTTTTATTTGGTAAAAAGCAGTAGTAGTTATGGCGCTGCCCTTGTGGGGTTTGTAAAGTGACTGGTGCTAGATCATACAAAATCATACTAAATATCCAATGCAAAAGGTGACTGATGTGTTTTTATTTTGGTAAAAAGCAGGAGTAGTTATGGCGCTGCCCTTGTGGGGTTAGAAATTTTGGACAATTCCTCTATATATTACCTGGTGTACATAACTCCTATAGATCTAAAGTATTATTCTTAAAAATTATATTTATGAGCGAAAAAAAACCCCCAAAAAACAACCTATATGTACCAAAATAACGTGAGTGTTTTAGATCTGGAATCTGTGACTGGTACTCGGTTACTAATAATCACATTGTAATAAAAGTGAAATATCAACATGAAATTATTTCCACAAAGTGCATTTGTGCTAAACCAGTGCTATAAATGTCATAAAGTGACTGCTGCTAAATTATACAGAATCGTACAAAATGTCCAGTGCTATGAATTTCATAAAGTGACTGGTGCTAGATCATACAAAATCATACTAAATATCCAATACAAAAGGTGACTGATGTGTTTTTATTTTGGTAAAAAGCAGGAGTAGTTATGGCGCTGCCCTTGTGGGGTTAGAAATTTTTTTTTCCTATTAGTGGACAATTCCTCTATATATTACCTGGTGTACATAACTTCTATAGATCTAGAGTATTATTCTTAAAAATTATATTTATGAGCGAAGCAAAAAGCAAAAGAAAACAAAAAACAAAAAAACAAAACAAAAAAAACAAAAAAAAAACACCTATATGTACCAAAATAACGTGAGTGTTTTAGATCTGGAATCTGTGACTGGTACTCGGTTACTAATAATCTCATTGTAATAAAAGTGAAATATCAACATAAAATACTTCAATTATTTCCACAAAGTGCATTTGTGCTAAACCATTGCTATAAATGTCATAAAGTGACTTCTGCTAAATCATACAGAATCATACAAAATGTCCAGTGCTATGAATTCCATAAAGTGACTGGTGCTAGATCACACAAAATCATACTAAATATCCAATACAAAAGGTGACTGATGTGTTTTTAACCAGTAATCTTGGATAGGAAAGGTCCATTAATGAAAAAAAAAAAAAAAAAAAGTTCTTTTTGGAGTATTTTAGGATGTTCAATCTCTGAGAAACAGATTTGTGTGGGAAAACTTCTTATCCAGGTGCTGGCTTTTTAATCAGTGCCTTATCTGCATGCTCTGATACTGCTTGCACTCACCAGATTTTCTTTCCCCTGCGGGGGTGCAGGCAGTCACAGTATCTGCCACTGTGTAACAATCATCGATGTCTCCAAACTTAAATTCCGTGTTGTTTTGATGTATTACATATTAAAAGAAAGGAGGGATACCCATAGCGTAAAACCTTATAGGAACTTTTATTAAAGCTTAATCAACACGGAAAGTAAAGTTTGGAGACATCTATGATTGCTACACAGTGGCAGATACTGTGACTGCCTGCACCCCTGCAGGGGAAAGAAAATCTGGTGAGTGCAAGCAGTATCAGAGCATGCAGATAAGGCACTAATTAAAAAGCCAGCACCTGGATAAGAAGTTTTCCCACACAAATCTGTTTCTCAGAGATTGAACATTCTAAAATACTCCAAAAAGAACTTTTTTTTTTTTTTCATTAATGGAACTTTTCCTATCCAAGATTACTGGTTAAAAACACATCAGTCACCTTTTGTATTGGATATTTAGTATGATTTTGTATGATCTAGCACCAGTCACTTTATGGAATTCATAGCACTGGACATTTTGTATGATTCTGTATGATTTAGCAGCAGTCACTTTATGACATTTATAGCACTGGTTTAGCACAAATGCACTTTGTGGAAATGATTGAAGTATTTTATGTTGATATTTCACTTTTATTACAATGTGATTATTAGTAACCGAGTACCAGTCGCAGATTCCAGGTCTAAAACACTCATGTTATTTTGGTACATATAGGTTTTTTTTTTGTTTTTGTTTTTGTTTTTTTTTCTTTTGCTTTTTGCTTCGCTCATAAATATAATTTTTAAGAATAATACTCTAGATCTATAGGAGTTATGTACACCAGGTAATATATAGTGCACTAATATATAGTCCACTAATAAAAAAAAATGTTCTAACCCCACAAGGGCAGCCCCATAACTACTCCTGCTTTTTACCAAATTCTAATACACTCCACTTAGGTGGTATTGTATCTGTAGAGGCAGCAGCCCCATATCCTAACTACACTCAACCACTGCGTGGATTTACCCCATATATCCATTTGTTTTTTTTATGCTCAAAAGCTTCTCTCCAAAACACACAAGTGATGTATTTTTGTTCTGCCTGTAAACTCCCCTGCCACTAAACTCCTGAAAATGTCTATAGTGTACATGGACACGTAGGCTAACATGGAGGGAATACAAGAAAAACAGAAATGGAAGGCGCCCATACCTAGTGCATTACCAAAGATAATTTAATGATAAAAACATTTATTTAAAAGTGGGTACTCACAAATGCAACTGACAAAAGACCATAAAAACAATGCATGGACACGCACAGAACACGGGGTACAGTTAACGCGTTTCGGGGGTGCACCTCCTTCCTCAGAGCTAAGCTGATTACACCGAATTGGATTAGAATATAATATTTGGAGGTGTTATTTGAGTTCCTGGGGTCATGCATTATCATGATGTGGTTTCTTTTTATGTCTGTAAACCCACGGTTTTAACCTTATCCAATTAAAATTTCAAATATTTTTTATTCTATGTGTGTGCCTATAAAGTCCATTTTTGCAATCCCCTTTTCTCATTCAATACCGGGACATTGGCATATTGTTATTAGTGTATCCACAGTGTCACCCTGTGAGGATACACGTTAAATGCCACAATTTTCTGTGGAAAGTGAAAATGTCAAAATTGGGCCCAAAGTGTCAATATTTTGTGTGGCCACCATTATTTTCCAGCACTGCCTTAACCCTCTTGGGCATGGAGTTCACCAGAGTTTCACAGGTTACCACTGGAGTCCTCTTCTACTCCTCCATGATGACATCACAGAGCTGGTGGATGTTAGAGACCTTGCGCTCCTCCATCTTCAGCTTGAGGATGCCCCACAGATGCTCAATAGAGTTTAGGTCTGGAGACATGCTTGGTCAGTCCATCACCTTACCCTCAGCTTCTTTAGCAAGGCAGTGGTCGTTATCATGTTATCTCCAAAGGGAGGGGATCATGCTCTGCTTCAGTATGTCACAGTACATGTTGGCATTCATGGTTCTCTCAATGAACTGTAGCTCCCCAGTGCCGGCAGCACTCATGCAGCCCTAGACCATGACACTCTCACCACCATGCTTGACTGTAGGCAACGTATACTTTTCTTCGTACTCCTCACCTGGTTGCTGCCACACACGCTTGACACCATCTGAATCAAATAAGTTTATCTTGGTCTCATCAGACCACAGGACATGGTACCCGTAATCCATATCCTTAGTCTTCAAACTGTTTGCGGGCTTTCATGTGCATCTTTGGTTGACCATGACAAGGCCTGTTCTGAGTGGAACCTGTCCTGCTAAACCGCTGTATGGTCTTGGCCACCGCGCTGCAGCTCAGTTTCAGGATCTTGGCAATCTTCTTATAGCCTAGGCCATCTTTATGTCGAGCAAAAATCCTTTTTTTCAGATCCTCAGAGAGTTCTTTGCCATGAGGTGCCATGTTGAACTTCCAGTGACCAGTATGAGAGAGTGCGAGCGATAACACCAAATTGAACACACCTGCTCCCCATTCACACCTGAGACCTTGTAACACTATCAGGGCGTACACACGGTCGGACTTTGTTTGGACATTCCGACAACAAAATCCTAGGATTTTTTCCGATGGATGTTGGCTCAAACTTGTCTTGCATACACACGGTCACACAAAGTTGTCGGAAAATCCGATCGTTCTGAACGTGGTGACGTAAAAAACGTACGTCGGGACTATAAACGGGGCAGTGGCCAATAGCTTTCATCTCTTTATTAATTCTGAGCATGCGTGGCACTTTGTCCGTCGGATTTGTGTACACACGTTCGGAATTTACAGACAACGGATTTTGTTGTCGGAAAATTTTATATTCTGCTCTCAAACTTTGTGTGTCGGAAAATCCGATGGAAAATGTGTGATGGAGCCTACACACGGTCGGAATTTCCGACAACAAGGTCCTATCACACATTTTCCGCGTGTACGGGGCATAAGAGTCACATGACACCGGGGAGGGAAAATGGCTAAATAATCATTATACAGGATTTATATAGCACCAACAGTTTACACAGCGCTTTATATAGCGCCAAATTTGGACATTTTCACTTAGGGGTGTACTCACTTTTGTTGCCAGCGGTTTAGACATTAATGGCTGTGTGTTGAGTTATTTTGAGGGGACAGCAAATTTACAATGTTATACAAGATGTACACTCACTACTTTACATTGTAGCAAAGTGTCATTTCTTCAGTGTTGTCACATGAAAAGATATAATAAAATATTTACAAAAATGTGAGGGGTGTACTCACTTTTGTGAGATACTGTAGATCCTGATCACTATATCTTCTCTGAACTACTGTTACAAGGTCCATTATATACAGGTACTTCATCATCGTCCCTTTGTGTTCTTGCCAGTCTGGACCACCATTCTTTCAAGTATGCTTGGGAACTTTAGACTCTGTCCTATAGTTATTCCCACCCTAAGGATCTCATATGAACAAGTTTAGTTTGCAGGGATATTAGCCATATACTGTAGTAGAACCAGGGGGTAACAAATGTGGGTGACCACATTTCCAAACTGAGACAGTTTTGCCAAGGAGCGGGGAGGGGGGGGGGGGTGTAGTCTCAGGGTTGACGGGGAATTCAGAGGTGGGGGTGAATTGCTGGTGCTAGCACTGAAATCATCCCGACACCCTGCTTAATATGGTGTCAGGATGATCAAACCACATTATTTCTATTACTACATTGTAATATATAATGAAATAGTTCAACTCATCATAATACAGTATCAGTGGGAACCCTGAGCTTGTCACCTGCCACCAGATGCAGCTTGTCACTTGCCACTGTCTCCTGCCACCAGATGCAGCGTGTCACTATTGCCTGTGACCAGAGGCAGCATGTCATTGGTCACTGCCGTCTGCCACCAAATGCAGCGTGTCACTTTCCACCATCGCCTGCCACCAGATGCAGCGTGTCACATGCCACCTTTGCTTGCTGCCAGAGAGAGAGCAGGGAGGGGGGCAGGAAGGGAGAGAGGGGCAGACGGAGGGGGACAGAGGGGGGCAGGGAGGGGGGCAGAGAGAGGGGAGACGGAGGGGGGCAGAAAAGGGGTCAGGGTCTGGTCAGTGACAGTGCTCAGCTCACTCACTTGGATGGACAGGGAGTGGGGGGCAGAGGGAGTGGGGGGCAGAGAGGGGGGGGGGGGCAGAGAGGGGGGGCAGAGAGAGAGGGGGCAGAGAGAGGGGTCAGGGTATGGTCAGTGACAGTGCTCACTCACTTAGATGGTTCGGAGGGGGGACTCACTGTCAGCAGCTTTAATGTGGCTGTCGGCTGCTTGTTTAATCTGCCAGCCCCCTCTTCCTCTTAATAGATGCAGCACACGGGCAGGGAGACAGGGGCAGGAGAAGCAGTGTTTGTCACAAGCTGGCTCAGGCATGCTGGTCGGAGCAGTGTGTGGAGCCCCTTTTCTAGGGCAGCTGCACCAAGTCGGCTGTCACCTGCTGCCCACACACCGACACCAAGGATGATCCGGAGGATGGAGCGGCAGTGGCCATCAGAGGACTTCTGTCCCCGCCCACCAGCATGACCTTTCAGACACCTATCACAGTGGCAGAGCCAAAGGAAGTGCTCCAAAAGCCTGTCAGCTCTGTGCTACAGGTGATGGGCGGACCGGGAACGATAAGAAGCACTGAAACACTGAAGCTCCCAGCACGCTCCCACCTTCCCGGCCCAGAGCACCCCCAGCCTGGGCTGGGTCCCATGGTAGAGCTGGCCCTGGGCAATACAGCGGTGTTCAAATTAATGGGGCTGCGCGAGCCACGCAGCCATTACTTTGACAGGCTGTCTGTCACTGAAACCGGCCCACCAGGAAACTCCCGGTAGTCCAGATGGCCAGTACATGCCTGCCAGTAACACACTTCCTATATTAGAGTGCCCCCACTCTGGATGAAGGAGCTAAGGGGGCACCTTTGGACAGCAGCATTGCTACTCTCTGTTGGGTGGGGAGTGTTAGATGGAGAAGCAGATTTAAATACACTAACAAATTGAAGACACCCTCCAGCTAACACTTTATAAGCAACACTTTATAAGCAGTAGCAGCAAACAGTTTTAATTACTTTTGGGATAAAGGTTTTACATAAATAAACGCTGATCATTGTAAAAACCCCTGTCAGTGGTAAATAGTTTATCTCATCTCTGGTAACTGATACATTCTGCTGGAGAACTTGTTCTTTTATATTTCAATGTTTTTATTGAAAAAGAAGGTAACAAAGTACATAATAGCCAGTCACATAGGCAGATTGATATTAAATTATCAAAAAACAGTATATTCCAATACGGAAATAATTAGAACTTGTTCTTTTAAAACAATAGACTTACTGGCTGGATTACCAGGTGAAAATAGAAGAAAGAAAGCCTAAAAAAAGAAAACTAATCCTGCCATCACATTTAAGAATTAATAAACTGCAATATCATAAATGTAAGTTTCAGAGATTATTACTGCTTTACAGTAATTTTCAATGGCACGGTCCAAGGGGCCAGGTGTTGTTTAACTGTGAGCAGCAGTCATTCTAAACTAAATGTTTGCATTTACTAAGTACAGTGCCTTGAAAAAGTATTCATACCCCTCCTTCTCTCCAAGTTTGGGGTCGGCAACCAAGGAACACAGTCTACCCGTCACCTGCCCACAAGCGACAGGTAGATTGCGATAGACGGATTGCCGCACTCCTGCCATATAGGGATATTGGCAATGCATCTATCTGGTAATGATTGCTGTGGCTAACATGAACTAAGGGTACAGTGCCTTGAAAAAGTATCCACACCCTTTGAAATTTTCCACATTTTGTCATGTTACAACCAAAAACGTAAATGTATTTTATTGAGATTTTATGTGATAGACCAACACAAAGTGGCACATAATTGTGAAGTGGAGGGAAAAGGATAAATGGTTTTCAACATTTTTTTACAAAAAAATATGTGAAAAGTGTGAACCCAGATTACACCATACAAAAAATATATATTAAATGTTCAAAAATTTCCAAATGCAAAACTATTAAAATTACAGAAAATCCACCACCTTCAACCACCATAAAAGACAACATTGTCTAATACTAAAGGGTGCATCTATCCATTCAAGCATGCACACAATTCATAATGTTAATTGCACATCATCCACAATTGGGAAGTAAACCAAGAACTATGTACACATACTCCCGCTAACATAGCATGTGAGGATTACTGGGTAGCTTGCACATAAATTCTACAGCACACTGGTTTTAAAGAAGTCTATGAAGCGTAAGATAGCAGAGCAGGAATAAAGGCAGTATTGCAGTAGATGCATGCACATAGTAGTGTGTTAATCAAGCTCAGTTCTATAATCTAAGAAGCATGCATCTTCTAGTGTAAAGCAGCACAGAGAGGGAAAGCAATTTGTTAGTTCCACAGTGTTCATATATTAAAGCACACTCTCAACCTCCGTGAATCACCAGATTACCCGGCAGAGTGTAGTCAAACAATCCACTTATGCACTTAAAAGATAATATCTCTTGCAGTGGGTCTTGTCTGATATAAATCTCTCACCAGTCCAGTGCAATCAGAAAGTAAACCGGGAGGTCCTCCACTCTCTCTCAACCCCCATGACATGCCATCCTAATACTCACTGATACTCCGCTGCTGAGCCGGTGATAGGCAAATGATTACTAATTCCATACAATGTAAATTCCCCAAATGAAGGAAGGCCGGGATCCAACCGTATATGAGCCTATTCCTCCAACGGCCAAATGTGCCAAGCAGGTGAGAAACCAAATAATATATACAAAAAACCCTCACGTCATAAAAACATCAGTTTTATTGCATCTTGCTAAAATATGCCATCTAGATTAAAATCAATTTATCAGACAAATGTACATAAGTATAGCAAGCGTGTGAAAACCGACGCATTTCGCTACATATGCGTCTTCAGGGTACGCACTCTAAAGATGGCAGCTACAAAAGTAATAAGAAAATATCTTAACAAAATTTAAAAACAAAAAACAAAACACAAAATAAATACTGGAACCAATATAAAGAAATATAACACAAATGTAATGATACATAAACTATATTATCCAGAGGGGACCTCAGAAAAAGAAAGAAAAAAAAAAAGTGAAGGAGGGAGAAAAAGAGGAGGAAGAGGGTGGGAGAGGGGAAGAGGAAGAGGCCTCTTCTTCTACCCCCCCCCATTCCTCCTCTTTCATTCTCCCTTCCATTTTTTTCCCGAGGTCCTTCTGGCTATGCGGAAGCGGACTGTGGAGTGGCTCTGGCTTGAAGCAGCGTGTCGGACTCATCTTTTACCTATCACCGGCTCAGTAGCAGAGTATCCGTGAGTACTAGGATGGTATGTCAAGGGGGTTGAGAGAGAGTGTGGAGGACCTCCCTGGTTTACTTTCTGCAGCAGATGTCTTCTCCCCGTCCACCTCACATGAATACCACAGTATGCTGATTGCACCAAACTGGTGAGAGATTTATATCAGACACCACTGCAAGAGATATTATCTTTTAAGTGCATGAGTTGATGTTTGTTTGACTACATTCTGTCAGGTTGTATGGCGATTCATGGAGGTTACGAGCGTGCTTTAATATATGAACACTGTGGAACTAACAAATTGCTTTCCCTCCCTGTGCTGCTTTACGCTAGAAGATGCATGCTTCTTCAATTATTGAGGTCTGACGAAGGAGCCGCACATGCTCCGAAACGCGTTACCGCCCCCTCCTCTACACTGACACCATCATCCTTGTGTATCCCACAGTGAATACAGGCTTCCCTGCTGCCTCTTCTTTCCAACACACATGAGAACGCTTTACAGCTGCTGGACGGCTCTACACTGCTCTCCACCACCATGTTGAGGATGAACACATGCCACAGATGAGGACTCCTGATTTTATCATGTTTTTTAACACTCAACAATCTTGTAAGTGCTTTTAACCCTTTGTGCACTTTATTAAATTTTGCATACTGCACTTAGAGGCGCCTTTCTTTTCCTTTCTTACATCTTCAATCATACAGTAGAACTGGGGTTGATTAACACACTACTATGTGCATGCATCTACTGCAATACTGCCTTTATTCCTGCTGTGCAATCTTACGCTTCCTAGACTTTCTTGAACCAGTGTGCTGGAGAACTTATGTGCAAGTTTACCCGATGCTACCCAGCAATCCTCACATGCCATGTTAGTGGGGGGGGGAGTATGTGTACACAGTTTTGGTTTATTCCCCAATTGTGGATGATGTGCAATTACCATTATGCATTGTGTGAATGCGTGAATGGATGACGTCTAGACGCATTCTTTAGTATTAGATAACGTCGTCTTTTATGGTGGTTGAAGATGGTGGTGTTTCTGTAATTTATTAATTTTGCATTTGGAAGTTTTTGAACATTTAATAAAGGATATTTTTCAATACCTATTTTTTTTGTATGACAATATTTAGGTTCACTTGGGTTTACATGGTCCTTGAGCTGACAATTTCTGGTTGGCTATTTCTTTGTATTCCTCTGAACATATCAGTACACTGTTATTTGTGATTTGTAATTCCCCAATCTGGTATTGAACTACAGCCGAGTTTCTGAACTACAAAAAGCATATTCCCTAGTGCCCCCCTGGTATGGATCAACTGAACTCCAGCAACCTTTCTGATTTACACATCTAGTAGAGCTCATTCGAAATGAAATATTACACATGAAATGTCTAAGCACCAGCTTACTGCAGGAAACAAATACACTGGCTGACTAAAAAAAAAAAAACAAAAAAAAAAAAACCTCCAAGGCCTACTGCTACATCACAACCCCAGGGAACAATGCACTGTCCGACCAAAAGTACAATAAATCCCTACCCCCTAAATCTGTCAGCCAATAACGTCATAAGGTAAAACTAAAGGCAAAACATTATTCGTTTTGGAAAGAGTGGAGATGGATTAGAAGACCTGTCATGTTTTTATTGCCGTTTGTGCCCTTGTTAGGAAGGCTCACCCTCTCTAATTTGTCTTGTTTACCATTATCAACGAGTGTGAAAGAGAAAGAAATCCCAAACTGAGTTGTCACAGAACAGGAATGCATGAGAAATCTTCCAATGGGGATGCTTGACGAATAGGAATTTCCTCACTTTGGAGGGATTTGCTCTCAATTCCTGTTGTGGCTATGGGATAGGAAGTGAAGGCAAATCTCCCCGATGGGAACCAGATGACAAATTTTTTTTAAGGGGGTTATAACCCTCCATTGCTCTAAATGGAAAAAAAAAAGTTTTGCCCCTAGCTCTACTTTAAATGATACAAGTACTAGAATCCTTCCCTTGCCACATCCCTAAGTATAACTACGAATTAGGGACCATTTGGTCGGACTTTATAGGCAATTAGGACTACAATATTCCAATAAAAAAAAAAACAACATTTTTTTATTTGTAGACAACAAAGTTTAAAAATGACAAATATACATAGAACAGTGTCATCTAAAAACGTGTTCATATATGTAGAAAATACGACCAACAATGGCCTAATACTTCAAATATGTAGTCAATATTGATGATTTCAGGTAAGTGAGCCCCTGGGCAACACATAGAAATATTGTAGTCATAATTGCCTATAGTCCGACCAAATGTTCCCCTTTTCCCTTTTGTTACTCTACTTTAAATGTTAATGTCTTAAGAGTCTGCATGTGTCAGTGGCTTGGGTTGCCATAATTTTATGGTTACAATAATTCTGTATAATTACAGAATCACATATTGAAAAGTTAGGAAGAAATAACTTTAAACAAGCAGATGTACCCCTAGCATAAACATACCACTGGTGGACAATCTGTTAAAAAATGTTGTGCCTGGTTCTTATACATATTAGTATTTTGAACTCCCATGTTGGCTTGGTAGTATTACGGCTGAAAAGCAGACTCTTTCTGTATGTTAAACTGTGACAGCACAGGTTATACAAGCAGACAAAACAACATAACGTATTTGATAACAGATCACAAAAGCAGGCCAAGTAACATATTTGATAACACAGATCACAAGACTGCAGGCACTAAATGAACTCTCCCTGCATCAGAATTAAGTATTAACTATGTTTAAGCTGGATTATGAACAAAACTCGCTTTCCCCCCCATAGTTAATTTTTAATAAAGGGTGCAGAGATGTGTAGAAGGTTGACAGAAAAAAAAAGTACACAAATATCAAAAGCTGTTGCATAAATTAAAAGGGAAAACAACACATACAGATCTCTGTAAGAATGTAAGATCACAATATAGCAGGCAAGGGATCAGGTAGGGACCATGGATGGATATAAAAACTGTAAAAGGAAGGAGCTGAAATTGTATCCTAAATAACACCTGTCCTGAGAGATAAGAAGCCTGCCACTGCTGAGCTTATCTTTAGAAAATTCTAGCTGATTGACTGCCTTTTTGACCCAAATGGCTACATTAGACCTGACCCAGAATAACTATACAGGTAAGAAGTTCTGATTTCTCTGAATGCAGCCCTGATATGGGACAACACTGCATATTAGCACATTATCACAGACTTACCTATCAAAGGAAGACCTTCAGTGCTGCACTGTCAATGTTCAGTAGCTTCCATCTTCACCTGGTCTTCCGTCAAGGGTTTGCTCTCTTTGGCAACTTGAATAGCTGGGCCGTGATGATGTCATTCCCACACATGCCCACAAGAGTCACATTGCCATGACCATAATGTACTGACCATAAAAGTCCCCCAGCACCCTTGGGGGTGAACTGCCACACTACAGTTATTTTGTGGCCTATTAAGGTGCCTGTGATGTCAATCTTCCTTTTACGATACTTAAAAAAATTATAGGCTTACTGTTTCGATATCCAACTAGTTCCTGAAGAATGTATACTTCATAAAGCTACTCCTGATGTGTCCCCGGTGACCCTTTGGGAGGCTCACAAACCTGTGATACCATCAAAATGTATTAAAAGAGCAACCCAACTTAAGTGGCATAAGACGGCCAATCTGCAGGCTCTATAAAATCTACCAGTCCACTTTTCTAGCATTCCAGGCTCACCCCACCTTTCATAATAAAACCCAGCCTGAAAAAACTAGAGTAGAACTGGATCTAGTGCTAGCTGAAAAGTCATCAGAGTTCAGGATTGACCTATATCATCTGAAGAGGTCTTATATGCTATCAAATCCATGAAAAATGAATAAAACGTCCTGGGATCAGATGGTCTACCCGCCTCCTATTATAAAAAGTTTGCTTTTTTTGGCACCACTCTTCGTGAAGTACTTCAACTCGTTACTTACACAGCGATCGTTTAGACCAGAGACCCTCACGGTCATTATAGCCATGATACCCAAACGAAATACTGACATCACTACCTGGTTGAATTATAGGCCGATTTCCCTACTTAACATAGATGTTAAGATCCTGGCGAAGATCCTGGTGAAAATCCTTACTTTTTGCTTGAATCCTATTATAGGTTCTTTAGGTCAAAAGGATCAAGTAGGCTTTATCCCCATAGACAGGCAGCTGACAACGTATGCAGGGCCTCTATTCTAACATATGTAGCCCATCATCGAGGTATACCCGCATTCTTCTTATTCTTGGATGTGCGTAAAGCATTTGATACGCTGTCATGGTCATACTTTCATTATATATAAACAGAATCCACCCTCCAATGGTGAAGATGGATAGCGGCACTAACTATAATAATGATGAAAAAAAAAAATAGCTTGAAACCCTTCTTAGTTCTTAGTACCTTGGGGTGAGTTAGAGATGTGCTGAATCTCAAAGGTGATGAATCATAACTTAGCACTCACTCTTATAACACATAAAGTATTAGTGATCTAAATGAATAGAACACTCCCATGTGTACAACAAAATAAATGCCCCCCAATATTCCAACTAATATGTGATGAATATATATTACCATACACCACGTGAAAAAATACAAATAGTTCCTACAATATATAATCACTTGAAAAATATATATAAAAGACTAAAAATAAAATTGTATATAAAAACTAAAAATTAAAATAAAATAATATAATAAATAAATAAAGTCCAAAGTGAAATAAAAAAAATCCAAAAATAGTCCACAAAAACAGTGATGATAATGTGTGACAAGAAAACACCACTCCAAGAAGAAAGTGCAGGTGTCCTCAAAATTGTTCTGCTGTGATCCGCAAATTTCACCACACCTCAGTGACTTGATTCCACTCCCTTCTGAAATTCAAACGTACCAGCTATTAAGGCCTCCCACTCTTGTGTTTGGCCGAACAGAGCCTCAACCCACTCTCATGGGGGTTAGCATGCGTTCCAGATCTCCACTGCTACACACTGGCTTTCCTCCTCATAATCGTGAATTCATATATGAGATAAAAGAAATGCTCCAATAGTGTAGTATCGTTAAAAAGATCAATTTATTCACACTAAAACTGCGTCAAATGAACTCACATTCAAATAAAAACTGGTAGGCAAAACACACTTCACAGTAGTATGGAAAACAGCACGGCACACTGAACAGGATACAATGCGAAACCACAACACACGGCCACGGCAGACCCAGGGAGTATGGAAGCTGGAGTACGTCTCACCCGCCTGCAGCGACCCGTCCCTCGGCCGATCCCCGCTCTGTCACCTGTCACTCCTTCCTCTAATCTAAGTGTTAGATTGCCAGACAGCTACGCCCCGACATGTTTCGTGACCAGCACTTTTTTCATCATTGTTATAGTTAGCGCCGCTATCCATCTGCACTATTGGAGGGTGGATTCTGTTTATATATGATTTGATATTTAAGTTCTATTTTGTGTTCTCTATTTCATCTAGCGCGGAGGTGGTAGTCAGGGCCGGACTGGCCTACCGGGATAGCGGGAGATCTCCCGGTAGGCTGGTTGCCTTGTGGCCGCTGTCAGCTAGGAGCTGTGAAGAGGAGGCGGGGCTGGCTGAGGAAATGAATTCTAGAAGCGGAGGGACAGAGGAGCACGTGGCTATCGTGCGGCAGGCAGGTCTGTGCTGTGCAGGAGGATAATGCAGGAGGGAGGGAGCATGGACACTGTGTTCTCTGAGCAGTGGACTAATCCTTTCTCTTAGTAGGGAACCCACAGCCAATAGCGCTGCTTAGGGGAGTACAAGGGAGGACTTGCTTCTCCTCCTGTTCATCCACAGCCAATCAGCAGGCAGTGTAAGTGCTGGAGTGAGAGTGAATGGGGACGGCAGGAGGGAGATACAAGGAACAAGGAGGTATGACAATAATGCAAGTTCTCCAGGACACTGGACTCTGGCTAAAAGGAAAAAAAAGGGATCATCTGGAGCACAGTAACATGTTGCTGGCCAGCTGCAGTGTATTCCAGATATCTATGTGATCAGGCAGTGTGCAGGTTACTGATCAGCCTCCCCTCATTCATGTCTCCCTGGTTACTTTTTTTTATCTGCCTAACCTGACCTGCACATTGTCTGATCACACTGATAAGATCTCTGGAAGACGCTGCAGCAGCATTCTATGAGACCAGGGACACATGGCTGTTAACCATTTCAGCTTATAATCAGCTATTTAGCCAGAGCTCTGTGTGTGCTGCACAGATTGATGTTTTTTTTTAATTTTTTTTTTGAGGATTTACTACTGGATCAGGCTAAAAGCTTCACAGACCTATTAAATGGTTACTGTCCTCATCTAATCTTGAGCATTTCAGTGTTTGCAAGAAAATTTGTATTTTGGAAACTGGATGTGATGTTTTCTTCTGTCACTTGCTTGTACTTTCAAAGGAAAATGACTGACTTGCAGAGATGGTTTAAATAGAGTGGAGCAACCCTGCAATACTATATACCTGTACACTGAGTTCAGCTTTAAATGCAGTCTCTGACCATCTCCTGAATCAATCATGTCTGCAATCCCTAACCGTCTCCTGTACTATGTCTGCAATCCCTAACCATCTCCTGTAATATGTCTGCAGTCTCTGACCATATCCTGTACTATGTCTGCAGTCTCTGACCATCTCCTGTACTATGTCTGCAGTCTCTGACCATCTCCTGTAATATGTCTGCAGTCTCTGACCATCTCCTGTACTGTGTCTGCAGTCTCTGACCATCTCCTGTACTGTGTCTGCAGTCTCTAACCATCTCCTGTACTACGTCTGCAGTCTATGACCATCTCCTGTACTATGTCTGCAGTCTTTGATCATCTCCTGTAATGTGTCTGCAATCCCTACAGGAGAGGACACACACATGATACACACACACACTCTATACATTTCCCCATCTGCCACAGCAGAAGTATATTACAGCCCCCAGTCCTGGACCAGTACAGAGGGAGAATGCTTTATGGTGGGCGCTACGGCCAAGGCACATTTCACATTGGAATCCACCCTCCCCCAAAAGACAATTATTCATTCGGTGCAATATACATATAGGTGTAAATACGTACAGTGTATGTGTGTGTATAGATATAGAGGTGAGAGAGGGAAAAAAAAAACAAAGAGGAGGAGAAGGAATGAAAAGAGGGGGAGGAACAAAGAAAGCGGGTGAGAAAGAACATGACAGATGGACAGAGAGCGATATATAGGGAAGAAAAGCAAGACATTAGGATAGAGAGAGATAAAAGGGAAAGAAAGGAGAACAAATAGAAAGAGTGATACATCTTAAGAGGTACCATAAGGGTACCTTATGCTAAATATACTGTATGAGTGGAAGGGACTCGGAGTGCTAAATGTCCGCGGGTTAGTGGCGCAAATTACTTGCCTTGGGTGCGGACAACCAACGCTACGCCACTGGGGCTGCTATGAAATTATTTCCAGGGCTGGTTTTTATGCCCAGTCCGGCCCTGGTGGTAGTGCAGGTTTAGGCGGACTCTCCTGGTTACCTTTCACTTTACATACTTTCATTATATTCTCAAAAGAGGGGGCTTCGACAACAACTCCCTAGCCTGGATCTCCCAGGCATATATCAAGTATACTGGTTACAAGTCCAAGTAATTTCATGAGGGATGAAGCAGGGTTGCCCCCTGACTCCGCTCCTCTTTACTCTAGCAATAGAACCTCTAGCATCGTTGGTTCGCTCCAATCTGGAAATCCAGGGTATTGAGGTGGCTGGTCATCACCATAAGCTACGTTTATTTGTGGAAGACAATCATCTGTTCGTTACTGTCCCTCCCATGACAACGCCCAACTTGTTTAATAGTTTGGAGCCTTTTACCTTGGTGTCGGGCTTGGAAGTGAATTAGCAAAAGTCATAGGCTCTTAATCTCACCCTTCCTGACCAAGTCCTCTCTTGATTACTCTTTTAAATGGGCTATGCATTGTCTCGCCTACTTAGGCATTAAAGTAACATCACACTCGATGGTCGCCTCCTGGCTCGGTCGTATAATGGTGGTCAAAATGACATTGCTTCCTAAGATATTAGATCTCTTTAGAGTCTTACTAGTTTCAGTCCTGCCATATTATTTACGGATCCTTCAATGACGGGTCAATACTTACATTTGGGATAAAGTTAGAACTTGTTGCCTCGGGCAGTTCCCTCTAAATTGAATGGTGGCCTTCCTAATTTTACTAAATATCAGGCAATTCAGTTGGCAAACCTGGCTCAATACCATACAATTACAGAGCCCCCATGGTGGCATGGCCTGGAAGCAGCAGACTGAGACCCTGTGGTCATTAACAATCTCCGCTGACTCCACCCTAAAGAACACAAGACAATTGTTAACCCTATTGCATGCCACTTTTTGACCATATGGGACAGACTGAAAAAGGACCTGTCCTTTACAGTCCCCTCATATCCCCTTACTATCTTTTCTGAACAAACATTCCTTTCACATTTGGAAGTAACTTGGGCTCTATCGCCGCCTGAGTCGTTTGGTTAAAAACTCCTCCACATTTGTAATGTTACAAGAACAATATTATGCCGCGTACACACGGTCGGACTTTTCGGCTACAAAAGTCCGACAGCCTGTCCGACAGACTTTCGACGGACTTATGTCGGACTTTTGGCGGACTTGCGGCAGACTTTCTTACGAACGGACTTGCCTACATACGATCACACAAAAGTCCGACGGATTCGTACGTGATGACGTACACCGGACTAAAATAAGGAAGTTTATAGCCAGTAGCCAATAGCTGCCCTAGCGTGGGTTTTTGTCCGTCGGACTAGCACACAGACGAGCGGATTTCTGGGTCCGGCGTAGTTACGACGTAAAGATTTAAAGCATGTTTCAAATCTAAAGTCCGTCAGATTTGTGGCTGGAAAAGTCCGCTGAAAGTCCGCTGAAAGTCCGGGGAAGCCCACACACGATCGGATTGTCAGCCAGCTTTAGTCCGTCGGCGTCCGTCGGACTTTTGTAGACAAAAAGTCCGACTGTGTGTACGCGGCATTAGATTCCAAATTCAGAAATATTTAGATATCTACAAATAATGCATTGCTTTTCAAACTATACTGGAAAATAAACAGACTTGCAACATTTTTTGAACATATACAGTATGACCTTGATGTCCTGCTGGAACCTGAAGATCTAAAAAAAATCCACTGTTAACATGTTAGTGTTAGAACCCAAAATTGTAAGGTTCACCTTTGGCTCATGGGTTAGTATGCATTGCCTGCCCAATGAGAGATTCCATTCTAATACTCGTCCTGCTCCCTTTTTCTCCTTTTTTGGCTTTTCTCCCTCTTTGCTTTTCATCCTGACTTCTCTCCCCTTGTTTTAATTCATACTAAGGCTTGTTACCAATTTTTCTGAGTGGGCAGTTTTGGAGCTTTTAGGGGTATTACTATCCCCGCATACTGGGATATGTCTCCTTGGTTATAATGAGCTCCATGCATTCATCTTGTTTTGCTCCATCAATGATTGTTTATATAATAAAATTTGTAAATTTTGTCTTCTTGTGGCAACGGAGTGCATAGCTCCCAACTGTCCCTAATTTGGAGGGACTGTCCCTGATTTGGAACAAAGGCCCTTTGTCCCTCTTTCCCCCTCATTTGTCCCTCTTTTTGGTCTGATCTATATAGTTGTATATAAAATACACTTTAACTTTCATAAAAGTGTTTCTCAGTGCTAAAAAGTGCTAAAAGTTCTTAATTGCTGCATTTGTACATGTCAAAAGCCAGTATAAAAAAAATAGCAATGGAAAAAAAACAAAAACTTTTTTTTGTAAAATTCTCCTTTCAGGGGGCGTGATTTGTGGGGGGTGGATCTATGCCTACATACTTTAGATAATTGGTGTCCCTCATTCCGATTTTAAAAAGTAGGGAGGTATGGGAGTGTATTGTATTATAATTATGTACAGGCTTCCATTTAAGCCAGCACACTGACGTCACCTTTTATAAACTTTTGAGCAAGGAAAAACAAAAATAGGCTTACATTATTTATTTATTTTTTTATTTTACATTTCTCACTCATTACTCAAAAAGCATGTTATTATCTATCATTACTGTAAAATACTGATTACAGAAAAAGTCACAACCTCCATGCTTCCTGTACATTCGCTCTTTCCACAGCTTCCTTACAGCACCACCATGTGGTAAAATATGTGTGCTGCTCAAAAAGAAAAGCCAACCTGGAAGTATACCCAGAATTTTATTAATTTACAGTAAACCTGTCGTAAAAGAAATTTAGCAGCTGCCTTTGGTGACCTTTTCAAAACTGTCTGAGAAAATGATTCTTAACAAGTATGAAGATCAGAAGTGTGTTAAAAAAAAAAGTCAGAAGTCATTATTGACACTCTTGTATTGCATAGTTGCCAACATTGTTAAAAAATGTACAGGGGCACTTTTTTGTCTGTAGGCGGAGTCTTATTATAATTAGAAATGGGCCATTCGTTTTTAGGTGTGGTGTAGTGGGAAAAGGAAAATGCGGCGCGCTTCCCGGGCCGCAGCTAAAAATGGGCATGGTTTAAACGAAATAATGGATGTGTCCTAAATGGGAAGTGGCTCAAAGGGTGTGTGGTTCGAGTCTGAGATGAATGAGGGAGGGAGGGAGAAAGAAATAGGGAGGGAAGGAGAGAGAAGGAAGGAAAGAAAGAGGGATGGAGGGACAGCAGACCCAGATCCCAAATCGTAATAGCAATATGCGTGTTTCATAAAGTTTAAAAAATCAGCAGATTGAATTACCAACACCAGGTGTTTGGAGTATCTATCACCATGGTTGGTATGGTATCAGGATGATTGAAGCGCATTATTTCTATTATTACACGAAATCATTCAACTCACGAATAATGCTGAATTAGTGGAAGCCCTGAGCGTGTCACCAGATACCATCAGGTGTTCCCAGCAGAGTCCCTATTTACATCAGGTGTCCCCAGCAGAGTCCCTCAAACCAGGTGCCCCCAGCAGAGTCCTTCCTTACACCAGGCATCCCCAGCAGAGTCCCTCCTTACATCTGATGTCCCCAGCGGAGCCCCTCCTTACATCTGGTGTCCCCAGCAGAGTTCCTCGTTACACCTGGTGTCCCCTCTTGTCGAACACACGGGGCGGAGGGTTGGCGAAAGCTCCATTTCCTGTCTTTCCTCGTGTGTTCAGTGGAGAGGGGAGGGGCCTCCGATCAGTGCAGCCAGAATAATAATAATAATTCAGAAAACATTATGGCATGATGACAAACTATATATATATATATATATATATATATATATATATATATATATATATAATATATATATATATATTATATATGTATATATGTATATATACAGTGGCTTGCGAAAGTATTCGGCCCCCTTGAACTTTTCAACCTTTTGCCACATTTCAGGCTTCAAACATAAAGATATAAAATTTTAATTTTTTGTGAAGAATCACCAACAAGTGGGACACAATTGTGAAGTGGAACGAAATCTATTGGATATTTTAAACTTTTTTAGCAATTAAAAAACTGAAAAGTGGTGCGTGCAAAATTATTCGGCCCCTTTACTTTCAGTGCAGCGAGGATCTCTGAATGATCCAATGTTGTCCTAAATGACTGATGGTGATAAATAGAATCCACCTGTGTGTAATCAAGTCTCTGTATAAATGCACCTGCTCTGTGATAGTCTCAGGGTTCTGTTGAAATCGCAGAGAGCATCATGAAGACCAAGGAACACACCGGGCAGGTCCGTAATACTGTTGTGGAGAAGTTTAAAGCCGGATTTGGATACAAAAAGATTTCCCAAGCTTTAAACATCCCAAGGAGGGGGCGTGGCCTAGCGCGGCATGTGAACAGACCTGTTCACCGGAGCTCCCGCTGTTGATCCTGAGACCGATCCTTTCCTCGCTTGTCCAGACGCCCAAAAGTCACGATACCGGTACCTACAGCCTCCCTGACATCCCAGGCCACAGTAACAACACCAGACTGGGGCATGATGACCCGAGGGAACCGCGGAGAACAAGCGGCCTCGGCCGCGGCTGACTTCCAAGATGGCTCCTGGTCATCTCAGCCTCAGAGAACACCACGAGGCCAGGAGAAGAAAACGGAGCAGGGGGGTAAGTCACAGAAACCCCCTAAGACTAAAGATCAGCCCAGGGACATGCTCTACTATGCCCAGAAGTTAACAGGCTCAGCAGAATCCACACAGAGCAGCACACAGCTACCTGCAGCTTCTATGGGACAGGCAGGCAGGGGTGACACAGACAGGCCAGAAGACACTGACACCATGGAGTCTGTACCTGACCCTATGCCAGGCCTGTTTGATATGCAGGTGGAGGACACCCCCCAGCCCACGCTGAGTGAAATACTCCATGCAGTCCACAGATGTACTGCTTCAGTGGATGACCTTAAGGAGAAGTTTGGAGGGCTGAAGGAGACTGTCTCCCTCCTCCGGCAAGACATCCAGAAAATCAGAGAGAGAACCACGGCAGTGGAGGGGAGGGTCAGCGATATAGAGGACCAGATGCCCCACTTGAACAGGGATGTGAGGGGAGCCGCACAGCATGCACGGCAGGCCTTTGAAAAGACCGACGACATCGAGAACCGCCTGAGACGTAACAACGTCCGCATAGTTGGGCTGCCAGAGAAAGTTGAGGGCAGAGATCCCACGACATTCGTTGAGGAATGGCTGCAAAATATATTTGGCAAAGAGGCTTTTTCGCCACTGTATGCGGTGGAACGGGCACACCGAGTACCACCAAGACCTCTCCCGCCTGGCAACCCCCCCAGAGCGATGCTGGCCAGGCTCCTCAACTATAGGGACCGTGAAGTGGTTCTAAGGTTAGCCAGAGAAAAGGGGACTGTGCAGTTCAACGGTACCAAAATATCCTTCTATCCTGACTTCTCTGCTGAAGTGCAGCGCAGAAGATCTAAGTTTGCTGACGTCAAAAAAAGGCTACAGCGACTGCAACTCAAATATGCAATGCTGTTTCCCGCTAAGCTGAGAGTCACGGCCGGAGACCAGAATCACTTTTTTGAAACTGCACAGGATGCAGCAGAATGGCTGGACCAGAACGAACAGGATCTGCAACGCCGCAGACGTGAAAATGAGGAAGGCTGATTTCAACTAACCAACTTACCACATATATAACAGGGCGCATACATTCCACTTCTTATATTGCTCCTTAAACAGAGGACGTTTCCTTTTCATCCAGCGACAGCGATTGAACACCAAACCTTACAGAGCTCGGCACATTTTTTGTCTAACCAGTCGGGTGGGCTGTGAATGTGCCTCAACTCCGCACAATACAAGTTGCCATTGTCGATATGGCTTGAGTTTGTGTGCCCTGTTGGCACGGTTTGGGCACATGGAGCCCCACAGTTTTTGAACTCTTTCCGCTGGGCACTGTCAGCGGGACCTGTTTTACAAGTTCTACTTCATCTATGGATCCATCATGTGCTCAGTGTCACCACACCATTGAGCTGGTTTATTTTCTGCAGGGATTTGTTGCTTCTCCACTGCGTACTATGCCTCGTCGACCTGCCTCACGCCCCACACATTCGGATGATCATTTTGCCTGCACGAGGACTGCGACTTGGAAGACACCGGGTGCAAAGCCAAATGACACAGGACAGGGACATGCCTATCAGAAACAGTTCATACCCTCGCTATGTCTGATACACCTATAGTGTCCTGGAACGTGCGAGGCGTGAATGACCCATTAAAAAGATCCATGATCTCTGCTGGGCTGCGGAAGTTTCACCCAGCCATAATAGGTTTGCAGGAAACCCATTTGAAAAGCGACACAGTTAATTTTTTGCAATATGCCTGGGTAGGTAAAGCCTATCACTCCACTTACTCTGCTTTTTCGCGTGGAGTGAGTGTTCTGATACACAAAGCCCTAGTGTACCAGGAACTTGACTCATTGATAGATATATCTGGAAGGTTTGTGTTTTTGCACTGTAAACTGTACACATTTACATTGATATTAGCCTTTGTGTATGTGCCCCCTCCGTTCTCCAGAGAGGTTTTGCAGCTATTAATCTCATATTTAGTTAACAAACCAGATATTCCGGTATTAATCATGGGTGACTTTAATTGTTACCTGGACCCAAAATTAGACAGACACCCCCCTGTACGGCATCCTGGGGGCGGACGAGGCACAGCTCTAAGCCGTTTACTTACAGAAATAGGATGGATGGAAATGTGGCGTAACAGAAACCCAAGTAACAAGCAATTTTCTTGTTTCTCTAAGACCCATGGGTCGCTGTCTCACATTGATTTATGTATAGGCACCCCAAACCTGGCTGGTAGTATATCTAAAATAGAATACTTCCCGCGAGGTGTCTCGGACCACTCCCCATTAGCTGTATGGCTAACTACTAGGCCCCCTAGTAACCTACCTAGAGCCCCCTGGAAGTTAAATGCCTTCTGGCTGAAACTTTTCACTTCACAAGATAGAATAGCCGCCCAAATCCAGGCCTTCTTTAAAATGCATAGACATCTAACTAATACTCATCTGAAATGGGAAACCTTTAAAGCACACTTAAGAGGGACATTTATCCAGGAAATACAGAAGGTCAAACACAATTCCTCGGTCCTGTTAGAACAGGCTGGGGACTTGGTGCGACAACTGGAATTGACTTATGTTACCAGCCCCACCGACTCTGCCAGGGAGGCATGGATGTCGGCCCAGGACTCCCTGGACCGGCTGAGATCCTCCACAGCGGAGAAAAAGAGATTTTTCTCGAAACTGGCGTTCTATGAAGAGGGGGAAAAGACAGGCCGTTTACTTGCAAAAATCGCACGATCCCAACAGCAGTCACCGGCCATTGGGGCTATTAGAGCAGCCAATGGGAAAATAGTTAATTCTCCGGAGGTGGTTATCTCCGAGCTGGCATCTTTCTATGGCGACTTGTATAAATCGAGAGATGCCTACTCGGATGCAGACCTAACCATGTACATGACAAAAATAGATTTACCCTCGCTGTCGGTGGCAGCTCGAAATCAGTTAGAGGCTCCTATAACTCTGGAGGAGCTACACACCGCGGCCTGCTCTTTTCCCACATGTAAGGCGCCGGGAGAGGATGGCCTCCCCATGGAGGTGTTTAATGAATATGGTGAACAGATACTCCCCGAACTATTAAAGGTTTTTAATGCTTGCCTAGAGGCGGGTAGACTTCCCGAATCCATGACGAGAGCCAACGTAATCCTACTACTCAAACAGGGGAAGGACCCGGTTGACCCCGGCTCTTACAGACCTATATCTTTACTCCAGAGTGACGTGAAGATCCTAGCAAAGGTCCTGGCGCTGCGGGTCAATGGGGTCATCTCCTCCATTATACACCAGGATCAGGCAGGTTTTATGCCACAAAAGTCAACGGCTACAAATCTTAGGAGACTGTTCCTGAATATGCAGATGCAAGCGGATAATGGGGGTCAAAGGGCACTGTTGTCTCTAGACGCCAACAAGGCCTTTGACAGCGTTAGCTGGAGATATGTATGGACAGTGTTGGAGAAGTTTGGTTTCGGTGCACGATTTATAGCCTGGGTTAAGTTGCTGTATGCGTCCCCTTAGGCCAATATTAGAGTGACAGACAGGGTATCACACGCCTTCGCTCTGGGCAGGGGGACAAGGCAGGGTTGCCCTCTGTCCCCCCTGCTCTTTGCGATCGCGATAGAGCCCCTAGCAGCCCTGATAAGAGATAGTGCCCAGATACAGGGGTTCCAATACGGAAACCTACATGAAAAAATAATGTTGTATGCTGACGACATGCTACTTTTCTTGGGGGACACTGGTCGCTCGTTAGTGGAGGTGATGTCCATAATAAAAACGTTCGGTCACTATTCCGGGCTAACCATCAACTGGTCCAAGTCGGCTCTGATGTTGTTGGAAGGGGATCACGGGGTTGCACTCCCTGAGGGCTGCCCCATTCCCCTGGTCACTGGTTTCAAATACCTGGGCATCCAAGTGGCGCCCAGGATTGGAGACTACTGCGCTTTAAACATCTACCCCCTGCTTTCTCGTTTTCGAGATAAAATAAATACCTGGAACAACCTGAAGATGTCCTTGGCAGGCAAAGCCAACCTAATTAAAATGATCCTAATGCCACAGCTGCTATACTTCCTACATAATACTCCTGTAGTGATCCCACTTAAAATTTTCAGAATAGTGAATACACTCTTTCGTCAGTTACTATGGGGGACACTGGTCGCTCGTTAGTGGAGGTGATGTCCATAATAAAAACGTTCGGTCACTATTCCGGGCTAACCATCAACTGGTCCAAGTCGGCTCTGATGTTGTTGGAAGGGGATCACGGGGTTGCACTCCCTGAGGGCTGCCCCATTCCCCTGGTCACTGGTTTCAAATACCTGGGCATCCAAGTGGCGCCCAGGATTGGAGACTACTGCGCTTTAAACATCTACCCCCTGCTTTCTCGTTTTCCAGATAAAATAAATACCTGGAACAACCTGAAGATGTCCTTGGCAGGCAAAGCCAACCTAATTAAAATGATCCTAATGCCACAGCTGCTATACTTCCTACATAATACTCCTGTAGTGATCCCACTTAAAATTTTCAGAATAGTGAATACACTCTTTCGTCAGTTACTATGAAACAACAAAAACCCCAGAATTAAGCTGGAGCAGCTGCAGCAATCAAAGGACAGTGGGGGGTTGGCAGTTCCCAACCCCTGGTTGTACTATATAGCGTCCCAATTGCAGCAGCTGGTCGGCTCTATGACACCAGAACCAAAAGGCTCGTGGGCGCGGCTGATGTTAATGGCGACGGGGGCAGAGACCATTCCCATGGGCCTTGAGGCACAGTTATTTGCAAAGTCCAACAAACAGACCCCAACACTATCACTAGTACAAAAAATTTGGAATAAGGTTAGACAGCTTCAGGGGGTACAAGGCTTCACTGATTTTAGCCCACTATGGGGCAATCGCTCTTATACGGAGCTAGATAAATTATTACAAGGGCCAAGATGGCGCAAATATGGGGTTAAACTGCTACCACAAATATTCGCAAACGGTAATCTACTCTCCTTTACAGAACTGCAGGATAAATTTAACCTTCCAGATAACATGCTCTATTCATACCTTCAGCTGCGGCATGCAATTTTCACACAAGGAGACGCGGGGGGTTGGACATTGTCACCTACACCGGTGTTTCATGTATTGCAATCCAGTAGCGAGACCAAGGGTATTATATCCCAATGCTATCAGATGTTATTAGTGAGGCACTTGCGAGCATACCCATGCAAGGCAATGCTGGCCTGGGAAAGGGACCTTGGTCAGATTACAGAGGAGCAATGGGAGGAGGCCCTGCAGTCTATTCCCACTTGCTCCCTCAACGTTGCACAAAAGGTTTCCCAATTGTTTATAGCGTTAAGAGTACACTACACCCCAAAAAAGCTATTTAAAATGGACAGGACGATAGACCCTCTATGTTCCCGCTGCCGTCAACAAGATGGGGACCTCATCCACCTTCTGTGGAGATGCCCGAAGCTCCACAGATATTGGAGGGAGGTGATGGGCACGCTCAATGAGGTATTTCAAACGAAAGTCCCCATAGACCCCATGTGCTGTATACTAGGGGTCCTGGAAGATGAGATCCCGGAAGAATTGGTCAGGGTCGCGTTCTCCAGAGCTTTATTTCAAGCCAGAAAGCTCATACTTATGGGTTGGAAGTCAGTGGAACCACCTACTAGTCGCACATGGGTGGAACACATGGGACAAACCCTCATAAGGGAAAAGTATATATATCAACACAGAGGGTGCCCTACCAGGTTTGAACGAATTTGGTCCAAATGGTTGGACACACCGGGGCTAAGCCCGAGAGAGCTAGTGATGTCCAGACTCTTACAATCTCTGTAAATAAAACGAGGAGGTGCAGGACAGTGTAAATATTATAAGATGTGCGGGTGGGGCGGGGGGGATGAGGATAATGTGTACTTGGGTTTGCAGAAGTGTCGTGGTGAGATGAAGAGCAAAGTTGAAATAAACACTGTATGTATGTACATGAAGGATTTCTGCTACAACAAATCCTATGTAATTGAAAAAATGGTGACGTTGATCGATGGATAATATGTGAATGTTCAATAAAACCTTTTTTGATTAAAAAAAAAAAAAAAAACATCCCAAGGAGCACTGTGCAAGCGATCATTTTGAAATGGAAGGAGTATCAGACCACTGCAAATCTACCAACACCTGGCTGTCCCTCTAAACTTTCAGCTCAGACAAGGAGAAGACTGATCAGAGATGCAGCCGAGAGGCCCATGATCGCTCTGGATGAACTGCAGAGAACTACAGCTGAGGTGGGAGAGTCTGTCCATAGGACAACAATCAGTCGTACACTGCACAAATCTGGCCTTTATGGAAGAGTGGCAAGAAGAAAGCCATTTCTCAAAGCTATCCATAAAAAGTCTCCTCTAAAGTTTGCCACAAGCCACCTGGGAGACACACCAAACATGTGGAAGAAGGTGCTCTGGTCCGATGAAACCAAAATCAAACTTTTTGGCCACAATGCAAAACGATATGTTTGGCGTAAAAGCAACACAGCTCATCACACTCAACACACCATCCCCACTGTCAAACATGGTGGTGGCAGCATCATGGTTTGGGCCTGCTTTTCTTCAGCAGGGACAGGGAAGATGGTTAAAATTGAGGGGAAGATGGATGCAGCCAAATACAGGACCATTCTGGATGAAAACCTGTTGGAGTCTGCAAAAGACCTGAAACTGGGACGGAGATTTATCTTCCAACAAGACAATGATCCCAAACATACAGCAAAATCTACAAAGGAATGGTTCACAAATAAATGTATCCAGGTGTTAGAATGGCCAAGTCAAAGTCCAGACCTGAATCCAATCGAGAATCTGTGGAAAGAGCTGAAAACTGCTGTTCACAAATGCTCTCCATCCAACCTCGCTGAGCTCGAGCTGTTTTGCAAGGAAGAATGGGCAAGAGTTTCAGTCTCTCGATGTGCAAAACTGATAGAGACATACCCCAAGCAACTTGCAGATGTAATCGCAGCAAAAGGTGGCTCTACAAAGTATTAACGCAAGGGGGCCGAATAATTTTGCACGCCCCACTTTTCATTTTTTTATTAGTTAAAAAAGTTTCAAAAATCCAAAAGATTTCGTTCCACTTCACAATTGTGTCCCACTTGTTGGTGATTCTTCACAAAAAATAAAAATTTTATATCTTTATGTTTGAAGCCTGAAATGTGGCAAAAGGTTGAAAAGTTCAAGGGGGCCGAATACTTTCGCAAGCCACTGTATATATATATATATATATATATATATATATGTATATATATATATATATATATATAGTCAGGTCCATAAATATTGGGACATCTACACAATTCTAATCTTTTTGGCTCTATACACCACCACAATAGATTTGAAATGAAACTAACAAGATGTGCTTTAACTGCAGACTTTCAGCTTTAATTTGAGGGTATTTACATCCAAATCAGGTGAACAGTGTAGGAATTACAACAGTTTGTATATGTGCCTCATACTTTTTAAGGGACCAAAAGTAATGGGACAATTGGCTGCTCAGCTGTTCCATGGCCAGGTGTGTGTTATTCCCTCATTATCCCATTTACAAGGAACAGATAAAAGGTCCAGAGTTCATTTCAAATGTGCTATTTGCATTTGGAATCTGTTGCTGTCAACTCTCAAGATGAGATCCAAAGAGCTGTCGCTATCAATGAAGTAAGCCATCATTAGGCTGAAAAAACAAAACAAACCCATCAGAGAGGTAGCAAAAACTTTAGGTGTGGCCAAATCAACTGTTTGGAACATCCTTAAAAAGAAAGAACGCACCGGTGAGCTCAGCAACACCAAAAGACCCGGAAGACCATGGAAAACAACTGTGGTGGATGACCGAAGAATTCTTTCCCTGGTGAAGAAAACACCCTTCACAACAGTTGGCCAGATCAAGAACACTCTCCAGGAGGTAGGTGTATGTGTGTCAAAGTCAACAATCAAGAGAAGACTTCACCAGAGTGAATACAGAGGGTTTCACCACAAGATGTAAACCATTGATGAGCCTCAAAAACAGGAAGGCCAGATTAGAGTTTGCCAAACAACATCTAAAAAAGCCTTCACAGCTCTGGAACATCCTATGGACAGATGATACCAAGATCAACTTGTACCAGAGTGATGGTAAGAGAAGAGTATGGAGAAGGAAAGAAAATGCTAATGATCCAAAGCATACCACTTCATCAGTGAAGCATGGTGGTGGTAGTGTCATGGCGTGGGCAATGGAACTGGTTCTCTTGTATTTATTGATGATGTGACTGATGACAAAAGCAGCAGGATGAATTCTGAAGTGTTTCGGGCAATATTATCTGCTCATATTCGGCAAAATGCTTCAGAATTCATTGGATGGCGCTTCACAGTGCAGATGGACAATGACCCGAAGCATACTGCGAAAGCAACCAAAGAGTTTTTTAAGGGAAAGAAGTGGAATGTTATGCAATGGCCAAGTCAATCACCTGACCTGAATCCGATTGAGCATGCATTTCACTTGCTGAAGACAAAACTGAAGGGAAAATGCCCCAAGAACAAGCAGGAACTGAAGACAGTTGCAGTAGAGGCCTGGCAGAGCATCACCAGGGATGAAACCCAGCGTCTGGTGATGTCTATACGTTCCAGACTTCAGGATGTAATTGACTGCAAAGGATTTGCAACCAAGTATTAAAAAGTGAAAGTTTGATGGATGATTGTTAATCTATCCCATTACTTTTGGTCCCTTAAAAAGTGGGAGGCACATATACAAACTGTTATAATTTCTACACGGTTCACCTGATTTGGATGTAAATACCCTCAAATTAAAGCTGAAAGTCTGCAGTTAAAGCACATCTTGTTCGTTTTATTTCAAATCCATTGTGGTGGTGTATAAAGCCAAAAAGATTAGAATTGTGTCGATGTCCCAATATTTATGGACCTGACTGTATATATACATATATATATATATACACACACGCACACACGCACACACACACACACATATATATATATATATATATATATATATATACATATATATATATATATATATATATACACATATATACATATATATATATACACATACATACACACACATATACTATATATACATACACCGTACATATAACACACTGAAATAAAATGGGTTTAGAAACCCAGCATTTGTATTGGTATTATAATACTATTATACAAAACATGATACTCCATTTGAAAGGGGGCCAAGTCAAATTACTATTAAAAAGTGGTTTATCTTAATGCATTCTGGGTAAAACTTTCTGTGTCACAGAATACGCCCCCTTATACTTACCTGAGCCCATTCTCAATACAGCGATGGGCATGAGAGCAGCGGCTCTCTCCCTCTCCACAGGGCAGTTTGAAAGCAGCTGGAGCCTTTGGCCTCAGGTGGCAAGGGCCTAGATGTGTCTTTTCTTTCTTTTCACTTGAGCCCACAGTCAAATCCTCGGATAAGTCAGTACAGTCTGTGGTACTGAATAGAATTGGACAGGCCCTCCAGACTTCCCTTAGCAAAGTCATCAGGCTCTAGGTTGTGGGAAACCAGAGACTCGAGTATGAGGGGTGGCAGCAACCAGTTAGTTGGAGCTTCATGCACCAGGGAAAGATTCATGGCGTAAATAGGGTGGTCAATGACTTCAGTGAACCCGTAATCCTCAGGGCTGGTGGTGACCACCAATAAATGCTTTTCCAGTAGCGGATGTAGCAGTCTCTGTTGAAGTAAGGAAAAGTTTTAAATGGTAATGTCCAGCTGCTTCAAAAAGAGACTTGTTTTGGGTCTAGTTCCCAGAAGCCATAGCTGCTTGTAAGAAAGCACATATCACTTCCAAACCTGTTTAGGCCTTAGAGATGCAGTGACAAGGTACAGCGTATAGGTCAGCCAAAGTGTTGTGCCTGGTCAGCAAGATTGGTATTGATTCTAGGTTGAGCTGTACCAACACCCTTTCGTGGTGAACCTTAGATTGGGTATGGCCCACCATACTGACGTCACGGGGACCTTGTGGGGTTCTACCAAAATGGTGGCCCCCTGTAGCTTCCTGTGGGCCCCTACTGGGAGGGACCAGACCACCTCTTGTAGGGGTGGCAAGATTAACTTTTGATTTGAGGGTGTGCAAACCCTCTTACATAGACAGACATACTGCCTGGCCGCAGCCACAGGCCCATGCTCATATTTAGCTAGCAGGACACTGCAAGGTTAACTGGGCCACGACTACTCCGACCCGCTCTACCATGTGGTTCTCCATTTGAATCATCACCCAGGTGATTCCTTCGACCCGGATAGGTAGATTATTGGCCGCTCAGAGGCACAGCCATCAGGGGTCCAGCTATTCCTGGGCTCCAAATCTTTGCAAGAAAACATATTCAATACCATTGACCTCTGACCCAGTATCAAGTAAACATGGGACCTCTTGCCTGTTAACTAATGTGGAAACCACTAAGCTCAGAGGCAGCTCTCCCACAAGGTATAAAACACCAAAAAGCACACACATTTCCACTTGCCTGCACGCATTTGGAAATTAGCGTGGAAATTCGGTGAGGGCGAGTGTGGAGCTGCGGGGTTGAATGGGAGCAGATTCTCCTCCCAGCGATCAGCCAGGAAACTGGGGGGGGGGGGGAGGAAGAGGAGTGCTGGCCGGATCACACAGAGGGGATCTCCTTCTGTAACACAGCTTGGCTCTGAAACTCCGGTGGCTGTCGAAAACAAAGTCCCACCTCCTGGACTGGCTCCTATTATAGACAGCACACTGGTCCTATGCTGGGAAATTTAAGTAGTGTGACGTCTATCATAGGAGCTGGTCCAGGAGGCGGGACTTTAAAAGAGACTGGCATTTCAGAACCAAGCTGTGCTACAGAAGGAGATCCCCTCTCTGTGGGGTCCAGCTGGCTCTCCTCTTCCTTTACTCCTCCTTCCCCACAGTTTCCTGGCTGATCGCTGGGAGGAGAATCGGCTCATGAGGCTGCCTTAATGGACATTGATGGGCACTGGTGAGGCTGCGCTGATGGGCACGTATGAGGCTGTGCTGACAGGCACTTATAGGCTGCATTGGTGGGCACTAATGAGGCTGCACTGATGGGCACTAATGAGGCTGCGCTAATGGGCACGGATGAGGCTGCGCTGATGGGCACGGATGAGGCTGTGCTGATGGGCACTGATGAGGCTACACTGATAAAGTTGTTAATTTATTTTTGTAACTTAATTCTGCATAAAACATTTAACAGTGTCATTTCATGAGAAAATTTACAAGGGTGTGTTTAGGGGCAGGGCAGGGTAGGGGTTGGGTGGACCAACTGGTGGCGAGTAACTCTTAAGGCCTGGCTAGTAATATCTCAGTTCAATATTGAGTTGGCCCACCCTTTGTAGCTACAGTACTTTAAAAAAGTATTCATACTCCCTGAAATTTTCTACATTTTGTCATGTAACAACCAAACGTAAATGTATTTTATTGGGATTTTATGTGGTAGATCAACACAAAGTGGCACTAGTTGTGAAGTGGAAGGAAAATGATAAATAGTTTTCAACATCTTTTACAAATAAATATGTGAAGTGTGGCGAGCAGGGACAGGGAAGCTGGCAGAGTTGATGGGAAGAATGTTGGAGCCAAATACAGTGCAAGAAAACCTGTAATGCCCTGTACACACGGTCAGAGTTTCCGACAGAATATGTGCGATCAGAGCTTGTTGTCGGAAATTCCGACCCTGTGTTGGCTCCATTGGACTTTTTCCATCGGAATTTCCGACACACAAAGTTTGAGAGCAGGCTATAAAATTTTCCGACAACAAAATCCGATCCTTTAAATTCCGATAGTATGTAGACAAATCCCAAGGACAAAGTGCCACGCATGCTCAGAATAAATTAAGAGATGAAAGCTATTGGCTATTGCCCCGTTTATAGTCCCAACGTACGTGTTTTATGTCACAGCGTTCGGATTTTCCAACAACTTTGTGCAACCGTGTGTATGCAAAACAAGTTTGAGCCAACATCTGTTGGAAAAAATCCATGGATTTTGTTGTCAGAATGTCCGATCGTGTGTACAGGGCATTAGAGTCTGCAAAAGACTTGAGACTGGGGCTGAGGTTCACCTTCCAGCATGACAACGACCCTAAATATACAGCCAGAGCTATAATGGAATAGTACTTTAGATCAAAGTATATTCATGTGTTAGAATGGCCCAGTCAGAGTCCAGACCTAAATCCAAGGGAGAATCTGTGGCAAGACTTGAAAATTGCTGTTCACAGACGCTCTCCATCCAATCTGACAGAGCTTGAGCTATTTTGCAAAGAAAAATGGGCCAAAAAAGCTAGAGACATACCCAAAAAGACTTGCAGCTGTAATTGCAGTGAAAGGTGGTTCTACAAAGTTTTGACTCAGGGGGGCTGAATACAAATGCACGCCACACTTTTCACATATTTATTTGTATAAAAAGCTGTTCTGTGAAGCCCTCAGGGATTTGTTAGAGAACCTTAGTGAACAGACAGCATCATGAAGGCCAAGGAACACACCAGACAGGTCAGGGATAAAGTTGTGGAGAAGTTTAAAGCAAGGTTAGGTTATAAAAAAAATATCCCAAGCTTTGAACATCTCACGGAGCGGAGCACTGTTCAATCCATCATCTGAAAATGGAAAGAGTATGGCACAACTGCAACCCTACCAAGACATGGCCGTCCACCTTAAATGACAGGCCGGGCAAAGAGAACATTAAATCAAAGCAGCAGCCAAGAGGCCCATGGTAACGCTGGAGGAGCTGCAGAGATCCACAGCTCAGATGGGAGAATCTGTCCACAGGACAACTATTAGTCCTGCACTCCACAAATCTGGGCTTTATGGAAGAGTGGCAAGAAGAAAGCCATTGTTGAAAGAAAGTCATAAGAAGTCCCGTTTGCAGTTTGCGAGAAGCCATGCGGGGGACACAGCAAACATGTTGAAAAAGGGACTCTGGTCAGATGAGACCAAAATTTAACTTTTTGGCCTAAAAGTAAAACACTGTGGGGTTGATTTACTAAAGGCAAATAGACTTTGCACTACAAGTGCACTTGGAAATGCAGTCACTGTAGATCTGAGGGGAAGATCTGAAATGAGGGGAAGCTCTGCTGATTTTATCATCCAATCATGTACAAGCAAAAATGCTGTCTTTTATTTTCCTTGCTTGTTCCCCTCGGATCTACAGCGACTGCACTTCCAAGTGCACTTTTAGAGCAAAATGGATTTGCCTTTAGTAAATACACCCCCCCCCCCCCCACCGTGGTGGAAAACTAACACTGCACATCACCCTGAACACACCATCCCCACTGTGAAACATGGTGGTGGCAGCATCATGTTGTGGGAATGCTTTTCTTCAGCAGGGACAGGGAAGCTGGTCAGAGTTGATGGGGAGATGGATGGAGCCAAATACAGGGCAATCTTAGAAGAAAACCTGTTCGAGTCTGCAAAAGACTTGAGACTGGGTCGGAGGTTTTAATCCCTCCCTAAGAATGTTCTATGTACAAATGATTTGGTAAAGTGTTAAACTTTTAAAATGTTAACTTTTTTTTGTTTTTCTGTATGTATGCTCACATGTGTATTTTTTAAATCATATTCTCTATCATTTTCATGTACTTCATCCATCTGAAGTACCTAGTTGAGCCTGCCCCAGCCAATTTTTTCCTTGTTCTAAACTGACCACACAAAGCACAGGAGCTGATGTGTTTTAGCATGGTCGGTTTTCATCCTTTAGCTGGCAATTTAGAGATACAGAATGCTGTGTAGATATGCAGCATGCCTGTATTGCAAACTACTGTTCAGCCAAAAAAAAAAAAAAGATAATTTCTCAAGCTGAGCAAACAGTTATGGTGCCTGCATAGTTCTAAAACTTTGTTACAAAGGGTCTATACCAGTGATGGTGAACCTTGGCACCCCAGATGTTTTGGAACTACATTTGCCATGATGCTCATCTACACTGCAGAGTGCATGAGCATCATGGGAAATGTAGTTCCAAAACATCTGGGGTGCCAAGGTTCGCCATCACTGGTCTATACCATTGTATGTTCACAAATATGCACACTGGCTGCTACAGGAGTTGTGTTCTGCCTGTAGAAGCAGCTCAATGCTATCCATCCATGCACATTAGGACGATTACAGGCATATTTTAAGCTGAACGTTCAGGAGGCAGGAAAAAAAAACCTCCTGCCTTGCGTTTCTAAATGGAGCTTTCTGGCAGAAAAAAAACGTGAAACTCTCCTAAACTCTGTACAAAAAATGCTGTATATGAGCGTTTTTTCTGCCAAGAGAACTGGCATTTTTTAAGCCCAGTGTGCATGAAGCCTTAAAGCAGAACTTCGGGGAGAAACTTTTTTCCATGTCCTTGTTGCTGATATCCTAGTTTCACCAACTATTCCATCCCTCTTCTTCTGAGCTCTGTAGTTCCTCTGCAATAGTCTGCTGATCTTGCTGAAAAACCGTTATTGCCCAGTGATTTCCTGTTTATAAGACCGCTGGCTGCAATTCTTCTTGTACCCTCAGCCAGCGGTCTTGTCACTGCCCACTAGTAGCTCTCTCAACCTGAGCAGGGATTCAGCTCAGGGGGTTTCGCAGCCCCTGGTCTGTGCCCCTCATAGGAGGTGGTGTCCTCCTCCTCTCCCTGCCAGCCATGCCCCCCCCCCCGCCACCTCTCTCCAGTGCAGAGCAGGGATAGTTACCAGAGATCATCCACATGACAGAACAGAAATCTCTGGGCTGACAGGTCTTGTATGTGAAAACACTGCTTACTGTAACATGCTGCAGGAGCGCACGCGCGCCTACTAAAGAGCCGGCGTACAGCTACGATGGTTCGCGCAGGGTAGCCAACCTGCCACAGTATAACTGCGGCGGCTGGTCGGGAAGGGGTTAAAGTAGTTAAGCCTCCTACACAGCAGTTTCAGTTAATGACGGTGTTTCTGCCTAAATATGAAATTGATTAATTAATTGGTTAATCATACACCTGACTCTAATCCTACAAAACCCCTGCAAGTGTAAGAATTGATGCTGGTTTAAAGCCACTAAATATGGATTTAATTTAGATTTAGAACTACATCCAAGTCGCATGATATGTGAATCAAACCGGCTTTCTATGGAGCCGGTTCACTTATATGCGATACAGCGGCAATGCAAATTTAAAATAAAAGAGTCCTGTGCGTTTTCTGAGCACTGTGGTGTAATTAAAATGCGAATTCCAGGCTCATTGCCTTCCATGGGAACACATCTGAATCACACATCTCATCAATTTTGAACATGGATTCGATCAGAAAAAAGAAAAAAAAAACGTGCCCCCCCCCCCCCAATCCAAACTAGGTCCTTTTGGGGCTGGTATGGATTTTAAGAGGATCCCCACGCAAAAAAAATAAAAAATGGCATGCCCCCCCCCATACCAGACCCTTATCCGAGCATGCAGCCTCCCACAACGTTTTTTCACAATTTTTTTTTATTGCTGGCAAGTTTTTTTTTACATCCAGCTGTCAGTGGGGAACCCCGCTGACAGCTGATGAGTCATCCGTTGTTAAGGATGCGGCGGCCAGTTTACAGGCTCGCTCCCTAACAACCAGCTAATGTTAAAGACGCGGGTGGCTGTCAGCCCCAAAAAATTGCATCTGAAACGCAGCTAAACCGCTGAACAGCTGCTTTGGAAATTTGCAGTGAAAACTGAGGGGAAATTCTCATCGGACATGCATGAACCTAGCCTTAATGAAATATTTAATGCCTCATATAGTTTGCATTATAAGTGTCACTCGCGCAAAGTATGAAAAAAACAAAATTAAATTGTGTATAAGTGAAAAAACTGAAATGTGCATGGTGGGTAGTAAAGCAACCACTAGTTAGGATGCTGCAGCATTAAAGGTAATTTTACCCTGGTGCCAAGCTTTACCAGTATTTTGCCACACTTCCTACTGAAGTCTGTTAAATAAAGTGCTATTGTGTCATATCACTTAGCATATTTTTCGCTCCTAAAGACGCACCTGACCATAAGACTCACCTAGGTTTTAGAGGCGGAAAATAAGAAAAAAAAATATTCTGAACCAAATGGTGTACTAAAATATTTACCAGTGCCCATGAAATGCAGCCTGACCTGTGCCAATGAAATGCAGCCTTACCAGTCCCATAAATGCAGCCTTACCTGTGACAAAGAAATGCAGCCTTACCAGTCCCATAAAATGCAGTCTGACCTGTGCCAAAGAAATACAGCCTTACCAGTCCCATAAATGCAGCCTTACCTGTGCCAAAGAAATGCACCCTTACCAGTCCCATAAATGCAGCCCCAGTCCCATTAATTCAGCCTGACCTGTGCCAAAGAAATGTACCCTTACCATTCCCATAAATGCAGCCTGACCCGTGCCAAAGAAATGCAGCCTTACCAGTCCCATAAATGCAGTGTGACCTGACGTCATCACATCCGCCTGACAAGACAGAGCAGCCCGCGCGTCCGCCGCAGGCCGTACTCCATTTGGCCGCTCGGGCTGCTCTGTCGTCTGTCTGAGTGACAGGCCCAGCCAGGAGATCGCCTGGCGCTCATGGGGGCTTGAGATGTCTGTCCTTTGCTTGCCTGCCTGTACTGTAACATGTAACAGTGCCTGGTCAATGTTCGCAGAGACATTTTCCCCCATTTTTTGGGGGGAAAAAGTACGTCTTAAGGAGCGAAAAATAAGGTAATATTGCATAAATCAACATGTGCATAAACTCATATACCATATGAAAAAACATCAATATACAAAAATAAATCTATATAAAAACTATTAACTCCGCCGTTTTATACCACATCCTAACTTGCCATTGGTCCCGTCTTTTACTAAATCTTGCTGATGCAGAATAACTACCTTGTGTCTTGTTGCTGTGCTCAGTCTTGCCATGGTGTATGACCCGTGACATGGCAAGTTAGGACGGTGTTAATAGACGTGACCATGCCTCCTGATGAGGTCTAGATGACGAAACGCGTAGGAGCCAGCATACTGGTCACATTTAGTAGTCACTTACGCTGATTGGAACGCACGCTGGCGCCAGGGCCCATAGAGCAGCGGCACATACACATTGTACAGCTAGCAGATCACTCCTAGTGCCGGGACACGGCACTACAATATGTGAGTGACACTCCACTTGTTTTTAAAGATTGTTTTTAATGGACGGGATTACGTTATGTCTGCTATGTGTTTGTTCATCTTCTATGATCTTGAGAGGATCCCCATGCCATCGGGTGGACACACATCCATTTAAGCCCTGTTGACCCACCCCAGCATAAGCCCAGGGGGTCCATATCTGTGGGTGAGTGGGAATCTGCACATTGCGTCTTGCAGTGAATTTGCACAAGCATGGAGCACTTTAGAGTTTGATATTTGATGAACTTCACATGCACCTTATGCTGACGAATCTTCATGCACTTTTTCCCCTGCCAACATGCTTATTTTTGAATTCATTGACTGCATGTAGTTTCTCATCTTGATTTCATGGTTTATATTAATTTTTGTATATTGATATGTTGTTTTCATATGGTATATGAATTTATGCAGTATTAAGTAATATGGCACATTAGCACTTTATTGAACATAACAGAATTCAGTCGGAAGCGCGGCAGAATACTGGTAAAGTTTGACCGCATAGTTTGTTTATTAAAGCGGAGTTCCGGTGAACTAGCGATGCTAACATTATTGGTAATGAAATTTCAAAAAAACTATACAATGATCAAGATCTCTTGTTAAAAAATATAGATTTCTAAAGGCCCCTTTCACACTGGGGCGGGAGGTGCGTCGGCGGTAAAGCGCCGCTATTATTAGCGGCACTTTACCGTCGTTTTAGCGGCGGTATTCGGCCGCTAGCGGGGCTAGTGGCTGAGAAAGGGTTAAAAACCACCGCAAATCGCATCAGCAGAGGTGTTTTGCTGGCGGTATAGCTGCACTGCCCCATTGATTTCAATGGGCAGGAGCGGTGAAGGAGCGGTGTATACACTGCTCTGAAGATGCTGCTAGCAGGACTTTTTTTCCCGTCCTGCTAGTGCACTGCTGCAGTGTGAAACACAGCAGCGGCTGTTTCGGGTTGGTTTGCAGGCGCTATTTTTAGCACAATAGCGTCTGCAAACCGCCCCAGTGTGAAAGGGGTCTTACCGTTATCTTTTATGCCTACGTTTGTGGCCGTTTCCATCCTGAATGTGGGCATGTGAAGCCCAATCAAGATTGCTTCCTGGAATAGCTGGGGAGAGGTGCATGCTGGGTAACAGCGGTAAAAGCGATTCAACGGCAGCCATAGTACTGTGCTGCCCACAGACTCCTGGGAAATGAGGTGTCATCATTTTCCAGGACCATAGGCGAGGGAGGAAGTCTCGAGAAGCTCCGCGGACCAGGAAGTGGCAAATACGAGGACTACATAGCAACAAGTCATTTAGGGTAAGTATAAACATTTTTTTTTCCTCCAAATGTTTTTTTATAGGTTAAAAGGAGTCTTTTAAAAGGAAAAAAAAATTTTAGGGTGGAACTCCGCTTTAACCGCTTGCCGACCAGCCGCCGCAGTTGTACCCTTCCCTTTTTGTCCACTCGGGGTGCGCTTACGCCCCCTGCTCGCCCACGCGATCAATTGGGGCACACGGAGAACCGGGATCTGTGTGCGTAAACACAGTTTCCGGTTCTCTAAGGGGAGAATTGACAGATCGTCTGTTCATACCGAGTATGAACAGCGATCCATCTCCTCCCCCACACAGTCCCCTCCCCCCTTCAGTTAGAACACACACCAAGGAACACAATTAACCCCTTGATCGCCCCCTAGTGTTAACCCCTTCCCTGCCAGTGACTTTTTTTTACAGTAATCAATGCATTTTTATAGCACTCATCGCTACATAAATGCCAATGGTCCCAAAAATGTGTCAAAATTGTCCGACGTGTCCGCCATAATGTCGCAGTCCCGATAAAAATCACAGATTGCCGCCATTACTAGTAAAAAAAAAATAATAATACAAATGCCATAAAACTATCCCCTATTTTGTAGATGCTGCAGCTTTTGCGCAAACCAATCAATTTACTCTTATTGCGATTTTTTTTTTTTTTACCAAAAATATGTAGAAGAATACATATCGGCCTAAACTGAGGAAAAAAAATCTTTTTTTATATATTTTTGGGGGATGTTTATTTTAGCAAAAAGTAAAAAATAATGCATTTTTTTCAAAATTGTCCCTCTTTTTTTGTTTATAGCGCAAAAAATAAAAAACGCAGAGGTGATCAAATACCACCAAAAGTGGTTAAACATTTTATATCACTATTGTATTTGTTTTTGTATATAAGCTTTATTTATGCTTTCATTGACACTATGTTATTAGGATCACTTTAAGGCCATATGCACACTGTATTCTTTAGATGCCTTTTCTCAATACAGGAGAAAAGTAAGAGAAATAAAGGTGGTAAAAGCCATGTTTTTACATGCATGTGTACTTTAAACAGTTATGAGCTGTGCTGTCTCTGCTGGCCAGCAGATGGCCCTACAGTACACTTTTCCAGTGGATTTTTGACATTACATGAGTTAATCCTATTCATGGATAATGTATGTTTGGCATTATTAACACATATTTATGTCAGCCGTCCCCGAAAACCTTTTTTTGATGTGCCCTAGACCTCATAATCTGATAGCTGTATATCTCTCATATAATATTACTTAAATTCCCCATGTAAAACAGACAAATTCATTAAACAGAATATATCTCCAGACATTTTATTTGACAACATAATCATCCAAATAAATGAGGAAAAGAGAGTGTTATATTAGATGTGACATGTAATATTGCGCAAAATAAACAGAATCCTGTGGATTCTTATACGGACCTAAAATTAAACTTTATATTGCCTGCCAAATCTAATAAAATACATTTGTCAGGCCACAATAACCCTGATTGGCATTCTCAGCCATTACGTCTTCCATTTGCTTTGTACTCCAGAAATGCTAAAGGTGAACCAACTGAAATGTTTAGTAAAATATATATAGTAAAGTAAATTTGTGCTTTTGTCAATGTGCCTAGCAAATTCCACACCCCAGAATCAGTGGCGGCTGGTGAAGTTTTAGGATGGGGGGGCGCCAGACCCCGTCCTTCCTTTTTGACCCCTCCCACTTGGTGAAAATGGGCGTGGTTTCAGCACAATAGTGGGTGTGGCTCTAAGGTGGTGTGGTTAGTGTCTGAGATGAATGAGGGATGGAGGGAGAGAGGGATGGAGGGACAGCAGGCCCAGATCCTACACAACAATAGAAATGTGTATTCTAGAAAGTTTAACAATCAGCAGATAAAGATACTCCAAACACCTGGTGTTAGCACTTCAATCATCTCGGTACCATTGTTGTTACGGTGCCAGGATGATTGAAGCGCATTATTTCTATTATTACATTGTAATAAAAAAAGAAATCATTCAATTCACCATAATGCAGAATCAATGGGAGCCCTGAGCGTGTCGCCTGCAACCAGATGTCCCCAGCAGAGTCCCCCATACATCAGGTACCCCCAATGGAGTCCCTCCTCCTTACATCAGGTGCCCCCAATGGAGTCCCTCCTTACATGAGGTGCCCCCAGCAGAGTCCCTCCATACATCAGGTGCCCCCAGCAGAGTCCCTCCCTACATCAGGTGCCCCAGCGGAGTCCCTCCTTACATCAGGTGCCCCAAGCGAAGACCCTCCCTACATCAGGTGCCCCCAGCAGAGTCCCTCCATACATCAGGTGCCCCCAGTGGAGTCCCTCCTTACATCAGGTGCCCCCAACGGAGTCCCTCCCTACATCAGGTGCCCCCAGCGGAGTCCCTCCATACATCAGGTGCCCCCAGCACAGTCCCTCCATACATCAGGTGCCCCCAGCGGAGTCCCTCCTTACATCAGGTGCCCTCAGCAGAGTCCGTTCGTTACATCAGGTGCCCCCAGCGGAGTCCATCCTTACATCAGGTGCCACCAGCGGAGTCCGTCCTTACATCAGGTGCCCCCAGCGGTGTCCCTCCTTACATGCAGCCTGTGTCCCATCAAATGCAGCCTGTGTCACATCAAACCCCCCTCCCCCTTTTCCGTGGGAGCACAGAGGCACTTACCTTGTTGTGTTGTCTTCTCCTCTCTTGCTGTGTCTCCTTCCACTGGCAGGGGCGATGGAGGAGTCCGCTCCTCATACTTTCGGTTTTCTCTCTCTCTGGCGCAATAGGAGAGAGAAAACAGGAAGTGACATTTAAGTCAGATGTCAATCAAACTACCCGGCCATAGTAATAGATACTAAAAGTGGCAGGCGGAAGCTACTCGGTGCTTCGGAAAGCGCCGCAAGGCGGGACAAAAGCCCACAAATGAAGCGCCGCATCTGCAATGTTGTGATTGCAGAGATGTGGCACTTCCCATAGTGCACTTTGTCCGGCGTCCGAACACAGTGCACTTAAGAACCTTGTTTTTTTGTTTTTTTTATAAAGGGCCAGTTGTAAAAAATATTTTTTTCCATTTTTTTTGGGTGACTGCTTTGGGGGGGGGCGCTCGCGCGCCCCCTATGGATGGGCCGCCACTGCCCAGAATGTAAAATAACTACTTTCAGCTCCAAGTTGAAGAGAAGAGGTGCATGAGTACAAGTTGGAGACACCTTTGGTCATAACTGACTTAATTGTGTTTATATACTTAATGGAAACGTTTGGTAAAGCAACCACATAGGCTGCCATTACTAACCACTCCCTTTAAAGATACTAATTTTTCCCAATGATCCCATGGTTTCAATACATTTGCCTTACTGACACAGACCAATCACGATCTTCAGATCAGATGTTCTGACATCATCTACTGCATGCAGGTTCATGGTAAGTGATATATGTATTGAAGCCCCAGCTTAGTTCCATCAAGGCCACACCCTGACGTGTTTTGCCCCACGCACGGGGCTTGATCATGTTGTTTGTGGATCTGTTGGAAGCTATGTGGTCTCCAGAAGCAATAAGTATTGAAATTGCAGTTGGGTTTTTTAAGGGGCGAGTTTGGATGCAAATACTACTTTTTGGTGTTCCTCTGTAAAGAAGACAATTGTATTCTTTATTTTACAGGTCTATCCCCTATGGGACAAAGCCAGGGGCAGACTGACCATTCGGGCACTCGGGCACTGCCCGAGGGCCCTATGCCACTAAGGTGCCCCATCAGGGTTGCCAGCCTCAATAAAACCAGGGGCAGTATGTAAAAATCTGTGGTTTTTTTTTTAAAATCCCAAGATTATAGCTGCCCCGCCTCTCCAGTACCTTTTCATACTGTGTGTGTATATTGTGTGTGTATACTGTATGAGTGTGTGTGTAAACGGTGTGGCCCCATAATCTATTGCCTGGGGGCCCCATAATCTCCTATTGCCCGGGGGCCCCATGAGTTATCAGTCTGCCCCTGAACAGGTGTGTTCCAGAATTACCATATTACTGACAAAGGGCAGTGGGATGTACAAGCTTTCCTACTTGTGGCGGTATACCAAAGCTGAAAACTGGGTACACTGTGATGGCGGTTGCACTTAAGATAATAATTTGGTGCATACAGTAATATTATACTGTCCCTATGTCTGTGCTGCATTTTTCATAGTGGAAGAACACCGATTGTTACTACTGTAGTACACATGTACTACTTTGTCACATGGTTCCTTTCTAATCTTAGTCCGACCTTCCCCCTCTCCTTCCTCTTGCAGCTGAACTAACAACTATGAAGGAGATGGCTGATTCATAGCTGCAGCTTGTCTCGGGTGTGAGCACTTTCCATAAGATAAGTAACGGCAAGAGGAATGCAGAAGCTGACATCCCCTCCCTTTACATCTTCTTGCCATTGCTTGTGTAACACACCCCAAAAAGGACCTGCTGGTTTGCCCCAGATTCTTTTCCCAGATTAGGGTAGTAGCAGACAGGCACACTGAACCGGTCACTCTTCTGGCTCAAGGAACAGTCTAGGGCAGTGTTTCTCAACCTTTTTTCAGTTCAGGCACCCTTTAAAATTGTGTACACTCTTGAAGCACCCTCGAAGCTTTTGACAAAAAAAAAAAAAACTGGTCACTTTAAGAGTGTCCGGGCGCCCACAGCAGTCTATGGGAAGCTTCCCAGCCTGCAATCAGCTGACTGCAAGCTGGGAAGCCGATTTGCCCATGTTCAGGGAATGTTCAGAGCGCAAGTGCTGCTCCCGTAAACACTCCCACTCTCCACTCATTTGTCTCTGGCTCCTGTCCTTTTTTTTATTAGCCGTAACCGGACAACTGGGCGGTGCTTTTTTTGGCAGCGCATCGTCACTTCAAGTTTCCCGGCTGGCTCACTGTGTTGTGGAGCCGGAGTAGAGTGTGGAGACTGACTGGCCCTGTGACCAGTCCCCTGTGATGTGAGGTGGGGAGCGGAGCTGGCAATGCTGAGCCTGAGTGTACCAGAGAGAGCCTGAAGGTGAGAGCGGGGATTGGGGGTGTTCTCTCATAATGTGAAACTCTTATCTGTTTTTCTTAGTGCCTGCCTTTGGTAAAAACAGAATGAGAGGAAAGATTATCTAAAGGTCACTGTTTGTTAATGAGAACATATACTTGAAAGTCTTCCATGCAACCTTTGTTTTTAGTCCTCTTGTCTCCTGCAGAGATGCATCTGTCAAAAGAAGACGATCTTTCGCTCTCTCTCTCTCTCCATTCTGAGGAGAGGAATGATGTGAAAGCGATTTGGGGTCTCTATACTCTGTCCTGTGATGCTGGAGCTCTAAACTCTGTCTGGCGCCCCCCATCCTAAAACTTCACCAGCCACCACTGGATGCTATGCAGGCGCCCAGGATCCTCCTTATCAACAGACGGCGTCATTAGTTGTTAGGACATCAGGGACTAAAAGGTTGCAATTGTGTATAATGAAAACCTGTGGCTTTGTGCAACATAAATGCAGACTTGACCCACCCACTGGCTTGTACACAATTTTGGGTCAATTTTTAGTCATTTTGCCAAGACCAGAAGAAACCTGAAGTCACCCTGGTTGAAAAAGGCTGGTCTAGGAGTTTTTTTGAAGTTAATTGATGAATAACTTGGATAGGGCATAGAGAGCTGTGGGATACTTCATGAACGCTGAACAATAAATTGTGGACACGCAATTAGAAGTAAGAAGAAGAAGTAAAACTGCATGACATTTATTTAAAACAATGTATAAAAGCACTTACATCTAGGCAGGGCAGGACTTAGGGTGGTGGGGGCCCCTGAGCTTGAGTCACTTTCGGGCCCTACCTTCTATACATATGCACAGCTCTATAAAACAGAAATAGAAAAGGACAAGGTGCGCCAGACTCAGTGCAATATTAAAGAACTTCTGTTTAATTGGACAAGACAAAACAGCCAAATGGCTAATTACAAAAGTAGATAATATATAAGCGTATAAGTGGGGGATACTGTACTGGTATTCGTCCTGGGTCCATGATTAATAAAAAGCAATAAAAATGGAGAAAATTATAATTACCATATTTATTGGCGTATAACATGCAACCCAAGTTTAGGAGGGATTTTTAAAGAAAAAACTTTCAGGGACGAAGTTTAAGGAAAAAAAACTTACATTTAAATGCCCATCAATGCAGCCTTATCAGTGTCCATCTGCAGCCTTGTCAGTATCAGTGTAGCCTTGCCCCAGTGTCATTGCTGCCTTGTCATTGCAGCCTTTCAGTTTAAAAATGGTGCCGCAGAGATACAGAGTCCGATGTCCTGTGTATCTTGGCGGCTTTCGACCGGTCTCGGCGGCTTTCGAAACTGGCAGGGCCCCCTATTGGCCAGGGCCCATGGGCTTGAGCCCAGTCAAGCCCAATGGTAAGTCCGGCCCTGCATCTAGGTAAGTGAGGTGAAGCACATCAAGAAGTCCTGTGAAGGCGAGTCTCTGTGATGCGTACTGCCTTGTCTCCTTTCAGGCGCTGATCATCAGCTCAGTGTGTAGGCTAGAAACAGGAAGGAGGGCTGGACCGCAGCGGTGTCTGACATCACTGGAAATGATACAACGTGTTTCCGATCGTGTGTTCTGCCGATGGTTGTAACAGGCGTGCTCCTTTTTCAAGTTCACTGTAGAACTAATTCTCAGTACAGTTCTGCGAGCAAAGGCCCAAACAAAATGGACAACACTGAGGCGCCTTGAGTAATGTCCCAGGTCAGGCAAACACTAGTATTGATATTCTAGGGATATCAACAGCAACAGTTACTAGGATCCTTCACTCAGGTCTGTACTCACAATGTCCCTGGATACTTGGATGCCTCCTTCCAAAATCAGTCAGACACTTCCTCATTGAATCTTCCAGACCAGATCATGATAAAAATTCCTTAATTAGCTTCTGAGTTTTTTTTTTTGTTTATTTTTTTAGCAGCTCTGCCACAGTGGAACCTCGATGAGCAAAGGTAGAATCTTCAGCTGGGCTGTCCAGAAGTGCAGCAGCCCTTCAGGCTGGGAAATTCTCAGGGATCATTTCTATAGTTCTTGACTGTCGAAGTGTGCTCTAGAGTGTACAAACTCACCAATCACGATGAAGAGGCAAAGTGGTTATTTCTGAGCGCGAAGTGAGTTAGAAGCGCTGCTTTATTGTAGTGCTCCTGGCTGTTGATGACCGTTCCTCTTCTCTCTTGTAGAGAAGTTGGAGGGAATGACCACAAGCTGAAAAAAAAAACAAAAAAAAAAAAACAAGACAGCTCCAGACCCCAGACTATGTATGTGCTCTGCAACCATATACTGGGCACACATCTCCAAGGATTGGCTGAGACTCACAAATATTCAAGCTACTCATTTGACCTGCTCCACTCCTATAGTGTGTAGTATACTTATGTATCACCCTCTACCAGAAGGTAGGTGCTAGTAAGGGTTGTTTTACTAGGTTTGTTCAGCACAGGCAAATTTAGGCAGGCTTATGCTGCAAGCTAGGCCTCTCTGTTTTGATTCTGGGGCTGGGAGTGTTTAGAGTAGCAGTGGGTGTGACCACCTGGCTCCAGTTCTGTGGCGCCTCCCCTGCTTCCAGCCAGAATGTTCTGAAAGAGGAGGCTGGGCCTAGAGCTGGAGTGGCAGGCAGCACACGTGGGAGCTCTGACCAATCCCAAACTGGCATTGGCAGGGGGCGGGCCTCCTACATATGCTGAGGTCACATGCTGCTGGGGAGGAGAGTCGACTGGGTGAAGTGAGGAATTGAGTTCTAGACAGCCGCAGGACCGCACCCCCATCTGGCTGGGGGGGGTCGCAGGAGAAGGCCTGGGGAGAGCTGTGAGGGAACATTGCCTTCACACGGTCGTTGGCAATGTCTCTGTCACCACTCGGTCGGTGGCAGGGAGCTCCTGGAGCAGAGAGGGCAGGAGAAGTTGTTGGAACGCATGGTCCAGGCAAATTCCTCATCAAGGACTCAGGGCTGGAAGGTTGGAAGATCGGTGAATGTTACCACAGTGGATGGCTGGAGGTGCCAGGGAGTCTGTGAAGGGAACTTTGCTAGTACACAATCACTAATGGAGTCTGCATCAATACACATGGTGGATGATGGAGAATCCTGGATCAGGGAAGAGACTGTGGGGATGTGTGTGGCCGGGGAACACATGATTTGCAAGTTGGACTGGCTGAGAGCAGTAGTCCATTTCCTAGAACATAGACTTTAACCTACTAGGCCCCTGGGGAGAGGTTCTGCAGGCCTCAGGCCTAGTAGCAGCGAGTCACCAGAGCCAGTAGAGGGGCTTATTCAGAGTGAGTTCTTCATATCCATTAGAAGAGGATGTGTTATACCCTAATGTAACTACAAGTTGTGCAGGAGGAAAACCAAGTGTGCAAGGAGAAGCAAGTTTGGGCAGGTGGTGAAGAGAACCAAGACCATTACTTTTACACGGTCAAAAGTGATGTTTCTGTCCCTCACACGATGATGGATGGAGAACTCTTAGTTAACCGTAGTCTGCATGGAGGTGCAGGGAGCAATAGTCTGCATAGGAGATGCAGAGGGAGTAACAGTCTGCAGGGAGCTGCAGGAGAAGATTTCTACAAGTGTTCACATCCTATCTTCAGGCTCTAAACGGATCAAAGTATATTAAAACCTGTAAATATGATGGCAATGATTTATCCTATGGGCATCCCATATCCCAATCCCTATCCAAGTTGTACCCTCCAATAAAACAACAAAAACAAAGCTCGCAAATGACTGCTCATTGTCTCTGGAAAGGATGTATGAAGTCTGGCAGTGGGGTGATTTGGCGGATTGTTTGTCAGTAGTGCTGTCACCATGGCTACACTTAGAAAAATCCACTATGACTAGAGACCTCTATGACTAAGCCCTCGGTGGGTGGGGCGAAACATGTCAGAGGCTGTGGCTTGTGGAGCGTTGTAAGGCTGAGGCCATCTCAGACATGTTGGCAACACAGACTAGACTGGGAGAGCAGTGATTTTTCCAAGTATACTACATACTACTGTATGGTGATATTTCATGCTGGCTACCCCCCCCCCCCCCCATTCCTGAGCAGCAGTGGGACAATATACATCCTCCTTTTTGTGTTTAGAGTAGCACTACAAGTATAAGCAGGTCACAGTGAGTGCTCCACTCTTATCTTCTGGAGCCTTCCAGAAGGCAGATAGAAGCAATCAAGTCTGCAGCCTGTAAAGCCCTGACCAGTCCAAACAATCAGCAGCTGCTTTATGTTTACAGAAGAGCCAAAAAAAAAAAGACAAAATATTTACCTAGCAGCCTATCTAGGAGGGTGCTGTACTTGTTTTGGGAAAGTGCCTTGGAACTCATAATAGGCTTAAAAAGCACTTAGAAACACAGGACAAAAGTACTACATATACTTGGTACCATAGGGAACAGAACTGTAAAATAAAAATTATAATTATAGATTTTTTAAGTTTTATGTTTTGGTTTAGCTACTAGAGGGCTAGTCACTTTGACATACAAGAATGGATTTAAAACCTTTAATAGAAATTCTAGTAAAATATAGCTAAAAGTTGGCACATCAGTACATCTGTACACTAGAAGTACTGACTAAGAAACATCAATAAAGACTTATGCTATAACAATGGCCACAGCAGCCCAGGCAGCTGCAATGGTGCCTTAGGGTGGGAAGGGCAGCTATTGGGTACTGGCTATCAACTTCCTTATTTTAGTCCGGTCGTACGTTATAACGGACTTTGGTATGATGTGTGTGTTCAAGTCCGTTCGTTTGAAAGTCCAGCGGACATACGCTGCTAAGTCCGTCGGAAAGACTGTCGGACCTAGTTCGTCGAAAAGTCAGCTTGTGTGTACGCGGCATTAGTATGTACTTGTCTAATTAAGAGTCACTTTTGTCTGCTGCTTTGTTCCTCTGCCATTAGCATATATAGCATGCTCTAGTTGGGTAGGTGCTAGAGAGGATTTTCTAGCCAAGTAGGTAAATTTAGGCAGACCTAACTGATGGCTAGGCCTGTTTGTTTTAATTGTGGGCTGGGAGTGGCTCAGGGTAGCAGCTGGTGACTAACAGGCAGCATCACTGAGACCTCCCTCTTTCTCGAGCTTGTGAGAAAGATCTGGAAAGAGAGGAAGAGGAGAGGTGGAGCTGCCTGGGGTGTTTTAGGGAGCCCTGACCAATCCCCAACCTGGATTGGTAGGGGATTAAACTTGAATGGGAAATTGGGAATTCTGGGACAAAACAAAACAAAGCTATGGACTGTTCTATGTCTCTGAGTGACAGAGATGAATGTCTGGCTGGGCAGGGTGACAGGTGAACCACTATATTCAGCAACCCCTATGGGGGGCATGGCTACACATGAATCACTTCTAACACGTTTTCCTGATACCAAGAGAAAAATGGGAGGGAACTGTGTGGAGGGGGTGTGTGTCCCTTCCTTCCAATCAGCCCTCAGAGCTCTACTCACTGAACTCTGCAGAGTGTAACTTCAGCTATCCGCCCCTTTTTTTCCGAACTCTCAGACAAGCTTTAAAATTCATCACATTGAACGAATGCTAAATGAATGTAGAGAAGATAGGGCTGCAGATAGACAAGTACAACTTATGTAGGAGGATTTATTTCATCTCTGTGTATCCACTGAGGCCAGTCTCTTCACTGGGTATATGTAAGGGTTTACAACCACTTTACCAATAGATTTCTCAATCGTTAGCCTATTTTCATGATCTTCAAGCAACCCAGGTGGAAAAAAAAAACAGACTGCAGTGCTAAAGTCACAAAATGAGCGCAAAAATAACAGCTGTTCATGCCATCAAGCTATCATGCAACCCAGCTATTAGTTGTTTGAAAGTCACTCACTACCTCTGTGGGTCTAAAACATGAATATTTTATTGGCAAACCATAACATAGAAAATGTTTGTAGCTATCAGAGCAAACATATCTTTAAGTGCCGGTTCACACTACAGCGACCTGAAAGTCGGCACGACTTTGCCAGGCAACTTCAGGGAATTCCTGGGTAATCTTCCTGTAATGTCGGATCCAAATCACATCATTTAAGATAAGGATGCGACTTGAGGGCAACTTCCATTGAAATCTATGGGTATAGGTCAGCTAGAAGTCGCCTTGAAGTAGTACAGGAACCTTTTCTGAAGTCGGAGTTTACATTAACCACTTCAGCCCCGGAAGGATTTACCCCCTTCCTGACCAGAGCACTTTTTACAATTTGGCACTGCGTCGCTTTAACTGCTAATTGCGCGGTCATGCAATGGTGTACCCAAACGAAATTTGCGTCCTTTTCTTCCCACAAATAGAGCTTTCTTTTGATGGTATTTGATCACCTCTGCCATTTTTATTTTTTGCGCTATAAACGGAAAAAGACCGAAAATTTTGAAAAAAAATGATATTTTCTACTTTTTGTTATAAAAAAAATCCAATAAACTCAATTTTAGTCATACATTTAGGCCAAAATGTATTCGGCCACATGTCTTTGGTAAAAAAAAGTCAATAAGCGTATATTTATTGGTTTGCGCAAAAGTTATAGCGCCTACAAACTAGGGTACATTTTCTGGAATTTACACAGCTTTTAGTTTATGACTGCCTATGTCATTTCTTGAGGTGCTAAAATGGCAGGGCAGTACAAAACCCCCCAAATGACCCCATTTTGGAAAGTAGACACCCCAAGGAAATTGCTGAGAGGCATGTTGAACCCACTGAATATTTATTTTTTTTGTCCCAGGTGATTGAATAATGACAAAAAAAAAAAAAAAAAAAAAATTTACAAAAAGTTGTCACTAAATGATATATTGCTCACACAGGCCATGGGCATATGTGGAATTGCACCCCAAAATACATTCAGCTGCTTCTCCTGAGTACGGGGATACCACATGTGTGGGACTTTTTGGGAGCCTAGCCGCGTATGGGGCCCCGAAATCCAAGCACCGCCTTCAGGATTTCTAAGGGCATAGATTTTTGATTACACTCCTCACTACCTATCACAGTTTTGAAGGCCATAAAATGCCAAGATGGCACAAAACACCCCCAAATGACCCCATTTTGGAAAGTAGACACCCCAAGCTATTTGCTGAGAGGTATGTTGAGTCCATGGAATATTTTATTTTTTGACACAAGTTGTGGGAATGTGACAATTTTTTTTTTTTTTGCACAAAGTTGTCACTAAATGATATATTGCTCACACAGGCCATGGGCATATGTGGAATTGTACCCCAAAATACATTTAGCTGCTTCTCCTGAGTATGGGGATACCACATGTGTGGGACTTTTTGGGAGCCTAGCCGCGTACGGGGCCCCGAAAACCAATCACCGCCTTTAGGATTTCTAAGGGCATAAATTTTTCATTTCACTCCTCACTACCTATCAGAGTTTTGAAGGCCATAAAATGCCAAGATGGCACAAAACCCCCCCAAATGACCCCATTTTGGAAAGTAGACACCCCAAGCTATTTGCTGAGAGGCATGTTGAGTCCATGGAATATTTTATATTTTGACACAAGTTGCTGGAAAGTGACAATTTTTTTTTTATTTTTTTTTTTTTTGCACAAAGTTGTCACTAAATGATATATTCCTCAAACATGCCATGGGCATATGTGGAATTGCACCCCAAAATATATTCTGCTGCTTCTCCTGAGTACGGGGATACCACATGTGTGGGACTTTTTGGGAGCCTAGCCGCGTACGGGGCCCCGAAAACCAAGCACCGCCTTCAGGATTTCTAAGGGCATAAATTTTTGATTTCACTTCTCACTACCTATCACAGTTTTGAAGGCCATAAAATGCCAAGATGGCACAAACCCCCCCAAATGACCCCATTTTGGAAAGTAGACACCCCAAGCTATTTGCTGAGAGGCATGTTGAGTCCATGGAATATTTTATTTTTTGACACAAGTTGCGGGAATGTGAGAATTTTTTTTTTTTTTGCACAAAGTTGTCACTAAATGATATATTGCTCACACAGGCCATGGGCATATGTGGAATTGCACCCCAAAATACATTCTGCTGATTCTCCTGAGTACGGGGATACCACATGTGTGGGACTTTTTGGGAGCCTAGCTGCGTACGGGGCCCCGAAAACCCAGCACCGCCTTCAGGATTTCTAAGGGTGTAAAGTTGTAATTTCACTCCCCACTACCTATCACATTTTTGAAGGCCATAAAATGCCCAGATGGCACAAACCCCCCCCCAATTGACCCCATTTTGGAAAGTAGACACCCCAAGCTATTTGCTGAGAGGCATGTTGAGTCCATGGAATATTTTATATTTTGACACAAGTTGCGGGAAAGTGACAATTTTTTTTTTTTTTTTTTTGCACAAAGTTGTCACTAAATGATATATTGTTCAAACATGCCATGGGCATATGTGGAATTACACCCCAAAATATATTCTGCTGCTTCTCCTGAGTACGGGGATACCACATGTGTGGGACTTTTTGGGAGCCTAGCCGCGTACGGGGCCCCGAAAACCAAGCACCGCCTTCAGGATTTCTAAGGGCATACATTTTTGATTTTACTCCTCACTACCTATCACAGTTTTGAAGGCCATAAAATGCCAAGATGGCACAAACCCCCCCCAAATGACCCCATTTTGGAAAGTAGACACCCCAAGCTATTTGCTGAGAGGCATGGTGAGTATTTTGCAGCTCTCATTTGTTTTTGAAAATGAAGAAAGGCAAGAAAAACGTATTTTTTTTTTCTTTTTTCAATTTTCAAAACTTTGTGAAAAAAAGTGAGGTCTGCAAAATACTCACTATACCTCTCAGCAAATAGCTTTGGGTGTCTATTTTCCAAAATGGGGTCATTTGGGGGGGGGTTGTGCCATCTGGGCATTCCATGGCCTCCGAAACTGTGATAGGCAGTGAAGAGTGAAATCAAAAATTTACGCCCTTAGAAAGCCTGAAGGCGGGGCTTGGTTTTTGGGGTCCCGTACGCGGCTAGGCTCCCAAAAAGTCTCACACATGTGGTATCCCCGTACTCAGGAGAAGCAACAGAATGTATTTTGGGGTGTAATTTCACATATTCCCATGGCATGTTTGAGCAATATATCATTTAGTAACAACTTTGTGCAAAAAAAAAAAAAAAAAAAAAAAATTTGTCTTTTTCCCGCAACTTGTGTCACAATATAAAATATTCAATGGACTCGACATGCCTCTCAGCAAATAGCTTGGGGTGTCTACTTTCCAAAATGGGGTCATTTGGGGGAGTTTTGAACTGTCCTGGCATTTTATGCACAACATTTAGAAGCTTATGTCACACATCGACCACTCTTCTAACCACTTGAAGACAAAGCCCTTTCTGACACTTATTGTTTACATGAAAAAATTATTTTTTTTTGCAAAAAAATTACTTTGAACCCCCAAACATTATATATTTTTTTAAAGCAAATGCCCTACAGATTAAAATGGTGGGTGTTTAATTTTTTTTTTTCACACAGTATTTGCGCAGCGATTTTTCAAACGCATTTTTTGGGGAAAAAACACACTTTTTTAAATTTTAATACACTAAAACACACTATTTTGTCAAAATGTTTGATGAAATAAAAAAGATGATCTTAGGCCGAGTACATGGATACCAAACATGACATGCTTTAAAATTGCGCACAAACGTGCAGTGGCGACAAACTAAATACATTTTTAAAAGCCTTTAAAAGCCTTTACAGGTTACCACTTTAGATTTACAGAGGAGGTCTACTGCTAAAATTACTGCCCTCGATCTGACCTTCGCGGTGATACCTCACATGCATGGTGCAATTGCTGTTTACATTTGACGCCAGACCGACGCTTGCGTTCGCCTTTGTGCGAGAGCAGGGGGGGGGGCAGGGGTGCTTTTTTTTTTTTTTTTTTTTTAATTATTTTTTTTGCTTTTTTATCTTATTTTTAAACTGTTCCTTTCATTTTTATTTTTTTTTTTTATCATTTTTATTGTTATCTCAGGGAATGTAAATATCCCCCTAGATCTCTCCTCTGCCCTCAAAGCATCTGACCACACCAAGATCGGTGTGATAAAATGCTTTCCCAATTTCCCAATGGCGCTGTTTACATCCGGCGAAATCTAAGTCATGAAATGCTTGTAGCTTCCAGTTTCTTAGGCCATAGAGATGTTTGGAGCCATTCTGGTCTCTGATCAGCTCTATGGTCAGCTGGCTGAATCACCGGCTGCATTCTCAAGTTCCCTGTTGGGACAGGAGAGCCAGAGAAAAACATGGACGACGGTGTGGGGGGGGGCATTCCCTCCCACTGCTTGTAAAAGCAGTCTAGAGGCTAATTAGCCGCTAGGATTGCTTTTACAAGAAAGCCGACCACTGGCTGAAAAGAATGATACCAAGATGATACCTAAACCTGCAGGCATCATTCTGGTATAACCACTCAAAGTCCAGCAACATACCTGTACGTTGCTGGTCCTTGTTGGGCATACATTGTAAACTTTTTTTTCATGCAGCCTGTGGGCTGAACGAAAAAAAGATATTGATCGGTGGGTATGCCCACCATTAGAATACCTCCCTTCATCCACCCACTTCTAATGATGGGCATACATGCACCATTTATATATGCCGAAGCATGGGGGCATCCTCCCGCAAAAGGCAGGAGCAAATCGCTCCTCCACCCACTACTGCCCCCACGCTTCGGCATATATGCTGAAGTATGTAACTGTGGTGGTGAAATCACCTCCGACAGCGCTGGAGTCGCGGCTTTATGTATCGTGGGAGCAAACGCTGTTGCTGTCAAGATAAATAAATCCGCTCTGCAGCTGAATGGCGTACCTGCTAAGCAAATGATGGTTAACAAAAAACAAAGTAACATTACAGTATAACAGTATTACTTACCATACCTGCAAAGCAAAATACAAAAAAAACATAGTAAAAAATAAAACATTTAACGCAACCTGTGCCTACCTAAAAATATATATATGCCGAAGCATGGGAGCATCCTCCCGCAAAAGGCAGGAGCAAATCGCTCCTCCACCCACTGCTGCCCCCACGCTTCGGCATATATGCTGAAGTATGTAACTGTGGTGGTGAAATCACCTCCGACAGCGCTGGAGTCGCGGCTTTATGTATCGTGGGAGCAAACGCTGTTGCTGTCAAGATAAATAAATCCGCTCTGCAGCTGAATGGCGTACCTGCTAAACAAATGATGGTTAACAAAAAAACAAAGTAACATTACAGTATAACAGTATTACTTACCATACCTGCAAAGCAAAATACAAAAAAAACATAGTAAAAAATAAAACATTTAACGCAACCTGTGCCTACCTAAAAATATATATATGCCGAAGCATGGGGGCATCCTCCCGCAAAAGGCAGGAGCAAATCGCTCCTCCACCCACTGCTGCCCCCACGCTTCGGCATATATGCTGAAGTATGTAACTGTGGTGGTGAAATCACCTCCGACAGCGCTGGAGTCGCGGCTTTATGTATCGTGGGAGCAAACGCTGTTGCTGTCAAGATAAATAAATCCGCTCTGCAGCTGAATGGCGTACCTGAAAACACAAAGGTGGTTAACAATAAAAAAAACAAAGTATAAAAAAATTGCATACCTATAAAGCAAACATGATAAAAACATAACAATAAAACATTGCAGTATAGAATGCAGAACAATAGAGAGAGAATAGAGAGAGAACAATAAAACAACAACTATTTTTGGTTTTTTTATTTTATATTTTTTTTGTGTTTTTTTCTTTTTTTTACTTTTTTTTGTTTTTTTTACACTTTTTTTTGTAACTTTAACTTTTTTAACTTTTACCAGGTTTGGGTCTCTCAAAATGCGACAGCATCTTGGGAGACCCTGTGGAAGTGTGCCTAGTCTGTGCAGTGCTGTACCCTACGCTAATACTCCACTAGTGTGTGGTAGCGTTCAAAACATTCACCAATGCAAAGACCAGGATTGCCAGGACAGAGGGGACAACAATACCGGGTGTCACGCCTAAATCCGCGCTTGCTGCAGACACGACATCTTTTTTGGGGGGTTCGTTGGGTAGGGGTACTCGGGAGGGCATAAAGAAAATGCCTCTCATGCAGCCGGCTTACTGCATTTGGTTGGGGATGGTGAGGTGGAGCACCGTCTGGATACAGAAGGGCTCTGACGATCTCTTCCTGGAATTTAAGGAAGGATCCAGTCCGTCCTGAAGCTCTGTATAGCACATAAGCATTCAGCAAAGCCAATTGAAATAAGTAAACAGACACTTTTTTGTACCAGCGTCTGGCCTTACGGGCAATTAGGTACGGCGCCAACAACTGGTCGTTGAGGTCCACCCCTCCCATATTAAGGTTATATTCGTGGACACAGAGGGGTTTCTCCACAACACCAGTCGCCGTAGGAATTTGGACCATCGTGTCTGCATGAAGGGAGGTGAGAACGAAAACATTCTTCTTATCCCTCCACTTCATAGCGAGCAAATTATTATACTTCAAGCAGGCTCTCTTCCCCAGCCTAAGACGGGAATCTACAAGCCGCTGGGGAAAGCCCCGGCGATTAGGTTGCACGGTGCCACATGCTCCAATCTGATGATCAAAAAGGTGGCTAAAAAGTGGCACGCTCGTATAATAATTGTCCACGTACAAGTGGTACCCCTTTCCGAATAAGGGTGACACCAAGTCCCACACTATCTTGCCAGCGCTTCCTATGTAGTCAGGGCAGTTTGTCGGCTCTACGTGACTATCTTTGCCCTCGTAAACCATAAATCTACATGTATAGCCTGTGGCCCTGTCACAGAGCTTATACATCTTGACCCCGTATCTGGCACGCTTGCTGGGAAGGTACTGTTTGAATGACAAGCGGCCAGAAAATTTAACCAGGGACTCATCAACGCAGACAACTTGATGGGGGGTAAACAAGTCTGCAAAACGTTGGTTGAAGTGGTTTACGAGGGGCCGAATTTTGTAGAGCCGATCGTATTCAGGGTCTCCACGAGGACGACAGAGTTCATTGTCGTTGAAGTGCATGAACCGCAAAATCTGCTCGTATCGTGCCCTGGCCATGGAAGCAGAGAACAAGGGTGAATGGTAAATTGGGTCAGTGGACCAATATGACCGCAACTCACTCTTTTTATTCAACCCCATGAGGAGGGAAAGGCCCAGAAAGATCTTAAATTCGGAGACCGTAATTGGTCTCCAATCTCTGGCAAGGGTGGACTGGGGCATAGTGGCGATGTATTGACCAGCGTATAAATTGCTTTGGTCCACAATAGATCTAAAGAGATCTTCGGTGAAAAACAGCGAATAAAAATCCAGTGGCATAAAGTCAACTGTTTCCACCTGAATTCCGGGTTGGCCAGTGAAAGGGGGAAGTAAGGGTGCTGCAGAAGTGGTGGGTACCCAATTCGGATTGGCCAATGCAGCAGGAAGGGCACTATGGGCACGACGGGCCTGTGTTCGTCTTCTTGGTGGCAGCGGGACACTACTAGTGCTTGCCACCTCGCCAGCTTGAACTGCACTTATGGGACTCGCCACGTCACCACGTGATACTGCAGTGCTGGATGTACGACCAGGGTGTACTAGGCCGCTGGTGCTTGCCAGTTCACCAGAAGGAGTAGCGGCACTAGTACCTCTCTGCTCCCTACGAGAGCCCTGCGGTTCATGCACTTCAAGGACAGCATAAGTTCGGGGTCGGGTACGCCTGACCTTAGCAGGGACCACAACTCCGTCGTCAGAGCTATCTGTCATGGAGCCGCTGTCCTCTACAGGATCGTATTCTGTGCCTGAACTTGACAGATGAGTGACTTCCTCTTCACTATCTGTCATGCTCAGAATCCTGTAGGCCTCTTCACTAGTGTACCTTCGATTTGCCATTTTGGCCTCTAAATTTAGGGGTACACTAGTGAGACTCACAGGCAAAAAAGCTCCCGACTGTCAGCGACTGATTCAAAACGCTACCAAAAAACTGTTAGCGATCGAGGGGATCAGGCCTGACTCTGCGACCGCTGCAGTTATGTGTGCTTAGTGTTTTGTAAGTGTCAGTAATCGATCGATACTGCACTTGGGTGGGCTGGGCTGGGCTGGGCCGAGGAGCAAAACGCAGGTGCTAGCAGGTATCTGGGCTGATCCCGCTAACACTGCGTTTCAGGGAACCCTAAACTTCTGGGGAGTATAGATCTGATCGGATCAGATATCGATCCGTTCAGATACTATAGCACTAAGGGAGGTGTATGCTGCGTGCGTGGGTTTTAGCGGTACTGGCGCTAACCTGACGCTGCCTGGGGCGACGCAGACCTTATTTGATCCTAAAAACTTAACTTCTATCACCGCCGGGCAATTAGGGGGTTAAACCTTTATAGGGTAATAAACGGCGGGTGCCCTAAAACTATAATAAACTGTAATAAACTGTAATAAACTATAATAAACTACAAAAAACAAACTATCTAACCAGCGTCACCCGTAACACTTATACGGTGATCGCTGGTGAAAGGGTTAACTAGGGGGCAATCAGGGGGTTAAAACCTTTAGCAGGTAGTATATGGGGGTCCCTGTCGATAAAAAAAACACTGACAGCGAACCTATATACTTACCTCCCTAAACTAGCGTCACCTGTGTCACTAATACAGCGATCAGAAAAACGATCGCTTAGCAACACTGGTGACGGGGGGTAATCAAGGGGTTAACTTTTATTAGGGGGGGTTAGGGGGTACCCTGGACCTAAGGGGGGGTACCCTAGACCTAAAGGGGGCTACCCTAACAGCCCTAACACTTATAACTGACAAACTGACACCAATGCAAAAAAAAAAAAAAAACTGCTATTGGTGTCAGAGTGACAGTGGGTACAGGGGGGTGATCGGGGGGTGATCGGGGGGTGACAGGGGGGTGAAAAGTGTGCCTGGCGTGTTCTACTGAACGTGTGGTGTTGGTGCACTTACTTGGATGTCTTCTCTCCTCGGCGTCGGATCAAAAAGACCGGCTCCGTGAGAGATGACATCACTTCCTCTCCCTCTGTTTACATTACAGAGGGAGAGGAAGCATTCGATTCGTGGGAGCGATCGGGAGGGGGTGGCCATCAATGGATGGCCTCCCCCTGACCCCTAATCGCCCGCGAACGAGAGCCGACCACTCAGGGCACCGGGGGGGGGTCCGATCGGACCCCCCGCCCGCGGGAAGGCATCACGTACTAGGTACGTGATTTTGCCTGCCCGTGCCGACCTGCTCACGTATATAGGCGTGAGGCGGTCGGCAAGTGGTTAAGACAGCTCTCATTCACTTCAATATAATTTCTTATTTCCAGCGACTCGTGGCGACCTGAGGTCTGACAATTCGGATCCCAAGTCGCTGTAGTGTGAACTGGCACTCAGAGTTACTTTAAAGTGGTCTGTTTATAGCCTATGGTGTCAGCATACACGGAGCACCTTACAGGCCCAGTAGGAGGGCAGGAGGTATCTACTATGCAATCTGAACCCTGAGCTGTGTATCATTCTGTCCCTCCAATTTCTTCATTACCTTTTTTGCTTCATGTGAAAAGCAGAAAGGAGGGCGTTCCAGCATTTCAAACAGGTGCAGGGGCGGACTGACCATTGAGCAACACGGGCACTGCCCGAGGGCCCTGGGCCACTAGGGGGCCCCATCAGGGATGCCAGCCTCAGTAAAACCAGGGACAGTATGTATAAATCTGTGTTTTTTTACATCTGTCTGTGTATACTGTGTGTGTATGTATGTGTATACTGTGTGATTGTATACTGTGTGTGTGTATACTGTGTGGCCCCATAATCTCTAATTGCCTGGGGGCCCCATAATCTCTAATTGCCTGGGGGCCCCATAATCTCCTATTGCCCAGGGGCCCCATGAGTTATCAGTCTGCCCCTGAACAGGTGTGTTCCAGAATTACCATATTACTGACAAAGGGCAGTGGGATGTACAAGCTTTCCTACTTGTGGCGGTATACCAAAGCTGAAAACTGGGTACACTGTGATGGCGGTTGCACTTAAGATAATAATTTGGTGCATACAGTAATATTATACTGTCCCTATGTCTGTGCTGCATTTTTCATAGTGGAAGAACATCGATTGTTACCACAGGCCACGGTACATAAACAAACATGCAATCATCTTCCAATCTGACTGTAAGACCCCTTTCACACTGGAGGCGCTTTAGTGCTAAAAAATAGAGCCTGAAAAAAGCCTCATCTGCAATGCCAGTGTGAAAGCCCGAGTGCTTTCACACTGGGGCGCTGCGCTGGAAGGATGTAAAAAAAAGTCCTGCAAGCAGCTTCCTTGAGGCGCTGTAGCAGCGCCCCTGCTCATTGAAATCAGCGGGCAGCGCCACCGAAGCGCCTGCAAAGCACCGCAGCATCAGCGTTTTGCGGGCGCTTTTAACCCTTTATTCGGCCGCTAGCGGGGGTTAAAAGCACCCTGCTAGCGCCCAAAAAGTGCTAAAACTAGCAGCGATTTACCGCCGACGCCCGGGCGCTGGCAGTGTAAAGGGGCTCTTACATTTTGTGTTTTTTCTGCTTATTGGGTTGCATCTCCCACTGCCCATGTATGAAGTTGGTTCGCTGCCTGGATGCTAGATTTAAACCTATACAGAATGTTAACCAAATCTACTTGAGCTTCACTAAGGCCACTTTCACACTAAGGCACTGACCAAGTTAACGGCTTTTTGGCCGCTAGCGGGGCGCTTTTAACACCCGCTAGCAGCCGAAAAAGGATTAAAAGCGCCGCTGTCAAATCGCTTTGCAGGCGCTTCCACAGTGTTGGCCTTGGATTTCAATGGCAGGGGCGGTTTAGGAGTACACCGCTCCTGCACCGCCCCAAAGATGCTGTTTGCAGGACTTTTTTTTCTCCTGTCCTGCAAGCGCAAGGCCCCAGTGTGAAAGCTGGCTTTCAAACTGGGGCTGCAGAAGAGGCAGATTGTAGACGCTTTTCAGGTGCTATTTTTAGCGCAAAAACGCCTGTAAAACGCCTCAGTGTGAAAGTGGCCTGAGGAGAGCTTTAAATATGAATAGACTTCAAGGGCTTCTAGGATGTCCGTCTACACATATCTCAAGATATAACTGAGCACTATGCAAGGATTGCTACCTATATTGAGCGACTGCCATGAAGTTACTGGTACAGGTTATACAGACTTGCAACTCAGAGATGGTACGGCCAGTCTAACATCAAACGTTCATTGATTCTCCCGTTTTAGTTTTTTTTTTTTTTTTTGTATGATGTTTGTTATTAATTGTTTTTAAATTGTTATTTTGAGGAATGATTACATTTATAGCACCCATTTGTATATCAGAGAGTAAAGGAATTGCTTATATATCTACTTTATTGCCATTAAATGGCAATTATAAATCCTATTTGTTGATGTCAGCAAGTCTATGATAAGAGTGCCATGGCTAGTTTATCTATTTTCGCTGACTTCAATTCTTAAAATCACGGGACTCTGTATTGGTTTGACAAATGTACAAATAACAGGAAGTTCCCACATTATAAAATAAAATGCTAGTAATAAGCAACCCATAACAAGTAAACAATGTTCCCTGCTGCTTGTGTGGTTGTCCCTTGTCATGATGGGTCTTGCTAATGGTCAAGAAAAGAAATCTGCACCCAAAATTTTAAATTGCAAAATTGTTCAATTTTAAAGACCTACCCACCAAAATTCACATACCAGAATATACTGTACAGTACACACACACTGAGCTAAATCAGACCCCAGTCAATGTGTTGTAAAATACAATTATATAGAAAGATTGATCAGAAGATTGATGGGCAAATTTAGAAAAGGAGCAGATGATTTTGCAAAGAAAAAAAAAAAATCACAAAAGCGATAATTTAAAGTAATTGTAAGGGATCACCTTGTAAAACAATTCATTCAGTTTAAAATATAAATAAAACGCAAAACATCTGTGAATAGATATAAAAAAAAGCATTAAAAATCCTTTATTCCTCTTTTTATAAGTGATCACATTCATGTTCTCAGCTGCATAAGAGCTGGGGGAGGAAAAGCAGCAGTGCACTGATCTTCCCAGTGAAAGGCTCTGCAGGGGGTGTGTGTCAGGACAAGTCTGATCATTGGAGGATAGCAGCCGGAGTTCCCAGCATAGCTAGAGAACTGACCAGACTGTGCTCTTCTGCTTAGTGTGGTCAGTTTTTTATAGAAAAACAAATGGCAGAAACACCAGGAAGCAATACAAAGAAAACAGGATACTTTCTCTTACAGGTACATGGTACAGCAGGCACATATCAAGAATATGAAATATTGGGTTTACATACTTTTTAAGTAGCAAACCTCCCTAAGCTAGTACTCAAATACTGTATATCTGTTTTAGGCACCCAAGTACATGTAAAAGCTGGCCATACACTAAGCCAATTTAAACCTTTCCTGATGATCCGCCCGAAATGCGATTTGTGAGTGGTCCCCTTCCACCTGAAATCCTTCGGTTAGGAGACCAAGTGCTGATATCCAGAAAAAAACGGGGTGACCAGATCTGTGTAGCTTAACAAGGGAGACTGGACCCAAACTAAGCACGATATTAAGACTAATACAGTGAAACCATTCAATATGACAAAAGGCAAACAAGTAATAGTGAAACCCATGTGTAGCTTTACAAGGGCGACTAGACCCAAACTAAGCGCACAAAACACACAAACACTTCCAGTGTATAGAGTTCTGCCTTAAAGTCTCATTGTGCAGTCAACCATCAATAGTATTAAAAGGTCCTTCAGGTATGTTTCATCAGTGCAGCCCTCCTCGGATCGAGAAATCAACTAGGCGACTGTAAAAGACCAGGTTTACCAAAGGTTTATTGCATTAAAGGCAACACAAATAATATATCAAGGCGCTAAACTTTATTTGCCAGCAGTGATTGAAGTAGTCCCAATAGTCCTGCTGCTGTAGAAATCCACTTGAGGGTAGAAGAAGTCAAAAGGCAACACACAATACAGCGCAAGGACCTTGATAGTATATATGTTGTCCTAATAAACAACCCGGTAATATGGCCACCTCAAGGATCTTGTGCTGTGTTTTGTGCGTTTTCCCTTTGTATCTTTTGTATAAAAGACATACAGCTAAATTAATGCTTAACCTGGTCAAATATGTATAGGCGTTGAACACCAAATCAAAAACCAGTGTGGTAATAGCATGGCCAAACACCACAATGACGCTGCACGGGCAAACTGACATGTTTTGGGGGACGCACCCCCTTCCCACACCCATTGTCATATAAATACACACTACGACTAATGACTCCCACAGGATGGGGCGGTTACCCGGCCTCAGACAGGGCTAAAGATGAACAACAATACCAAAAACAATACCAGAAACCAAAAAGGGGAGAAAACATCCATCCCATGACACTACCGGCCTGGAGTTTGCATGTTCTCCCTGTGTGGGTTTCCTCCAGGTACTCCGGTTTCCTCCCACACTCCAAAGACATGCTGGTAGGTTAATTGGATCCTGTCTAAATTGTCCCTAGTATGTATGAATGTGAGTTAGGGACCTTAGATTGTAAGCTCCTTGAGGGCAGGGACTGATGTGAATTGTACAATGTATATGCATTTATTTTGCACATTACCACTATTAAATGACAGTATTCATTCATTTAACCACAACCAGGGCTAGATTAAGGGCAACAGCCCAACAATGGTTCCCCCTCAGCCCCTTCATAACTTAAGACTCCATTAGAGCTGAAATTGAAATAAAAGTTTGTAAATGTATATAAATCTTCCTCATTTTCTACAAGTAAACCCCAACCCAGACCACACAACTATATTTAAATTAAAAAAAAACATTAAAATGTATTTAACAGATTGGGCATAGAACAAAATCAAGCAACTGGTTGAAACTTAATTTTCATATGCGGGAAATCACTTCTTGAATGAATATAAATGAGAAGAATTATTTTTATTGTATCTGTTTTCACTGTAAGTCAACAATTCTCACTTGATGTTCACAAATTGGCTTGGAAACACAAGTAGATGAGCCCAGTATAAGTCTATGGGACTTTAATGTGCCTGTGTGACCAGAAGAGAGAGGACTTGTGGCACAGGGTGTAAACAACAGGAGCTATGGCATTCAGATCTCCGTAAGTATACATCAGTTAGCTTTGGGCAAAAGGGAAAGAAAATTAACAAAGTGTGCTTTGTTTTACCGTGCACCAATCTTTTAAGGGCATGATTGCTACGGGCAAAAAACTGTGGTACCCCTTTCCCTTGGTACCCTAAGCACATGTTTATTTTGTTTAACCTCTTCAGATCCATGCTATTGCTAAATGACGGTAACAGCGCGGATCTACATTGCCGGGACTACGTCTATTGACGTTGTCCCGTGCACGAGCGGCCTGCGTGCCCCCTGTATGAGACTCGCCTGATCACAGATCAGAGTAAGGGGTCGGTCCCGACCCCTTACCACATGATCAGCTGTCAGCCAATGACAGCTGATCATATGATGTAAACAGAGCCGGTAATCGGCTATTTTTCCTCCTCACGCTGACAGCGTGAGGAGGAAAAAAAAAAACGATCACCCACGGCCGTGAGAGGGACATCAGTCTCGATCATCTGCCCCAACAGCAATAGGCAGCAGTGCCGCCTACCAGTGCCCACCAGCGTCACCCATCAGTGCCCACAGTGCCACCCATCAGCGCCCACATCAGTGCAACAGAGCTGCACATCAGTGCCACCTATCAGTGCCAATCAGTGTCACCTACCAGTGCCCATAAGTGCCCATCAGTGCCGCCCATCACTGCCCATCAGTGCCCCCCATCAGTGCCCCCATCAGTGGTACCTATCAGTGCCCATCAGTGCCAGCAATCAGTGCCACCCATCAGCGCCCAGTGCCACCTTATCTGTGCCCATCAGTACCGCCTTATCTGTCCCCATCAGTGCTGCCTTAACTGTGCCTATCAGTGCCGCCTTAACTGTGCCTATCAGTGCCACCTTAACTGTGCCTATCAGTGCCGCCTTAACTGTGCCTATCCGTGCCCATCATTGCAGCCTATTAGTGCCCACCAGTGCCGCCTCATCAGCGCATATCAATGAAGGAGAAAAATAACCTGTTTGCAAAATTTTATAGCAAACTATGAAACATGTTTTTTTTTTTTTTCAAAATTTTCCATCTTTTTTTGTTTGTTTAGCAAAAAATAAAAATCCCAGCTGTTATTATATACCACCAAAAGAAAGCTCTATTTGTGGGAAAAAAATTATAAAAATTTCATTTGGGTACAGTGTTGTATGACCGCGCAATTGTCATTCAAAGTGCGACAGTGCTGAAAGTTGAAAATTGATCTGGGCCGGAGGGGGGGGTTTAAGTGCCCAGTAAGCAAGTGGTTAAAGGAGAAGTATGAGACTCAAAAAAAAAAAATCAGCCTGAGCTAGGTGCCGGTCCAGGCATTTAAGTGGACCCTGAACCATATGGTCGAGATTTTTCCTGAGCTCGGACCGGCTGAGTGACATCACTTGACAGTGGACTTTAGCCCACTGTCGGCTGAAAACAAGTCGCAGGAGTGCAGTTTGTTCTGCACTCCTGTGATCCATAGGAGAAGTACAGCCAAACAAACTTTGGGTGTACTTCTCCTTTAAAGTGTATGTAAGTATAGCCAAAACCTTTTTTTTGGTTTTGTTTTAGATAGAGTAGGGGGTGAAACCCCCACCAGTTTTTTTTTGTCTGTCTGTGTATGCTGGGGAAATTTCCCATCTCTTCAAGTCCCAGAGATTCAAACAGGAAGTTAAAAGGAAATATCCCAAAGTGAGGGGAATTCCCCTCCTAGACTATTGTCACCAGAACAGGTATCCTTATTATTTCTAAAAGAGGAAGTAATCAAAAAGTAATCTTTCAAACTTCAGCAGCGCTAACAAACTTTAGCTTTTGAAAGCGTTTGAAAGATTACTTTTTGATTTCTGTAGTTTTGATTACTTCCCCTTCTAGAAATGTTTCTTTTTACTATAGCAGCTGCTTTTCCACTTTATTAGTTTATTTTCCTAAGCGCCGGATAAGTGATCTTTTTTGAGAACTTCTGTGTTGCTAGGTATCCTTATTAAAAGATTTTGCCTTCCCTCTTGTTTTGGGGAGACCCCAACATTTTGGATTTCCCTTCACTTCTCTTTCTTGGCATCAATGGTCACAAAAAAAAAAGGAGATGTGAATCTACCCAGTAAGGACACAGACAGTGATAAAACATACAGAGTCTAATGCTAAGAATTTTCTTTAGAAAATCAGAAAATCTGTGCGTTTTGTGGTCCAGTGGTGCCGCCATTGATTTCAAAATTTGACCAACCAAGCCTTCAATTTCACCTGATGTTGCTACATAAAAGAAAAAACAAATTCACGGCCGGTAATTCTCTTCTTTCCAGGTCACAGCGCATGCAGATTTCTTTCTGGAGTATATTTCTCGCACAATTCACCCATCATTGATTAGAATTTTGTTTATCTTTCAAAAAATTTCTAGCATGCCTAATCACTCAAATTTGATGGACACAAAAATCGGCCATTGCTGCGGCCCACTAATAGCGCAAAATTCTAGTGAAGATTCTTAGTTACGGTTTTCAAAAGAAAATTTGTTTGGAATTCGACCCATGTCTGGACGGCCTAACCCTTCCCCACTCTATTCAAAAAGGAAAAAAAAATGTTTCTAGCAATATACTTTAACAGTAAATTCATCCCTGACCACAATGGTTTCACATTTAGCCAACCATTCCATTTAAATTAAGTAATTATTTAGTACCACTAATTGAACGATGAAGAGACTAATGCCGCGTACACATGGTCAGACAGACTTTCGACAGACTTTTGTTCGACTTTTGGCGGACTTTTGGCGGACTTGCCTGCATACGATCACACAAAAGTCCGACGGATTCGTACGTGATGACGTACACCGGACTAAAATAAGGAAGTTGATAGCCAGTAGCCAATAGCTTCCCTATCGTGGGTTTTTGCCCGTCGGACTAGCACACAGACGAGTGGATTTCTGGGTCCCGCGTAGTTACGACGTAAAGATTTGAAGCATGTTTCAAATCTAAGGTCCGTCAGATTTGAGGCTGGAAAAGTCCGCTGAAAGTCCGCTGAAAGTCCGGGGAAGCCCACACACGATCGGATTGTCAGCCAACTTTAGTCCGTCGGTGTCCGTCGGACTTTTGTAGACGAAAAGTCCTGACCATGTGTACGCGGCATAAGTCTTTCCTGTTGCTTGGACATTAATAACAGTCCATTCTGCAAAACCTCAACTAAATATAAAAATAGGAAGCTTAAAAAAATATTTCCAAAAAGGCAAGGCACAGGAAATGACAAAATAATATTATGTGTTTATTATGTCACATTTGTAACCAGGCACTGCACTACAGAAACATGAAGGAGATATTTTCATCTTTTTTTTCAACTATTTTATTTTCATCAGCAATACTGGTACACCAGTCTACATAACACAAGTACAACCAAGCCAATAGACGAAATCTAGATACCAAAGTGGATCAATGAGCTTTCAGAATGTACTTGTCGGGTATAAACAACACACTATGTCCAAATAGAACCTGGAATTATTGTGGGACTGGATACCATAAGAAACGAGGGACATTTTCCTCTAGACAGTCAGTTTTATCTTTATGTTCTACTGCTATGCTGGATGTTGTGTTGCACCCTGCTCCAGTCAGCAGGGAAAGGTATTGCCAGGAAAGCCTTTGGACTTCTTTAAAGTCTGGAACATCAGCCATGAAATGGGACTTATGGACCCTGACACTACAGTTCCCAGAGGACACTGAGGCAGAGGAGGAGTGGTGGAATAGGTTTTTTTTCCGGATTGCTCTAAAAACGTCTTTCTCTTGGAAGTGCAGGAGACCATGTGAGCACATCAGCCTGCGTGCCTACATCACTGTGGGAGACCAGACTGATGGGAACCAGAGCCTGAGGCCTGAGAGCAGTGACACGGGAGACTGAAGTTTTTATTCACTCCCCTTTCACTTATCACCAGAGCCATCTGCAAAGAGACAAGAGCGCCTCTTTTCTACAGCGAAAGTCTACAGCAGCACCACAGGGACTGGTGAGAGAGCTCATTGCCCATTATTCACACACTGATAACAGGGCCTGAGTTACTGGAAGTAGGATACTTATTAGATGGAACCTACACTGCATGGCGACTCACCGAGACGGTTAAGTGCACCAACCCTACTTATGAACCTCAAATAGAAACAAAATGGTGCCGTGCTCCTATATACCCAAAATCAATATTACTATCTCTTTAAAACACCTTATCATCACACAAGGCATGAATATCAAATATACGCGATACAAAAAAAGTGAATAAACAATCTTTTAATGTCCATTGGTGTATATACGATTATAAAAGCCAGCAAAATTATGAAAAAGTTAATGTTTCCACTCGTGCAAATGAATCACTAGTGTCCACCACTGTGTGTTCCACCACTCTTCGTGCATCCCCTCACCCGATGTGCCCTCACCTGGGCGAGAAGACCAATGAATGGTCTATATGCTCTTTTCTCCCACTGCGGGAACCTTTAATGTTGTTCCACTCCTATGGATACCTCTGGGTCTATGATCTCCTCTCCTTGAATTCACTTCCACTCATCCACATCACCAAAAGAGAAAACTGTACATAGTGCTTAGCCCTTAAAATGACTGGTCTTTATTTAAATTTTCTCTCATACCCAGAACACTCACATTTGCATGGTGCTGTGAGTGCATCAGACTGTAAACCTAAAATCACAGCCTTAGGCCAAGAATATCAATCCACCATAGTATGTTTACTGTAATCCTCGTGTGTGGTGCGCGCCGTTGCGTGACGTCAGAATGGCCCCTGCCCTACGCTACTTATGGACTTCAACTATAGATGCATCTCAAAAAATTTGAATACAATCAAAAAGTTGATTTATTTCAGTAATTCAATTCAAAAAGTGAAACTCTTTTTATATAGATGCGTTACACACAGAGTGATATATTTCAAGAATTTCTTTTTTCTTTTAAATTTTGAGGATTATGGCTTACAGCTATTGAAAACCCAAAATTCAGTATCTCAGAAGGTTAGATTATTACAAAAGATCAATAAAAAAAGGATTTTCTTAGCATTTTTCACAGTACTATATATATATATATATATATATATATATATATATACACACACACACACACACACACACACACACACTGTACATTTAACACCATCAGTGTGTGTGTTATATATCAGTGTACTATTGTGTATGAGTAAGGTCCCCAGACATTCACTTTCTTTGGCACTGACCGATACTTTTTTTGTAGCAGAGTAATAGCCAAATTTAAAGATGGACATGTCTCGTTAATCTTTAACACATATTGTAGTGTTTGTGATTATTTTAACTTGAACTTCCTTGCATAAACTAAAATTTTATCAAGAGCCCACTTGGGAAAAATATTGAACTAAAAGAAATCAACACTTTTTGTGCATAACTTCAATTATTCCTGGCAAGTACTAAAGTCTTATCTATAATTTCCAGCAAAATATTTTTAGCAAACTTTCTACGAGGATTTGGTATTTTTGGATGTCACTTTTAAACAAACATCTTTCTAGTATGAGCCGGTGCGAGATCAGGGAAACGCCCACGTGCAAAGTATTTATTTTATTTATTTATTTATTTCAGGTACTTGTATAGCGCCGTCAATTTACGCAGCGCTTTACATATACATTGTACATTCACATAAGTCCCTACCCTCAAGGAGCTTACAATCTAAGGTCCCTAACTCACATTCATACATACTAGGGACAATTTTAGACAGGACCCAATTAAGCTACCAGCATGTCTTTGGAGTGTATTTATCTGTGTATAACACGCGCAGGCGTATAACACGCACACCAATTTTAGGAGGGAAGTTTAAGGAAAAAAACTTACATTTTAAATAAAGAACTTTGAAGCAAAATGAGGGTCACAGCTCATCAATGCACCCTGCTCAGTGCCCATCTGCAGCCTCTAAATTGCCCATCAATGCACCCTGCTCGGTGCCCATCTGTAGCCTCTAAATTGCCCATCAATGCACCCTGCTCAGTGCCCATCTGCAGCCATTAAATTGCCTAAAAATGCACCCTGCTCAGTGCCCATCTGCAGCCATTAAATTGCCCAACAATGCAGCCTGTTCAGTGCCCATCTGCAGCCAATAAATTACCCAACAATGCAGCCTGTTCAGTGCCCACCTGCAGCCTCACCTTTCCCATCATTGCAGCCTCGCCAGTGTTGGATTATCCCTGCTGTCTCTGAGGGAAGAGGAGGAGCGAGCGCCGCTGAATTACACAGAGCCGCGATTTCCTGTGTACCCGGAGCTCCGTCACTCACAGCCACGCCTCCTGGCCCTGCTCATATGATAGACAGAACAGTGGCCCAATGCGGGGCCAGGAGGCGTGGTTGTGAGTGACGGAGCGCCAGTTAAACAGGAGATCGCAGCTATATGTAATTCAGCGGTGCTCGCTCCTCTTCGATCAGAGACAGCAGGGATCGGTGTATAACACGCACACACGATTTTCCCCTGATTTTAAGGGGAAAAAAGTGCGTGTTATAAGCCGATAAATACGGTCATTTAAAAGATTATATGACAAAACAATCTAAAGCTAAAAGCAATAATATGTAAGCACAATAGCTAAATAGCTAAAATGGTAAGTTCCTCATAATAAAAGTGAATTGTGAAATTCTATACAGGGGTACACTGACTCATGCAGTGGTTCAAGTGTGTACATTTTATTTGCTTTGGTAGCTTTGGATTATATTGGTTATATAGTGGTTATATTATATGGAAAAATATACCGGTAATTAGATCATTAATACCCCATGTACAACTTTCAACTTCTTTTTTTTCTGTTCTATCTGAATAAGTAAACCAATTTCTAAACTTATTTTATTAAGAGTATTTTGACCTGAATAAGTCCCCTATCTTTGCTATTTCTCTGTATTGAGGATTCTTGCCACTGACTGTTGAATTTTTTCAATCAGAAGACATGATCAATTTCTTCTCACTAGACAGATTTACTGACCAGAACATGGAATTACATGGGGGTGAATTATGCCACTACTTAAAGGGTAACTCCACTTTCGTGGGGAAAAAAAATAGCGCCTATATTTGTGACACATTTTCTGAGAATGCATTGCAATATTGCTACCTGAAGTTGTGTACACAGAGTGTGTACTGACCACTCCCCAGAAACATAATTTCCTGCTTGTGTGATTGGCTCACCAATTTTCCCAGAATTCTGCCTAAGATACATGTCAGATTTCAGGCATCCCCTGCAACAAAAATGTCATTTTTGGAGAGAAACTTCCAAGAGGAGCGCGTCTAAAGGGAGATTTCCTCATTAGCGCTTTCCAGCTGCACACCTGACAGTTAATTATGAAACCACTCCCATTAGACCCACTCAGTACAGGGGCACAGACAAACACACATGGATTTCTTCAGAACAAAAAGGTAGGAATCTGCAACAAAGTTTGTTATGATCCTTGCAATGTACATCGATCACCCAGAGGGAAATGTTTTTTTCTCAACAAAAGTGGAGTTATGCTTTAACTCCAAGGTCTTTGTAAAACGGCTTAGGTTGGCTGTAGTTTTTCAAGGCACTGTATGAGCACTTTAAATACAGGACAAAGTATTCACACCTCTTGAAATTTTCCACATTTTGTCATGTTACAACCAAAAACGTAAATGTATTTTATTGGGATTTTATTTATTTGATAGACCAACACAAAGTGGCACATAATTGTAAAGTGGAAGGAAAATGATAAATGGTTTAAGATTTTTTACAAATACATATCTAAAAAGTGTGGCATGCATTTGTATTCATTCCCCCTGAATCAATACTTTGTAGAACCACCTTTCACTGCAATTACAGCTGCAAGTCATTGCCACCACCATGTTTCACGGTAAGGATGGTGTGTTCAGGGTGATGTGCAGTGTTAGTTTTCCACCACACATAGCATTTTGCTTTTAGGCCAAAAAGTTCAATTTTGGTCTCATCTGACCAGAGCACCTTCTTCCATGTCTGCTGTGTCCTCCACATGGCTTCTCGCGAACTGCAAATGGGACTTCTTATGGCTTTCTTTCAACTATGGCCTCTTGGCTGCTTCTCTGATTAATGCTCTCTTTATTTGTAAAAACATTTTCCTTCCACTTCACAATTATGTGTCACTTTGTGTTGGTCCATCACATAAAATCCCAATAAAATGTGGAAAATTTCAAGGGGTATGAATACCTTTTCAAGGCACTGTATACCTGCCAAAGGAAGTCTATGACATTGCCTAAACCTGGCTGTCCAGAAACTAACCTTTTGATAGTGGTGAAATGGCCACTCCAGGCCCCTTGCACTTGTCATGTGCAAGACACATGAATAGGTTGATCACAGTGGTGGCCCATCCATAGGGAGCGATCTTTGCTTTGTGTCTGATGATCTATTCCTGTAATAAAAAGTGTGTTGTGAGCACGCCACGGCGTGTGTTGGCAATGTGAGTGAACTGTACACAAAGGTCCCCCCCTTTCCCCAGCAGCAGTGCATGGCTGAGCTCCTCACTTGTGGAACAAACAAACGTGATGGCTTGTCTATTTCTACTCACATGGGAGCTTCTTCACTTGACGCTTTTACTACTACCACTACACGGTGACAATTTTTTAGTGCATCGTTCAGAACAAATTCACAACACATAGAAAATGTTGGGAACACCGATGTAGTATCCGAGAACTCTGACACTTTGAACATCATTAACTTATCTAACTAACAATTATCAACAGTAGAAACATCTGTTCTTTGTAAGGGCCTACATTTTTGCCCAGACCCAGATATAAACACTTTTGACACAATTAAGGATGTTCAACTATTCGGACAATCCAAACCTGGCAGCATTTGTCAATCTTGTAAGGGTGGACATAAAAAAATCCGCAAAAACAAATACAGATTGAAAAGTAATCACTCTAAGGGGGAGAGGCATTGCAATCTCTCAAAGACCAACATGGATTGACTATAAAACCAGGCTACAAGGGGGGAATATAGTAATAATGACAAACTATCAATATAAAACAATGTGTAATAAGATCCTCCAGAATCAAGCTTGGTATAAGAAAATCTCGAAATGGTACTATTGACAAGTTTAATAAAAACTATTATTCTCTAGTTGATGAGGCATATGCAAATGGAGAGATAGATAAAGATACCTGGGCTTTTGTACGTACAAAAATACCTCACAATCCCAACCTTCTATAGTTTGCCAAAAATACACAAGGACTTACAAACACCACCAGGGAGACCAATTATTTCAGGGGTGGGAAGTATTACAGAAAATTTGAGCAAATTTATTGATGCCCATTTAGGACTGTACGTCATGAACCTTCCTTCCTACATTAAGGATACAATGAACCTACTGAAAAATTTAGAAGGTATTCACCTTACCCCAGAAACCCTACTTGTGGCTGTAGATGTCAAGGCGCTCTATAGCTTGATCCCTCACCATCTAGGAGTCGTGGCGATAAAACACATACTATCACAATCCCATAAGAATGACTGGAAAATTTGGCAATTTATTTTTTCATCATTAGAATTTAATCTATCACACAATTTTTCCTTCGATGCCTAGGAGACTCCGTCCTAGATGAAGATTTGTCTACATTAATGAGCCATATTACAACATGGTATCGCTACATTGATGACCTCATCTGGGATGGATCTGTGGACCTGATTAACACATTCATGTCAGCTATTAACAAAAACAATTTCAATCTGAATTTTACCATGTCGTTTAGTAAGGTTATGATTACGTTTTTGGATGTCCAGATCTCAAAGGATATGGATGGTACTCTCTCCAGTGGCCTATTCAGAAAGCCCACTGCAGGGAATACCATCCTACATGCATCCAATGCACACCCCCAACCACTTATACAACAAATCCCTTATAGCCAGTATTTAAGGCTAAGGAGAAATTGTTCGACGGAGACCTCTTTCATTATAGAAGCGAGCCTCTTAAAGATAAGACTTCTAAATCAAGGGTATTCGCTCACATGCCTGAAAGAAGCCTTCAAGCGTGCAAATGGGCAATCCAGGACAGGGGCGGATCCAGAGTCTAGTCTCGGGAGGGGCACTGCCAGAAAATAAGGTGTTGCTTACAGAACTGGGGGGGTATCAGGAGAGCACACAACAGCGAGGTCAGGATGGCACACACAAGGGAGGTCAGGAGGGCACAGTACAGGGTCAGGAGGGCACACACCAGCGGGAGGTCAGGACAGCACAGTATGGGGTCAGTAGGGCACACACCAGGGAGGTCAGGTGGGCACAGTACAGGGGCAGGAGGGCACACACTGGGGAGGTCAGGAGAGCACAGTAGGGGTCAGGAGGGCACACACTGGGGAGGTCAAGAGAGCACAGTACGGGGTCAGGAGGGCACACACTGGGGATGTCAGGAGAGCACACACCAGGGAGATCAGGAGGGCATACACTGTGGGAAGGGTTGGAAGGGCACACACTGGGGGGGCAGAAGGGCACACATTGAGGGAGTCAGGAGGGCACACACTGGGAGGATCAGGAGGGCACACACTGGGGGGAGTCAGGAGAGCACACACTGGGGGGAGTCAGGAGGGCACACACTGGGGGGAGTCAGGAGGGCACACACTGGGGGGAGGCAGGAGGGCACACACTGGGGGGAGTCAGGAGGGCACACACTGGGGGGAGTCAGGAGGGCACACACTGGGGGGAGTCAGGAGGGCACACACTGGGGGGAGTCAGGAGGGCACACACTGGGGGGAGTCAGGAGGGCACACACTGGGGGAGTCAGGAGGGCACACACTGGGGGGAGTCAGGAGGGCACACACTGGGGGGAGTCAGGAGGGCACACACTGGGGGGAGTCAGGAGGGCACACACTGGGGGGAGTCAGGAGGGCACACACTGGGGGGATCAGGAGGGCACACACTGGGGGGAGTCAGGAGGGCACACACTGGGGGGATCAGGAGGGCACACACTGGGGGGAGTCGAGAGGGCACACACTGGGGGGAGTCAGAAGGGCACACACTGGGGGGAGTCAGGAGGGCACACACTGAGGGGAGTCAGGAGGGCACACACTGGGGGGAGTCAGGAGGGCACACACTGGGGGGAGTCAGGAGGGCACACACTGGGGGGAGTCAGGAGGGCACACACTGGGGGGAGTCAGGAGGGCACACACTGGGGGGATCAGGAGGGCACACACTGGGGGGAGTCAGGAGGGCACACACTGGGGGGATCAGGAGGGCACACACTGGGGGGAGTCGAGAGGGCACACACTGGGGGGAGTCAGAAGGGCACACACTGGGGGGAGTCAGGAGGGCACACACTGAGGGGATCAGGAGGGCACACACTGAGGGGATCAGGAGGGCACACACTGGGGGGATCAGGAGGGCACACACTGGCGGGATCAGGAGGGCACACAGCAGAGGGCAGTCACAATGCTTTATTGAGCCCAATTTCTCACAGTGCCACATGAAAAGATGCAGTCCCATTTGTCAGTAACAGCTCCTCTATGCTAAGCTGCAATAACTCAGCAGGCTTAGCATAGAGATGCCTGTAAACTAATCCAGGATATACTGCTAGCTGAGCTTACCTCCCTCTTCCAGGTGGGCGCGGTCTCTGGGGTCAGGCACATCCCCTTCCCTCCCACTCAAGCAGAAGCCTGCAGGAGAGAGGCTGGAAAGCTGCTGGGGGAGGTACAGGGGGCGGGGAATGCAGTTCCAAGTGTGTGTGCAGTAATTCCTAATGCTGAGAATAGCTGTGAGTTGTCTCGACTGTGGGACATTCTTGGGGCGCGCTCAGCCTCAGAGTCAGCAATATTTTCTTGGGGGGTGCAATTGCCCTGTTGCCCCCCCCCTGGATCTGCCCCTGATCCAGGAGCAGTCTTTTGTTCTCTACAAATGTTAGAAAAAAATCAAAAACGACCAATAATTCGGGTTATAAGAAAATATAACAATCAACATAAACTAATCAGGAGGTCATTGGAAAGGCATCCTACCCTGGGTCCCCACATTTCGGAATTTCCAACAATCACCTTCTGTAGAACAAAATCTATTAAAAGATCAGCTAGTTCATAGTGAGTTTGTAGGCCATTTTAGATCAAATCCTTGTAAAAACATAGGCACATTCACATGTGGGGTTGTACCATCTGTCAGTATATGAATACCCAATCAGCTACTATACTTCAACGGCTTATCCTTCAAACCTCAAGATTTTGCTAATTGCAAAATGGCGGGGGTGGTATATTTACTTACCTGCCAGTGAGGGAGTTTTTACACTGGTAAGACCAAGTTGGAAGTTCGTAAACGTGCAAGACGCCATGTTATCAGCATGACAGCCAACCCTGAGCTCCCCTTGGGGAGGCATGTTGGTCGCTATCATGCTAGAATATGTCCCAATTTTCAATTTCTAATCCTTCATCGTATTCACCCCAATACAAGAGGAGGAGACTGGAACAAACTTCTCCTGCAGCAGGAAGCCCGCTGGATCATGGAGCTTAATGCTACCCACTTAGCTATAGGCCATTTTTGGAAGGGTTCGAATTCGGGAGTTTGTGAAAAGGATCTCTGATTGAGGAGTCTCGGTCTAGGCATGATGGTTATTCCATGCATTAGATCCTACTATGTTGCCTATTTCTACATTCAAATTTGATATATCTGTTACGTATTTTTGCCTTCTAGTCCTCCTTTTTAGTCAACAGCTATATGTATCTTTGGTTATATGAGATTGCTTTCTGTCTGCTTATGTGGTGGTCATAAAATCCCTTGAAGCAAAGCCTGGAAACAGACGACCGATCTTTCTTCATTCATTTTCTGCACAGGACTCCTCCTCTAGGTAGTATGTACTACTATGCTGTAGGAACAGTTATGATCGGCCTATCCAACCTATGGATATCACATTCTAATGGGCATCTTATATCTTATATTGTGCCCCTTGCTCTCTGTGGCCATCCCAGCAAATCTGTACCTTTGTGCACAGTTCCTATTTATTCCCTCCCCGCTTACTATTCACAGCTGTATGCTTTCATTCTGTCCCCTATCAGTTAGGGAACACCTAGCACAGCGTGTGTCTCAAGCACCGGGATTATCTTTAAATTCAATCCACTTTTCACATGAGGTGGTTTTGTCAGCTTCAGTGATGCCTCTCTTCCTTATGTGTGGTTATTTGACGGCTATCTATGCGTGTGGCCCCTTTTTGGGATCGCAGGCGCTGTTCCTCTAAATGTTGGTCCTGTGGGCGCACGTGGGAGGTTGTGGGGTCATTGGCCAGGTGGAGGTGCCGTTCAGTCTCCTCCATTTTGCTGCCTCCTGATCCCTGCGTCATATGACACGGCAGTAACCACACCTCCAGCCAACGTCACACACCATGCTGAACAAGGATTGACGCACGAATCAGTGCGCATGTGCGGGCGTCTTTGTAGAAATAAATGAGGGAATCTCCATTCCCCTACTCTGATTCCACCTACATGACGGGAAAAACTGTCTTTTTATTGTGGGGCCTGGCTGGATATCTTCTCAATCTATAAAAAAGTTAGTATGCAGTCACTATGCCCTTTTGCATGGCTGCTGCTAGCTTTTATGTGCACTTTTATGCAACTTTTTCGTTTGATATATATTTATTGATTATAGCCTCCCATAAAGAGGTATATACTTTATATTATTGGTATGCATATGTTTGTGCTACTTTCCTGTATGTTACAGCCTTGTAATGCATTTATGCTTATGCATTTTATGTTGGTATTTACCTTGGCTTTCTGAGGCCAGAGCTTCTCTGTCAATTGATAGTGCTTTGGAGGACTACCTGCCCAGCTGCTTGTGTTATCATACCATGATGACTACTGCGGTGGACATGTAGACCCTCTCTGGAGGGATGATTCTATCTGTTTTGTCAGCTAGACAGTTGATAGTACAAGCTCCCTAAATCAGTGTAATAAATTTTCTCATTCAAGTTCCATACTCCCTACAGTGATACAGCAGATATAAATACTGAATTTACTCCGTCCTAACAATGACTTTGTCGTTAAATACATTGCTATATTCGTTATCTTACAATCATATATATAGCTATGGGGCTAAAAACAATCAATTCATTCTATTTACAGAAATATCTGAGCTCTGTTTGGTTTTTGCCAATGCTAACAAAATCAGCAGTACCATCTAAGCATGCGATTTAATTAAGTGGTTTACTTACGCCAACTCACCTGAAGCTCCTAACTTCCAACCTATGATGACCTTGCCGGGTCTCATACTAGCCAATTCCTCCCTGTAACGCTTGAGCCTTACTTTACATCTGGCTCGAGATTAGGTGGTATCCATAGTGCAGACCCATTTCAGATTGGTATGTGTCTCTTCCAGACTTTGCTTCAACGATGCTCCTGTATATTCCTGCATCCCCGATTCTGATTTTTTGTTTTCAAAAAAGCTTTTATTAAGCAATAAGAGTAAACATTAATAAACACAATTAAAAAAAACCCAATTTGTCCCCAAAAATTCACCTGTATACAGAAGTAGTTGCCATATGTTCAAATTTTACCAACACAGGTCAAAGCTGCAAAAATGTGTTCAGGTGTTAATTTTTTTTTACCTTCATCAAGAAGGTGTTAAAGATACAGTTTACTGAGGTGTTCTCACCCTAGGATTGAAACTGTGTCCCTGGCAGGATCACCAGGTGCAAATACACCTGAAAAAATAAATGTAGCCACCACATCTAGGGACTGGCAAGTTGCAATATATTACATATTTGCTCTTTGGTTTTTATATGCTTTAATATAGATCTTACACTTCAATAAAAATAAGAAAAGCTGAGCACAAAGCTACATATCAAGGATATAGTCTGCTTCTATAGCCAGTTCTTTTACTGACATTGAAGCAGTATTGTAAAGCACCAAATTCCCCATCCACTGAGAAGTAATTGTGAGATCCATCCACTCTTGTTAAGTCATTAGACAAAATACAGAGCAATATCCATCTTTTCCTCACTAGCTCCTGGCAAATGGGTCTCTCTGGAGAAAAATCTGCATTCTGTTCCTAAATAAACACATTGCGGAAGCCATCTGGACACCAGGTCCCCTGAGACGTTATCTGCTTGGTTGGCAGCTATGCCTGCTCCATAAAGATAATGGGTGGACTTTATGGGCTAATTAGCACAAAAGGCTTGCTTGCTTCAAATAGGTAGCATTAATTTGTCATTGGGGTGCAGAAATGCAGGGATAAGAAAGGCCAATGTGAACTTTGTTTTACAATACCAGAAGCTTGATAACATTCTGCAAATCAACATGCTTTGAACAGAGAAGAAAGAAGGAACGTACTTCAGGCCACCCAGTTAGCCTTTCGAGGGGGAACCTGTGCAGATAAAAATATGGTAGATGCCATAGTTAAATTGGTTTTAAAGGTTCCAGAGTGGTCATCCCGATTCATTCTTCCCTACCAGGATCACTAATGCAGAAAAACATGCAGCAAAGTCCAGACTTCTGGCTACATTAAGTCAGAATTAAAATAACAACCTCGAATAAACATGCTCCTACAGCTGAGGCAAAATATAATTTTATCATAAAGAAAAAGAAGATATCCCCCGTGGGGTTTTAAAGCAGCAAAAAATTATGAAAATAGGTTGTTACTTGAAAAAGTTTTTTTATTAATGGAACGTAACCATAATGGTTAAAATAGGAGCTGTGCTACAGGAGATAACACAAATGAAGCTGGCACAAGTATTATACAATAATCAAGCGCTAAATAGGGTGATAATCCTGACGCATTTCGACCCCGTGTTAAACATATATATTATATTATATTTTTATGGTCATATCCATGAACTCTAATATGCAAATTTTTTTTTAAATTCTTTATTTTGACACTGAGCAAATGCAGACAAATACATAATCTGTTGTAATACAGTGTAATAGACAGGTAAATGTGATACAGGTAAGTGGTTGCAAACAATTATGACAAAAAGAACAACTGACTCGACATTTCAGGTTATTAAAACAAGCATTACAGTCAAAATTTGTGGGGAAGGTTCCCTGAGATATCAATACTGTCCATAAAAGAGGCCTGAAAGGCACTCTAGGTTCTGAGTTGTTTGGTTGCTAACTAACTTCCTTGTCTGTGAGTAGTTGTCACTCAGTGAGATATAATGTTTTCTATGTATTTGGTAAGGTGGGGACTAAAGCACTGTAAAACCCATACATGGGACACAATGAGCAGGTAATGGTTGACAAGATTTTCTTTATATCTGTGCCAGTAAGGAACCCAGGCATGAGAATGCATTATACAGGAACGGGGGTCCCCCGGGGTAAGAGGAAAAAAGTAAAGGGAAAAAAAGGGAGTTAGGGACGGTTCAGGAGGGGAGGGAGGGGGGGGAACAGGGGAAGAAGTAGAAAGGATATAGGTGATTAGCTACAGAGAAAGGGTAAAGACGGAGTGAGTAGGTGCAGTATGACAGGGCAAGGGGTGGAGCCCCCTGCCTGTGACAGGCGCCAATCTGCTGAAATTAGATTGACTGAACCATTTCTTGAAGATAGACTTCTGTGTATACAAAATGCTGCCAGGGTCTCCAGGTCTCTCGAAAGGTCTCCTCTCTATTGTGCAGGGTGGCAGTGAGATCCTCCATGTCCCTTAATTCGTTTACTTTAGCAAACCACAGGGATAATGTCGGTGGTCTCTCCGATCTCCAGCAGAGAGGAATACAGGCCTTTGCGGCATTCAGCAGCTGAATGGTGAGGGAGGTCTTATATTTCTTTATGGGTCGTTTTGACAGGTGGAGCAGGCAAGCCGCAGGATCACCCTCCAGGGAAACACCAGTGAGATGTCCGACCGTGCGTGCCACCCCGAGCCAGAATGGGGCTAGCTTGGAGCAGGACCAGAAGATGTGCAGCATCGTCCCCTCCTCAGAGCCGCAGCGCCAGCAAAGGCTGGACACCTGGGGAAAGAAACGATGCAGGATGGTGGGGACTCTGTACCAACGTGTCATAATTTTATAACAGGTTTCCTGTACTCTAGTGGCAATTGAGGACTTCTGAGCGAAGTAAAGAATTTTCTTGCTCTGTACCCCAGTGAATTGGATTCCAAGCTCTTCCTCCCACTTGGAGATGAACTGAGGGATGTACCCCTCCTCTGGTTGGGTTAAGGATGAGTACATTAGTGAGAGACAGTGTCGGATCGGTTCCCCACGGTGGCAAATGAGTTCCAGTTCAGTGAGTTTACGGGTGATGCCTGGTTTCCGCAGACAGCTGCGAAGGAAATTCCGAAGCTGCAATCCACTCCAAAAGTCTAGGGGGGGGTCTGTCACCAGTACTCCAGCTTCCAAAGAGAGCTGACCATTGGGTCCCAGAAAGTCGTACAGGCGCCAATTCGTGCCCATTGCCAGTCGTTTAAGTTGTGGATTCTGTGTACCAGGGGGGAACTCCGGGTTGCCCAGAATCGGAACCATGGGAGATGGCTGTGGGGATACCGAGGAGCGCCGGAAAACTTCTCTAGCCACCACTAGGGTGCTGCCCAAGGTAGGATGTTCCACAAGGTCTTTAGGGAGTGGTGAGGTGATCCAGGGCCAACTCTTGGCTGACCCCCCGGAGTCCTCCTCCTCCATGGCGACCCAATGCTTTGCCTCTGTGTGGCAGTGCCAGTCCACCAGCCTGGTTAAGTGAGCTGCTCTGTAGTAGGCCTTTATGTCCGGTAGGCCGACCCCACCCCTGTTCTTTGCCAGGTAAAGGAGTTGGAGTCTCACACGGGGTTTTCGGTGAGACCAGACGAAAGCCCGGAACATGGAATCGATTTGTTTAAAAAACGTTGAGGGTAGTCGGATGGGGAGCGCCTGCAGCAGGTATAGCACCCTTGGAAGCAGGGTCATTTTGAGGGCGCTGCATCTGCCGAACCAGGTCAACGTCAGAGAATGCCAGTGCAAGAGGTCAGTTTTAAGGCGCAGGAGTAATGGGGCAAAATTGGCCGAATACAGTTCAGCCGGGTCTGTGGTGATGTCTACTCCCAGATACCGAATATGTTTGGTTGCCCATTTCAATGGAAAAATTGAGCGTAGGCGTTGAACGTTCCCTTTATCTACCGTTATGTTAAGAACGGAGGATTTTGTCAGGTTGATCTGAAATGATGAGAGCTTGCCATATTCTTGGAGGGATTCCAGTAGGTTGGGGAGAGAAGTAAGGGGTTCTGTTAGGAAAAAGATAAGGTCATCTGCAAAGGCAGCCACCTTGTGAGATCCCGATGGCTTCGGGTAGCCCGATATGGCTGGGTTTGCCCTTATTGTGCATAGAAAGGGTTCTAGGGATAAGATAAAGATCAGGGGGGAGAGGGGGCATCCCTGACGCGTGCCATTTCGAATATCGAAGAAGTCCGATCTTGTCTCATTTACCCTAACCGATGCGGTGGGGTGCGTGTAGAGGGAGAGGATCCACTGAAGCATAGAGGAACGGAGGCCAATGTGCTCTAGGGTTGCCCGGATGAAAGACCAATCAACGCGATCAAAGGCCTTCTCCGCGTCAGTTGACAGCAGGAGAAGGGCTCGTTTGGTGGTCCTTGCCGAGTGAATCAGGTTAACGACTCTTATGGTGTTGTCCCTTGGTTCTCGTAGCGGTACAAAACCAGCCTGGTCTCTATGAATCAGGTTTGGTATATGGGGGAGCAGTCTATTAGCTATGATTTTTGCGAAGAGCTTGAGATCCGAATTCAGGAGGGCAATCGGGCGGTAACTCCCACAAAGTTGTGGGTCCTTACCTTCCTTCGGGATGAGGGAGATATAGGCCCTAAGGGTGTCTACAGGGAATGTGTTCCCTTCGGTGAGGGTGTTAAGGGCAGAGACCAGGGGTTCCGCTAGTATGTCAAAGAAGGTTTTATAGTACACTGGGGTCAGGCCATCTGGGCCAGGGGCCTTTTTCGAAGAGGCCAACGCAACTCCTAGTTCTTCTACAGTCAAGGGTTCTTCTAGTTCTTCCCTTATCTCATCCGGCAAAGATGGCATGCCTGAGGCAGCCACATAGGATTGTGGGGTATGCCCGCCCACCCTAGGTGAGCCTGTGTCCAGGTTGTAGAGGCCTGTGTAGAAAGCGCGGAACTCCTCCGCCATATCTGGGGAGGTATTTAGCCTCTGTCCTGTCGATGATTGTATGTGTGGGATGTGTGTTTTCGTACGAGGGCCCTGCAGAGCTCTGGCAAGGAGTGACCCCGGTTTGTTTGAGTACTCAAACATAGTACGCCGTGCCCATGCTAGCTTCTGTTTGGTTTTCTGGAAAAGGAGTGTGCAAAGCTCCTCCCGTGCCCTCTGTAAATCCCGGAAGGTTGAACGAGCAAGGCTAGCCTTATGTACACTTTCTAACTTACGAATCTGTGCAAGAAGTTCCTCTGTGCGTTTCAGTCTGTCCCGTTTAAGTCGGGCCCCTATTTTGATCAATATCCCTCTCACAACCGTCTTGTGAGCCTCCCATGTCACAAGGGGGTTGGGAACTGATCCCTCATTGATGGAGAAATACTCCCGGAGCGCTCTCAGTAGCTCCGCACGTGTTTCCTCCGATTGGAGTAGTGCCTCATTCAGTCGCCACGAAGGAGGAGACCGAGTCACTGGCCCCAGCCGGAGGGTCAAGTGAATTGGGGCATGGTCGGAGAAAGATATGACATCAATAGAGGTCGAGACTACCTTGGCAAGATCTTTATGTGACAGCAGTATGTAGTCTAACCGCGAGTAAGTGTGGTGCACTTGGGAGAAAAATGAGTAGTCTCTATCTTGGTTGTGGAGTAGTCGCCAAGGGTCAACAAGATGTAGGGTATGTAGATCTGCCTTGAGACGCCTCAGGCAGGAATAGGACAGATGTGAGGCACCCCGCGATACGTCCATGGTTGGATCCATGGCAAAGTTTAGGTCTCCGCCAAAAACAAGCATCCCCTAATATGCAAATTTTGTCACAGCGCCTCAATCCTCTGAAGATGACCCAACGGGGTCGAAACGCGTCAGGATTATCACCCTATTTAGCGCTTGATTATTGTATAATACTTGTGCCAGCTTCATTTGTGTTATCTCCTGTAGCACAGCTCCTATTTTAACCATTATGGTTACGTTCCATTAATAAAAAATCTTTTTCAAGTAACAACCTATTTTCATAATTTTTTGCTGCTTTAAAACCCCACGGGGGATATCTTCTTTTTCTTTTTGACATTAATTCGGGGTGTGCAGCACTTTATATCTTCTCAGTATGTGTCTCTCCCCTCTTTTCATATAATTTTATCATTGACATAGATCAGAGGTCTCCAAACATTCTGAACAAAGGGCCGGTTTATTGTCCTTCAGACTCTAGGAGGGCTGGACTGTGGCCAGCGGGAGTGGAAATTTTCCTGGCATCAGTGTGAGTAAACATTTGGTATTAAGTGGAGGAATAGTGCCTCATCGTTGATATCATAGGGAGAAATAGTGCCCCTTTAGTGGTGTCAGTGGGAGAAATGGTGCTCCATTGCCAGTATCAGATGGCAGAATAGGGTCTCGTATCAGTGGAAAGAATAATACCCCAAGGGCAGGATAAAGGCAAGCAAAGGGCCGCAGTTTGGAGACCACTGACATAGATGATCAAATACAGAGGAATATTTATCTTAATTCAAGGTCCTGCATACTGCCCTACCTACCTTACATCAACTGGGGAAGGGGGGGGGGGTTGTTATTTATTTTTTTAATGGCTGGAGTTCAAAGAAAATATAAATGTTAGGCCACATTCACATTTGCACAAATGTACCATGATCAGTACAATAAAGCACAGTGCATGCACCACAGCATATATTGCGGTCCATTTTTGATGGTACTCCAATGTGCATAAAAAAATTAATTAATGGTTTCATTAAATACAGCCCCCAAATACAGTGCACAAGTGTGAATGGGGCCTAAAGATATACTTTGGAAAATCACTTAAAATTAATAGACTCCTAGTTTTGGAAAATCTATTTGTGCTTTTTAAATCAATATTATTGTTTATTAATAGATTACTAATACAATTTAAATTGCACACCGTAGGAAGGACACTTTACCATTTCTGTATGTCTTATGTGACCCCTTCATATAACCTTTATTATAAAAATTGTAAAAAATGGTACTCACAAACATTTTTTATAGACTTGCCCTATCACATAAAATAGCATCCAAGAAGAGACCTGCTCAATTCATTGTTGCACAGAAGAAATCCCTGTAGTGAATCCTGTTAGGTAGCCATTGTCTCTAGCATGCATAACCACTGACCAGTTTCAAGGGCGGACAGTCTTCATCAGAGCTTGGATGACATTGACTAGGGCCTGGCCTTGAAACCGATAAGCAGGTATGCATGCTCTCTAACAGGATTCACTACACATTCACTCTTCTGTGCTGTAAGGGTTGAGCAGGTCTCTTCCTAGATGTAATTTTTTATGAATGTTTGTGAGTACCACATTTTAATTTTTTTTTTTAATAAAGGTTATTTGAAGGTGTCACACAATATTTGTGTACAGTTTGTTCAGCAGTGTTTTAAAAAAAGATACCCAGTCTAGAGAAAGCAGCAAAAACCATGGATACTGTGTATTATGAAGTAACAAAGTGGTGGATTTGGTCTATTATAATAAAAAAAAAAGAACTTTTACCTGGAAAGGACAGATTACTACATTTCTTTGCAGCAAGACTGTGCCCTTTTTTTTCCACTTGAGTGCTGACTGCTTGTATCTACTATCAGTATGTCTGTTTAAATATTACCAATTACCAGTACTCTACCTGCTCTGAGCATTGGTACTGCACAGAGCGATCCCTTACCTTCTCTCCTGGAATCTCTCTCAGAAGATCCTCCTTTTCTGTGGGCACCCCCTCAGCAAGCTGTGTGCAATGGGGGCACCCACACAGACACACTCTGGACCTATAGACACTCACAGCGTGACTTACCCATGCCCCCCACTCCCTCCTCACATGATTTGACTGACAGCAGCAGGAGCCAATGGCTCCTGCCTGAGTCTCCTCTGAAGAGAGAAGTCTTACAGTGGGGCACAGCTCTGAATTGCTGACTGGACCATGACTGGAAGTGTGAAAGGGTGGTTTGGCCTGACCCATCCTATTCAGGATCCAAAGTCATCTCCATTCACCAGACAGGACACCAAGCCAAAGGGATCCAGGAAAAGTAGTGAGAACCAAGTTAACCAAGGGCTAGACATCAGGTGTTTTTAGGTCTGAGAGTGGGTGTGTTTTCAGCAATACCACATACCTGTAGTGGTATACTTTTCCAGATTATCACTGAACATCAATCCCTTCATCTCACAGAGGGGGGATTCCAGGCGCTATCAATTCGGCCTGGAAGGGGTCCAGAATGAGCCCAGAATGACCACCAGTGCCTCAGGATTATTGCATGCATTGTATTTATCAAAAGGTTTATGCAAGGATTTTAGGGAAGAGGAGTCCTTCGGTTCTTTTGAATGTAAAGGATATGTCTCTAGAGTAAATCAATGCCCCACACCTGTAACGGAAATTATACATTTGTGTAATTTCTGCCAATGGGGTTGAAGCACTGAGCATAACCAAAAGATAAAAGAGCTAAAACACACTCCTATATGACCTCACTAGCATATTGGAGGTAAATTGGAGTAAATCTTATGTAGGGACGGCAAGGATAAGATGCTTCCAGGTTTAGCTTTAGCGTAATTCTGTTTTTTCTTGCATGGTCAAAGCCAACAGGTTTAAATTAGAATTCATGGCACACTTTATAATAATAAAAGCAACAGAATCCATGTAATTCATATGTGTCTATAAGTAAAAAAAACAATTGAGTACTGTGATGATTTTTTTTTTTTGTACCAACATTAAAATTTTGTTCTGAAACTTTTATTGTTTGTGCAAATAATAAAAAAACGTATATTACAGACAGTACTCAATTCGTTTTTGTTGCAAGTGCACCAATACGGCCACAATCACCTCTTTAAATAAACAAGCCTTCAATTAAAAACCTTCAGAGAAACAAGAGAGGAGTTATTAGAAAGAGGCAAGAAACATTCCAGCAATACCCATATAACCCTTCAGTCCTAGAGTGACCTGCAATTGTCCAGAGGTGTCCAGACAAGGCAAGCAGGAAAATAAAATAAAATCAATAATTGCTGCTAATCCCTCATACTCTGCAGTGCACTGTATGGGCTCATGAACGTCTTATGATAAAAACAGCACTGTATTACTCAACAGGGATAACGGGCATTGTGGAGACACACTTCGGATCCCAGCAGGAATTTTGAAAGGCAAAGCAAACATTTTACTAAAAGTCATTTCCACGAGTTATTGTTCTCAAAGGAGCTGAAAAAATGCTTCTGACTTACGCATGACGCAGAAATTCAAGATTAGCTGTAGCAATAAAAGATGCCTGACGCTGGTAATAAACATCCATGTTATATGTTTTGAAGCAAATCCAGAGTGATAAATAGTTACATAGTTACATAGTAGGTGAGGTTGAAAAAAGACAAGTCCAACCTATGTGTGTGATTATATGTCAGTATTACATTGTATATCTCTGTATGTTGCGGTCGTTCGGGGTGCTTATCTAATCGTTTTTTGAAACTAATCTTTGCCCCCCGCTGAGACCACCGCCTGCGGAAGGGAATTCCACATCTTTGCCGCTCTTACAGTAAAGAACCCTCTATGTAGTTTAAGGTTAAACCTCTTTTCTTCTAGTTTTAATAAGTGGCCACGTGCCTTGTTAAACTCCCTTCCGCGAAAAAGTATTATCCCAATTGTGGGGTCACCAGTACGTCATTTATAAATTGAGATCATACCCCCTCTCAAGCGTCTCTTCTCCAGAGTTCGGTGCTCCCAAACTTTCCTTATAATAACTAATATCCTCCAGACCCTTTATTAGCTTAGTTGCCCTTCTTTGTACTCGCTCCATTTCCAGTACATCCTTCCTGAGGACTGGTGGCCAGAACTGGACAGCATACTCTAGGTGCGGCTGGATTAGGGTCTTGTAGAGCGGGAGAATGATCATTTTATCTCTGGAGCTGATCCCCTTTTGAATGCATGCCAATATTCTGTTTGCTTTGTTAGCAGCAGCTTGGCATTGCATGCCATTGCTGAGCCTATCATCTACTTGGACCCCCAGGTCCTTTTCCATACTAGATTCCCCAGAAGTTCTCCCCCCCCCAGTGTAAAGAGCGAACAAAAGTCCTGGATGGATTAACTCCAATGTAAAAATGCATATAAAAGCAAAGGAGAAGGCCTTCAAAAAATACAAGGTTGAAGGATCATCATCAGCATTCAGACTTTATAAAGAATGCAACAAGAAATGTAAGGGTGCAATAAGGAGGGCTAAGATAGAACATGAAAGACACATAGCGGAGGAGAGCATAAAAAAAAAGAAAAAGAAATTCTTTAAGTATGTAAACAGTTAAAAAGGGAGGACAGACCATATTGGCCCCATAAAGAATGAGGAAGGACATCTGGTTAAAAAGGATGGGGATATGGTGAAGGTATTGAATTTATTCTTCACCTCAGTCTTCACGAGGGAAATCGGGGGGGGGGGGGCTTCAGTAACCAAAACCGCAGTGTTTATCCTCATGACACATCACAGGAAGCACCTCCATGGTTAACAGAGGACAGAATTAAAATTAGACTTGGGAAACTTAACATTAATAAATCACGGGGACCAGATGGTTTGCATCCGAGGGTACTTGGGGAAGTCAAGTAATTGCCAGACCATTGTTCCTAATTTTTACTGACAGTCTACTGACTGGAATGGTACCAGCTGATTGGAGAAAAGCCAATGTAGCCCCAATATTTAAAAAGGGCCCAAAATACATGCCTGGGAATTACAGACCAGTTAGCCTAACATCAATAGTATATAAACTCTTGGAGGGGATGATAAGGGACTATAAACAAGATTTTAGTAATGAGAACGGTATCAATAGCAGTAATCGGCATGGATTCATGAAGAATTATTCTTGCCAATCTATTAACCTTCTATGAGGAGGTGAGTTGCCATCTAGATAAGGGAAGGCCCGTCGACGTGGTGTATCTGGATTTTGCAAAAGCATTTGACACAGTTCCCCACTGAACTTATTCTCTCTGGAGAAAAGACACTTGAGAGGGGATATCATTTCAATATACAGATACCATACTGGTGACACCACAATAGGGGTAAAACTTTTTCGCGGAAGGGAGTTTAGAGACTCGTGGCCACTCATTAAAATGAGAAGAAAAGAGGTTTAACCTTAAACTAAGTAGAGGGTTCTTTACTGTAAGAATTCCCTTCCACAGGCAGTGGTCTCAGCGGGGGGCATCTATAGTTTCAAGAAACTTTTAGATAAGCACCTGAACGACCGCAACATACAGGGATATACAATGTAAAACTGACATATACCGTATATACTCGAGTATAAGTCGTTCCGAGTATAAGTCGAGGCCCTAATTTACCACAAAAAAAATGGGAAAAACTTATTGACCCGAGTATAAGACGAGGGTGAGAAATGCACAGCTACTGTAAGGGGAAAAGAGGGTCAACATGCCCATTTGCAGCATCACTGTGCCCATTTGCATGCTTCTCTGTGCCCAATTGCAGCCATAGGTCCCCTGAACTTCAAACTCAGTAGTTAAGGGTTCCTAGATGCCCCCTAGCTGCAGCCAAAATTTGGGGTCTCTGAACCCAAAGGGTCCCGAAATGACATTGCTGCAGATGGACACAGTTGACCGAATTTGGGGCCCCGTATCTCGGGACCACTTAGTGCTAAGAACCCCAAATTTGGTGTGCAAACCCAATGGAACTAGTACCATAACATTTCCAAAGCTGGGGTTTCTAGCACTAAGTAGCCCTGAGATATGGGGCCCCAAAATCGGTTCAGAAAATGTCAAGCAGTTTTCTGCAGCAGAGAATGACATTTTCCGAACCGAATTTGGGGCCCCGTATCTCGGGGCCACTTAGTGCTAGGAACTTCAGCTTTGGATATGTTGTGGTACCAGTTCCACTGGGTTTGCATACCAAAGTTGGGGTTTCTAGCTCCAAGTGGCCATGAGATACGGGGCCCCAAATTTGGTTCAGAAAATGAAATTTTTTGCTGCAGAAAAGTGCTTGACTCCAGTATAAGTGAGGGGGGCACTTTCAGCACAAAAAAATGTGCTGAAAAATTCGACTTATACTCGAGTATACACGGTAATCACACACATAGGTTGGACTTGATGGACTTGTGTGTCTTTTTTCGACCTCACCTACTATGTAACTATAGATTGCATTCATACTTTTGCCACCCAAGTGCATTATTTTACATTAAACTTAATTTGCCATGTAGTTGCCACCCCATTAACTTGTTCAGATCTTTTTGCAAGGTGTCCACATCCTGTGGAGAAGTTATTGCCCTGCTTAGCTTAGTATCATCCACAAATACAGAGATTGAACTGTTTACCCCATCCTCCAGGTCATTTATGAACAAAATAAACAGGATTGGTCCCAGCATAGGACCCTGGGGGACCCCACTACCCACCTCTGACCATTCCGAGTACTCCCCATTTATCACCACCCTCTGAACTCGCCCTTGTAGCCAGTTTTCAATCCATGTACTCACCCTATGGTCCATGACCTTATTTTGTACAGTAAAGGTTTATGGGGAACTGTGTCAAATGCTTTAGCAAAATCCAGATACAACACCTCTCTGGGCCTTCCTTTATCTAGATGGCAACGCCCCTCCTCATAGAAGGTTATTTAATTGGTTTGGCAAGAACGATTCTTCATGAATCCATGCTGATTACTGCTAATGATACCTTTTTGTTAGTGTCAGCTTTTCTGTAGCCCGAAAGTTAACTATATCTAGAGTCACTTTCCGCCAAATTGGACTTTGCATGCCTTTATGACACTGTAAATGAGAATTGCTCTTCAGATAAAACATCATTAGAGATCTGACCCTATTGCTCTGTCTTTGAGGAGTAGCATTTTTAAGATTTTTGTACTCACTGTAAAATCCTTTTCTTTATCAACAGAGGGACACAGAAGTAATTTACCCTCAAACTATGCTGCCAACTAGAGGATGACTGGGCCCTGGCAAAATTATGGACCTGCCCAGGATAATTCCTTTTACTACCAGTGATGGTAGTACCAATGTTCCTTGATGGATTTTTACAACAGATACAAAAATCCTATTTTCTTTATTTTCAGTCGAGGGATACAGGAAGGCATTCACGTTTGGTATTGGAAAGGTTTTTCCTGGGCTGGCCTACAGCTTTTTTTTTTTTGTTCACCAGTGCCCAATCCTCCAGTACAGTGAGGGGAAAAAGTATTAGATCCCCTGCTGATTTTGTACATTTGCCCATTGACAAAGAAATGATCAGTCTATAATTTTAATACATTTATTTTAACAGTGAGAGATAGAACAACAAAAAATTCCAGAAAAACGTATTTCAAAAAAGTTATAAATTCATTTGCATTTTAATGAGTGAAATAAGTATTTGACCCTGTTGCAAAACATTACTTAGTACTTGGGGGCAAAACCCTTGTTGGCAATCACAGAGGTCAGACGTCTCTTGTAGTTGGTCACCAAACTTGCACACATCTCAGGAGGGATTTTGTTCCACTCCTCTTTGCAAATCTTCTCCAAGTCATTAAGATTTAGAGGCTGACATTTAGTAAATCGAACCTTCAGCTCCCAAAACACTCCACTTGGCCATGTGTTTTGGGTCATTGTCATGGTGGAATACCCATCCACAACCCATTTTCAATGCCCTGGCTGAGGGAAGGAAGTTATCACCCAAGATTGGATGGTACATGGCCCCGTCCATCGTCTTTGATGCGGTGAAGTTGTCCTGTCACCTTAGCAGAAACCCCCCCCCCCAAGCATAATGTTTCCACCTCCGTGTTTGACAGTGGGGATGGTTTTCCTGGGGTCCTTCTCCTCCAAACATGGCGAATTGAGTTGATGCCAAAGAGCTTCATTTTGGTCTCATCTGACCACAACACTTTCACCCAGTTCTTCTCTGAATCATTCAGATATTCATTAGCAAACTTCAGATGGGCCTGTACAGGTGCTTTCTTGAGAAGGGGGGCCTTGTGCGCGCTACAGGATTTCAGTCCTTCACGGTGTAGTGTGTTACCAATTGTTGTCTTGGTGACTATGGTCCCAGCTACCCTGAGATCATTGACAAGAGTCTCCCATGTAGTTCTGGGCTGATTCCTCACCGTTCTCATGATCATTGAATCCTTCATGAGATGAGATCTTGCATGGAGCTCCAGACCGAGGGACATTGACAGTTATTTTGTGTTTCTTCTATTTGCAAAAAATCGCACCAACTGTTGTCACCCTCTCACCAAGTTGCTTGGCGATGGTCTTGTAGCCCATTCCAGCCTTTTGGAGGTCCACAATCTTGTCTTTGACATCCTTTGACAGCTCTTTGGTCTTGGCCATGGTGGAGAGATTGGAATCTAATTGATTGCTTCTGTGGACAGATGTCTTTTATACAGGTAACAAGCTGAGATTAGGAGTACCCCCTATAAGAGAGAGTGCTCCTAATCTCAGCTCATTACCTGTATAGAAGACACCTGGGAGCCAGAAATATTGCTGATTGATAGGGGTTCAAATACATATTTCACTCATTAGAGTTGCAAACTCTTTAAACAATTTAAAACTTTTTGAAATGTGTTTTTCTGGATACTTTTGTTGTTATTCTGTCTCTCACTGTTAAAAGAAACCTACCACCGTTAAAATTATAGATTGATCATTTCTTTGTCAGTGGGCAAACGTACCAAATGAGCAGGGGATCAAATACCTTTTTCCCTCACTGTATGAGGAGAAGATGAATGACTTCCTATGACCCCCAATGGATGAGAAAGAACAATATTTATAAAGAAGAGCTGGACAAAAACGCTATATCAGCTGCATTACTGCTAATAGCAGAAGCAGGCCTACTGCAATTTGGGTCAACATGTGAGATATTACTGTAGTTTTGCAACTTGTAGAGAAGAAAAAATGTATGCAGCAGTTACACATCCAATAGGAACACTGGCACAATAATACAAACCATGAGCAACTTGTAAAACCCTACAACACTTTCAGAGCAGTGTGATTCAGGTGGGAGTACCCAATAACCAGGAGCTTCCATTTGTGTTGCTGTGCATGGGGATGCCCCGATTCAAAAAAAATGATAATACGCAGAAAAGCTAAGCCAGAATGAAGTGAGAAAATCAGCCCTTGTTCTAGCCACCTCTTGTAGCACAAGAGCTTATGTCAGTGACTAAAGCCAAGCCCAGATAATCCAGCAATCTGGCAATTCTAGTATATAAAAAAAGGTCTTGGTGTGCCCTCTTATTCAGGCTACTTATCCTCCATTCCACATTTAATCAATTGGAAAAGCTAAATACAGCAATACAACTGTTAAACCCCTTCGCTGTATGACATGGCTCTGTTGGTAAAAAAATAATTGTGTCACCGACATGGCTTCGTTTGTAAAGAGAATTGTGTCACCGACATGGCTTGGTTTATGGACAATGAGATAGCACTAAGACAGTGACACATGACTGTTTATACACAAAGGGTCATTGCTAAGATTAGGATTATAGTTACTGTTGTGGTTAGGGTGTTTTTTTTTTTCACACAAGAACAAGTATAGGCTAGTTTTAAAAGAGCTTCATTAATTTTTAATACGTTTTGTCGGTTCAGATATTCTGGACTAACATTTTCTTACTCCCTACTCTTAAGACAGACAATCCCTCAGACTCCCAAAATAGCTCTCCTCTACGTAAAGCCACCAGGTCTATATAAAGCCCAATTTAGACTCGTAAATCAGGTTCCCACTGCAGCGAAACAAATGGTCTCCAAGGCAAAGAATTTCCTACCATTCCTGAGACTGAAGTAAGGTCAAAGAGCATGCAGGCTATGTTTCATGAAAAAAAATAGAGGAGAGGATGACAGATATGATGGAAAGATACATCTATACCTGGTACCCTTGGTTTACGCAATGTCTTTAATGGAACTGATGCTTCCTGTCTCCTTGCTAGGCCTATAGGTGTGTGACCACCATGACCCTGGTCACTAATCCCCTTCCACCTAGACCCCCCTTTTATATACTTCCTTACACATCACCTTCTTCCACTTCTACCCTTCATTTTTTCCCTCTTTGTATGCTCTATTTCTGCCTTTTTAGGGAGAAATATAATATATACATGCACACACACAGTATGTTGTGACCTTTATATTTGGACAAAATATGTTGCCGATTCTTCTTGCTTACATCTTTGGCATGACATGATATGGCCATCTCTAATATTTTGAACACCATGATAATCTTGAATGCATCTGTTACTATGCATAACTTTTCAATAAAAAAAACTATTGAAAACAATAAAATACATGTGAAATCTTCCAATGGTACTAATCTCAAATTATTACTTTGTTGAGTGAAGTGTGGTCAAGTTTTCATATAGTATATATGGGTCTGGACTGACATTAACCACTTACCGACCAGCTCACGCAGATATACTGTGGCAAGTCGGCTCTCCTGTGCAAACCGACGTACCTGTAGGTCGGTCCGTGCAAGGAGGCTAGCAGGCGCGCCCGCGGGTCCCACGGACTCTGCCAGCAAACTTCAATCACTGTGTACAGAGGCAGAACGGGGAACTGCCTTTGTAAACAAGGCGATTGCCTGTTCTACCTAATGACATGTCAGAGATCTTCTGTTCCCAGTGATCTGGAACAGTGATCTCGGTCATGTCCCAGTGAGCCCATTCCCCCTACAGTTAGAACACACCCAGGGAACACACTTAACCCCTTCATCGCCCTCTAGTGTAAACCCCTTCCCAGCCAGAGTCATTTTTACATTGATCAGTGCATTTTTATAGCATTGATCAATGTAATAATGTCACTGGTCCACAAAAAGTGTCATTTGGGGTCATTTTTGTCCGCCACAATGTCACAGTCCCGCTAAACATCACATTACCAGTAAAAAAAAAAAGTGGAAATCCCTAAATCTATCCCGTAGTTTGTAGATGCGATAACATTTGCGCAAACCAATCAATATACGCCTATTGCGATCTTTTTTACCAAAAATATGTAGAAGAATATATATATATATATATATATATATATATATATATATATCGGCCTAAACTGATGAATACATTTGTTTATTTTATATTTTTTGGGGGGATATGCATTATAGCAGAAAGTAAAAAAAAAAAATGTTGGTCTTTTTTTGTTTATAGCGCAAAAAATAAAAACTGCAGAGGTGATCAAAATACCACCAAAAGAAAGCTCTATTTTATTTGCGGGTAAAAAAGGGGCGTTAATTTTGTTTGGGTACAGTGTCACACGACCGTGCAATTATCAGTTAGAGCGATGCAGTGCCGTATAGCAAAAAAATGGCCTGGTCATTAAGGGGACAAATCCTTCCGGGGCTGAAGTGGTTAATAAATGAGCATTTACAGTGGATCCAGATGAATGGTCTGATAAAAGATTTTCATGAAAATTGTTATCACTGTGACAGACCTAACCAGGACAGGGGCTTTTGGAGAGGACTAGGGGCAAGCCTCTTACCCACTATAGAGCCCAGGCTTTTGGGGGGATAGGAACTTGAAGACCACTCCAGGGGCCCCCCAGGCACACACCTCCCAAAGAGCAGTGTTCCTCCAAAAGCAAGGGATCATAGTCAGCGGGTAAGAGACTAGCCCCTAGTCCTCTCCAAAAGCCCCTGTCCTGGTTACATCTGTCACAATCGCCCAATATCATCTTTATGACTGGCTGTAATATATAAGAACAAGATGCACTGTAGAAGACCTACTTGTATTATTCATCCTATAATATGAATATTTGTTGTTCATAATAAACATCAAAGAACAAATTGGTCTGCTACTTTAGTGTGACTAGTGTAGTTGTGTGCTTGTTAAATAGGGATTATGCAAACATCCTGAATGAGAAAGAGATATATCACACACATTGTGAATTGTAATTTATCCTTGATACAATTGAGTGCCCATGACTGATATTTGTTCTTATAATTGGTAACAGCACATAAACAGAGGTGGGTTGTTCTTCATGTTAGGTTTTTCTTAGTCTTTATGTGAGCCTTTGTATCAATTATTTTATTCCTGGTATTTAAACCCCGACACGCCCACCTGCTCCCATCTCTTTAATACTGATCCTTGCTTGAAAGTATCCATGTAGGATTTCAAATTTGAACTTGATCACTATTATTCACCTCAATCCTAGGCATTTGATCATGCACACTGGGCGTTTTTACAGCTGCTGTTTTGGGCGTCAGGTGTCCATGCACACGTAGGCTTTTATCAGCGTTTTTTGGCAGAGGCATTTTCAGGCTGGAAAAACCCCCCAGAACTATTGCATTTGAAGAGGAGTTTTTTTAGCTGTTAAAATGCTCTAACCCTGAAAAACAATGAAAAATGGGGTAAACCTTGGCAAAAAGCTGCTATCCAGGGTTTATGAGCATTTTTGAGCCCCAAGCTCAAAAAGCCAAAAGCTGCTATCCGGCGTTTATGAGCATTTTTGAGCCTCAAGCTCAAAAAGCTCAAAGTGAAAATGATGGGTTCTCCTGGAGGTGCCCAACTGCGCGCTGGCCCCATCTCTGCCTTGCTGTTACTACCTCCTAAACAGCGAACCCCTTCTGTCAGCCCCCTCATGACACATAGTGGTTGATTTACTAAAACCAGAGAGTGCAAAATGTGGTTCAGCTATGCTTGTTAGCCAATCAGCTTCTAACTTCAGCTTGTTCAATTAACCTTTGACAAACAAAACTGGAACCTGATTGGTTTCTATGCACAGCTGCACCAGATTGTGTACTCTCCAGTTTTAGTAAATAAACCCTATGGCTGTAATTTTGGGACTCAATACGGTATTTCGGCAAGCTCATGTCTTCGTTCCTACCATTACTCCCTCTCCTGAATAACCCCATCTTTCCACCCAGCTTAGAACTTGCATTAAACAAGTAACAAAAAAAGAAAAAAACCAGAGTAAGCAACGGGACATAGGAATATTGCTCTCATGTATGTTATTAGACTGAGTTACTAAAGGAAAAAGCAATATAAGGGCACAATGTTAGTCGTTGTCCCAAAAGTAATAACACTCTGACCTGCAGCCCAAACAAGGGTAGTAGCAAGAACAGAGGGAAGGGTCAACTTAACAGAAGGTAGCTAAGGTAGAGGATCACAGACTAAATGTAGAAGAGTCTCACTGGTGTCTTGTGTGTCCAGCCAGGGTCTCCAGATTTTAGTAAACTTCCCTGGACCCCCTCTTTTGCCTCATAAGTTAGCTTATAATGTGGAAGGTTCTGATTAAACATTTTCAAAAACCAATGTGTAGGGGGTCAGACCATAGCCAGTATAATGCAATGGACTTCCTAGTGTAATACAGCAGTATTCGTAAGAATCGTTTAACTTTAGCCGTCAGTTCAATACCATGAAATACCCCAATAGGACACCACTTAGGGCTACAAACATTGGGGAGATCAAAATGAACTAAAATAAATGCAGTAATCTCAGACCACAGTTGGGTGTTTATTGCAGTTCACTGCCTGCTTTGGGGAGAATTCCCCTTATTTCCAGCCCTACATAGTTCGAGAAGTGCGCATTCTTCTTCAATCTAACCAAAATGAAAAAAAAAAAAAAAAAGAAAAGAGTTTTGTTTATAGTTCAAAATTAATTACCAGGACTGACTAAACTAAAGCAGTCCAAACTCAAAATAACACAGTGCTTTCGCTCTAATTAGGGCAGAGAAAGTGGTCAGCCAAAACATTACAAAATTTGGATTGTGTAGGTTTCCAAAGCGATCTGGAATATATCAGTTTTTTTTTCTATCCAGCTCACATTGACAGATCTATTCTTCTAACAAAGTACCTGTCTATCTATTTTTGGGAGATGTCAGATGGGGCTGTTGTCATTTTCAAACTGACAATTACAATAGTCCACTGTTCAGTATTGTGAGTTTGAGCGCCAATATCCTGCCACATAAAATAAAGGGGACAGATGTAAAAGGATTAGGGGACTCAAAATAGAAGTATACAATGCCAGCATCATGTGAAAAATGATCTGCAAAAACACTTTGCAGTGCTTTTTCAATGAGTAATCCACCAGAATGCTTGCTAGATGGGATGCCAGAAGATTACACGGTCACTAATGTAAACCTAAACCTGCACTTGAATGCTTATTTAAAGTATATCTAAAGCCAAAACATTTTTTTTTTCATTTTGGATAGAGTTGGGAATAGTTAAAAGCCCCCTTAGGTTTCCTTTTGCCATTTGTGTCGCATTTGAGCATTTTCTTCTTAACTTCCATTCTGTGGAGTAGACACACCACAAAGTAACAGAAAATCTCTCCAAAGTGGAGTAAATCCCTTTCTAGACAGTTGTCACTGAAAAAAAAAAAAAAAAGAGTGTCCCCATTTGTAGATTTGCTCTTTATTCGTATTCTTGGATTTTTCTCTTTCAGTCACAGTGACAATGGCCACACAAAAGGTGTAAAGGTATAAAGATTCTGATACACTTCAACAACAGCCTATAGAAGTTCCCATATACCAATATTTTCCAAAATGTAATGTGTAAAAGGTACACCGGTCCAATTGCCCTTAATTTAGCAAAACAAATTGACATATTTAGTGCTCATTTGTAAGTTTTTTTTTCCATAAGAAAGAACTGGTTATAAATGTTAATTACCAACTTCCAGTAAATCCCAGTTCCCTAACCTTGTGTTCTCAGAACACTTATCTTCCACCCATAATTTTTTCCACTATTTAGTCACGCCATGTCCAAATGATAATTCTCATACTATGTTGATCTCTACTGCAGTTCACAGAAAACAGTAAAAAACGGTAAAATACCAGGTATCCTCTAATTGCCCAGGCCCCTTCTTTCAACAAATTAACTAAACTAAACTATTAGTAGGTACCTGTAAGTAAAAAAAAAAAAGTTAGATTTATGCTTACCTCACCTTTCTTTTACATCAATGGGCATATCATCACCATCCTTCCAGGAAGACTTATCCTGCAAAAATCCATTCTGTAACAGCTATCACTTAAAGTTCCTGGTCATACAAAACAAAGCAAACCAAACTTTATCAGTCTATTTATACCTCTTTTCCAGATATTACTTTCCTATAATCATCTCCACAATGATAATCACACTATTAAAAACGAATAAACTTTGTAACAGCTAGGTGTAGGTTTTCTGCATTCCGGGTAAATGTCCCCGAATGCATAGAGCCCTAAACACGAGGACCACTCAGTACACCGTTTAGCCCTCTCCAGCCAGTGTGTATATCAGTATATGATAGATTTTGAGGGGCTACAGGCCAAGGGACTGAATGCTGCACCTGTGCCCCCCAGGTGTAAACACTAGACTGGATGAACACGGGCTAGACGCCTAGTGTTTCCAAGCTCAACTTACCAACCAGTCTGCGACCAACCGAATTAACCTGCCTAACAGTATGCGTTAAAAACAGGGGTTTAGTTGCACACATTTGCAAATACATGCATAAGCTGCAGGCCACGGCAAGGCACCCTGTATCCTGCAGACCCTAACTCTAAGGCCCATTTCACACAATCGGACCGTTTAGGTCCGCCTGTCAGTTTTGACGGCGGACCTGAACGGGCGCTCCATGTTAGCCTATGGAGCGACGGATGTCAGCGGAGACATGTCCGCTGACATCCGACCCGGTCCGATCCCCAAAAAGCAGACGGATGGCCCTACGTCCAGGTCCGTCGCTGGCGGATCGGGTGAGATCTGATGAAAACGGACATGCTGTCCGTTTTCATCCGATCCCTCCATAGGCGGCAGCGGCGCCTGACAAGCCCCTCCCCGCTCAGTGAGCAGAGAGGGACCTGTCATCCGCCGGCTCAGCAGAGATCAACGGACTGATCTCCCGCTGAGCCGGCGGACCGAGGCGGGCTCCGTGGAAACGGAGTCCGCCTCGTGTGAAAGGGGCCTAAGTTTGAAGAGTCTCCACAGTGGGAGCACATGTATTCTAATGGATAGATGAAGGACAGATAACTGGAGGGAGCCCAACCCTAAAATTGAAGAAAAAAGATTTACCAGCCATAACATAATGGAAGGAAAACACAAGTGTATTTTCAGCAGTAGGCTTACTTAATTATTATCAGCTGATTGGGCAGAGAGTCACACCAAGTGAAGTGAAGAATCCCAACAATATCATCGGGATCCACCTGACTGCCTGATGAACTGTCCTAGCCTTTTAGCACATAGCTGAGAGCTAGAGACATGCACACCCCTTCTACAACCTGCCACTCCAGTGAGTGCTGGAGGAACAGAGCAGGGTGTAATGACTGATAGTCACTGCCCTAAGCTGTCAGCAGCCTGAGAGCCGACTGATTTGGGGTCATGTGATAGATCAGCTCTTGGTCCTGCTGGCTTGGGACAGCTGCAGTACCATACAGATGATGCAGCATGGAGGTATGTATGTATGTATGTACAGTGCCTTGCAAAAGTATTCACCCCCCATCCCCTTGGCATTTTTTGGGTTTTGTTGCCTCACAACCTGGAACATGGATTGTTTGGGGATTTGCTTCATTTAATTTACAGAACATGCCCACAACTTTGAAGTTTTTTTTTTTTTTTTTATTGCGAAGCTAACACAAATAGGACAAAATAACAGAAAGTCAATGTGCATAACTATTCACCCCCCTAAAGTCAATACTTTGTAGAACCACCTTTTGCGGGTATCACAGCTCCAAGTCGCTTTGAATAAGTCTCTATGAGCTTGCCACATCTTACCACTGGGATTTTTGCCCATTCCTCCTTGCAAAACTGCTCCAGCTCCTTCAAGTTGGATGGTTTGCGCTTGTGAACAGCAATCTTTATGTCTGACCATAGATTTTCTATTGGATTGAGGTCTGGGCTTTGACTAGGCCATTCCAACACATTTACATGTTTCCCCTTAAACCACTCAAGTGTTGCTTTAGCAGTGTGTTTGGGGTCATTGTCCTGCTAGAAGGTGAACCTCCATCCTAGCCTCAAATCACACACAGAGCGATACAGGTTTTGCTCAAGAATATCCCTGTATTTAGCACCATCCACCTTTCCCTCAACTCTGACCAGTTTCCCAGTCCCGGCTGCTGAAAAACATCCCCACAGCATGATGCTGCCACCACTATGTTTCACTGTGGGGATGGTGTTCTTTGGGGGACGTGATGTGTTGGGTTTGTGCCAGACATAGCGTTTTCTTTGGTGGCCAAAAAGTTAAAGGTTAGTCTCATCAGACCAGAGCATCTTCCTCCATACATTTTGGGAGTCTCCCACATGCCTTTTCGCAAACTCAAAATGTGCCATTTTGTTTTTTGCTGAAAGTAATGGCTTTCTTCTGCCCACTCTGCCATAAAGCCCAACTCTATGGAGTGTACGGCTTATTGTCGTCCTATGTACAGATACTCCAGTCTCTGCTGTGGAACTCTGCAGCTCCTCCAGGGTCACCTTAGGTCTCTGTGCTGCCTCTCTGATTAATGCCCTCCTTGCCCGGTCTGTGAGTTTTGGTGTGGAGCCGTCTCTTGGTAGGTTTGCTGTTGTGCCATGTTCTTTCCATTTGGTTATGGAAGATTTGATGGTGTTCCTAGGAATCATCAAAGATTTGGATATTTTTTTATAACCTAACCCTGACTTGTACTTCTAAACAACATTGTCCCTTACCTGTTTGGAGAGTTCCTTGGTCTTCATGGCAGTGTTTGGTTAGTGGTGCCTCTTGCTTAGGTGTTGCAGCCTCTGGGGCCTTTCAAAAAGGTGTGTATATGTAATGACAGACATGTGACACTTAGATTGCACACAGGTGGACGTCATTTTACCAATTATGTGACTTCTGAAGGTAATTGGTTGCACCAGAGCTTTTTATGGGCTTCATAACAAAGGGGGTGAATACATACGCACGTGCCAATTATCAGTTTTTTATTTCTGAAAAATAGTTTTATGTATATATTTTTCTAATTTTACTTAACCAACTTAGACTATTGTGTTCTGATCCATCACATATAATTCAGATTAAAAAAAACATTGAACTAAAGGCTGTAATGTAACAGAATAGGTAAAAAGCCAAGGAGGGGGGGGTGGGTGTGAATGATTTTGCAAGAAACTGTATGTATGTCTTTTTTTATAACCCATAGTTCTTTAATTAGGATAAGAAACACAGTAAAAAGAAAAGATGGGTATATACACTGTAATTGCCACATATGGATTCCACTCACTGAGACGTGTGTGCAGTAAGCACATACCTCATTTTACAGCTTAGGCTGTTAATCAGCAGATAATAAAATGTCCTTCAACACTGCATTATGGTGTTTATTAAACTTTGCTACATAACATGACTGATAAAAGTATCGATTGATTTTTAAAACATGATCTTAGCACTCTTTGGTAACATTATGACACCTGCATGATACCAGCTTTTTGCATCATGCACCACCTGAGCAAACAAACAGTTTGCTGCTGAGCAAGAACATTTAGTCATATCACACTAGGTACATATCTAACAGACCAGGACTATCTCAAATAAGATGCGGAGCTTAAAGCAAATTTGAAATGCTACACCTGCATTTAACATTTATGCGGTTTATCAGTTAAATAATATATTATGTGCCACTGCTTTAAGTAAATGTACCAGTGCAATTAGTCCCAGGCCAACGAGGCTGAGCATCTTCAGGTCTCAAAAGCCCCTGCACACCTGATAGGATACTGATAGCTGCACTAGCTTAAAACTGCATATTGGAAGGAAGGGACTCTTCCAAAAACATCCACCATAAGTGGAGGTCAAAGAAGTTTCCCTGTACAATGACAGCAACAGACAGTTTTTGGTTCAACTGAAAAAAAAATGTATTTGTGGATGGCTTGCAGTTAGGGACAAATGTTTCTAGCTGGATGCATTCTTAGTCCAGCCACAATCACCGCAGGTAAGTCGATGGCTCTGCGAACAGTCCCAGATAGCTACGGCCGCTGTCAGCTTATGTGATTGTATGGGCTGGGCAGGCAGCCCCACCTAGTCACACACATCTGGCATTCTAGACTCCTGAATCCACAGATTCTTGCCACTGGATATCACAGGGTGTGCTAGTCAACTGTGCAAAAGAACCTTATAGGGTGGACATTTCCAAAGTATAGATAATATAAAGGTATAAGTAAGTTTGGAGTCCAAAAGAGGTACAGGTGTGGGGATGTAATTTGGATAGAGTGAACAGAAAATAAGGGCAGGAAGGCATTGTCTAGAAGGTGGAGCACAATCAAAAATGTGTTAAATTTAAGTGCCACATCCCTGAATTAGAACGGTCATCGAAATGACACTATGGTATTGGCATGGGACCTGTAAGGCATATAAAACATATCTTTATTGTTCATATTTGTTTAAAAGAAACACCAATATATATATTCTTATTACACAACAGAGGTACATCAAGATAAAATACAAAAATATAAAAAGAGGTCAGCATTAATACTGCAGTATGTTCGCATATAATTGTCTTTACGGCTCAACACGTTTCTTGGACATTATACGCTTCGTCAGGAGCCACCAATATAGGATTAATATATTTATGCAATCTAAAATGAGTTAAATTGCCAGCAACCACATTTTAAACAGTTAGTTGGTGGTTATGCCACCACCCATTGCATCAAGATTTTCACCTCCCCATACAAAGATGGGGGAGGGGGGAAGGGAGCAAAGGAGGCAGACTTCCCAAAGGGCCACAGGGAATCACAATATACAGGTACCCACAGGAACCACCCCCCCCCACCCCAACAAAGGCTTGGGTATAATATTATATACAAAAATTAATATCACTCAGCAGGCAAAGTGAAAAGCCTGCTCAGCCGTAATGGCTTTATTTACCTTATTTCTATAGCGAAGGATTTAAGCTGCTGTTTTATCCTGGTAAGGTGGTACTCACTTTAATCCCGAGTAAAGATAGAATGTCAGATCTCTATAAGAAGTAGATGTAAATTAATATGTCTTAAAGGGGAATTTATTCTTGCAGATAATTGTGGATTGTTTAGAGGGAACGGGAAGGAAGCAAAAAGGAAAAAAAAAACTTTTATAATATAATTACCTTGGAAAAATTATATGCAGCACCCTTGTCCTAAACAGGGCTGTGAGTAAATTTAGTTGTGCTAGGTGGTAACTAGCCTGGCTAATTTGTAGTTTGATCAAATGGTTTACTCCTAAGCTTGAGTGGAACTGTGATTCTCTCTTTTGTCAAAAGGTGGCACTGTTACCTCTGGCATTAGTATGATAGATTACCAGTTAATTCAGGTTATGAGTGAATGTGCTTTCTCAGCCAAATCAGGAGTTTCTTTGGCCGCTGAGGCTGCTGGGATAGACTATTTATTTAGAAAGAGTCAGGTGATCGGGGTTCTTTCCACCTGGGCTGCGGCCTGGGCGGGTGTGTGTAGAGCAGCCTGAAGCCTAACCACATGTAAAGGGGCTCGGTCCGAGGGGAGCCTGATCATTGCCAGGAGGAATAGGAGAAGAAATTGCCAGAGAGTCAACCTCAACCACTCTCGTTGCCGGAGGCAGCTGTCAAAGGGATGGAGTTCTGAAGGAGTACCAGAGCAGACTTTTCATCAGCTGGGGACTGTGAAGTGTTGGGAAAGCTTCAGGAGAGAACTCATCCAAGACGTACAGTGGGTAGCTGTGAGAAAGCTTAAGGGATCCAGTGGGTAGCTGTGAGTCCGAGGAACCCAGTGGGTAGCGGTGGGTCAAGCTTGAAGAATACAAAGGGTAGCTGTGAGTTGAGCTTGAGGGATCCAGCAGGTAGCGGAGAGTCCAAGAAGTCCAGTGGGATACTGTGAGCTGAGCTTGAGGTTCTACAGTGTGATACTGTGAGTGAAGTTGCTGCTATAGGAGACAGAAATTGCTACAAGATACAGATTGCTGCATTCAACTTAAAGGCCCTTTTTCTGTATTGCTGTCTGCCTAGTTCTATTTTTGTCAACACCCACCATGCCTAGTAACCTGCACCCTGAGGAGGAATGTCAGCTCTCCTTGACTCTGGGGGTCACCACCAGGCCTCTGGAGGTTGGAGAGACTGCTACATATATCACAGCATATCTTATGATATAACTGTGGGTGGTGACTGTCCAATCTTAACGATGTAGGATATGGCAGGGAGCTTTTAAAGCTCAAAGTAAATAGTACCTGATAAGGGATCTGCAGCAATAAAAAATAATAACGTTATCAGATCTTTTGTGTAAATATAGAGGAATGATATATAATTTTATTCTGCCATTTTCATAGTGTTAGTTTAAATGTACCTTAACCACTTAAGGACCGAGCCTCTGTCTGAGATTTGTTGTTTACAAGATAAAAAGTTTTTTCGCTAGAAAATTACTTAGAACCCCCAAACATATATACAGTGGGGACGGAAAGTATTCAGACCCCTTACATTTTTCACTCTTTGTTATATTGCAGCCATTTGCTAAAATCATTTAAGTTAATTTTTTTCCTCATTAATGTACACACAGCACCCCATATTGACAGAAAAACACAGAATTGTTGACATTTTTGCAGATTTATTAAAAAAAAAAAACTGAAATATCACATGGTCCTAAGTATTCAGACCTTTTGCTGTGACACTCATATATTTAAAGGGGTTGTAAAGGTAAAAATTTTTTCACCTTAATGCATTATATGCATTAAGGTGAAAAAACTTTTGACAATACCGCCGCCCCCAGCCCCCCCGTTTTACTTACCTGACGCCTCGAATCTCCGCTGCTCGTTCTCGTCATCTCCTTTGCAGCTCAGCCTGGTCGCTGATTGGCTGCAGTGGATGGATTGAAATCAGCGCAGCCATTGGCTCGCGCTGCTGTCAATCACATCCGATGACGCGGCGCGCCGGGGGGCGGGGCCGAGTGATACAGCGAGCGGCTATAGCCGCCGGCTGTATCACGGGAGCGCGCCCGCAAGCACTCACCACCATGCGAGGGAGCTCGCATTAAGGTGGTTAATGCTTGCGGGGAGGAGCTGAAACAGCCGCCGAGGGACCCCAGAAGACCAGGTTCGGGGCCACTCTGTGCAGAACGAGCTGCACAGTGAAGGTAAGTATAACATGTTTGTTATTTTTAAAAAAAAAAAATTTTACCTTTACAACCCCTTTAACTATTTTAACCCATATATTTAACCCATTTCTTCTGATCATCCTTGAGATGGTTCTACACCTTTATTTGAGTCCAGCTGTGTTTGATTATACTGATTGGACTTGATTAGGAAAGCCACACACCTGTCTATATAAGACCTTACAGCTCACAGTGCATGTCAGAGCAAATGAGGTCAAAGGAACTGCCTGAAGAGCTCAGAGACAGAATTGTGGCAAGGCACAGATCTGGCCAAGGTTACAAAAAATTTCTGCTGCACTTAAGGTTCCTAAGAGCACAGTGGCCTCCATAATCCTTAAATGGAAGACGTTTGGGACGACCAGAACCCTTCCTAGAGCTGGCCGTCCGGCCAAACTGAGCTATCGGGGGAGAAGAGCCTTGGTGAGAGATGTAAAGAAGAACCCAAAGATCACTGTGGCTGAGCTCCAGAGATTCAGTCGGGAGATGGGAGAAAGTTGTAGAAAGTCAACCATCACTGCAGCCCTCCACCATTCGGGGCTTTATGGCAGAGTGCGCCGACGGAAGCCTCTCCTCAGTGCAAGACACATGAAAGCCCGCATGGAGTTTGCTAAAAAACACAGAAGGACTTCAAGATGGTGAGAAATAAGATTCTCTGGTCTGATGAGACCAATATAGAACTTTTTGGCCTTAATTCTAAGCGGTATGTGTGGAGAAAACCAGGCACTGCTTATCACCTGTCCAATACAGTCCCAACAGTGAAGCATGGTGGTGGCAGCATCATGCTGTGGGGGTGTTTTTCAGATGCAGGGACAGGACGACTGATTGCAATCGAGGGAAAGATGAATGCGGCCAAGTACAGGGATATCTTGGATGAAAACCTTCTCCAGATGCTCAGGACCTCAGACTGGGCCAAAAGTTTTTCTTCCAACAAGACAATGACCCTAAGCACACAGGTAAAATAACGAAGGAGTGGCTTCACAACAACTCTGACTGTTCTTGAATGGCCCAGCCAGAGCCCTGACTTAAACCCAATTGAGCATCTCTGGACAGACCTAAAAATGGCTGTTCACCAACGTTTACCATCCAACCTGACAGAACTGGAGAGGATCTGCAAGGAGGAATCCCCAAATCCAGGTGTGAAAAACTTGTTGCATCTTTCCCAAAAAGACTCATGGCTGTATTAGATCAAAAGGGTGTTTCTACTAAATACTGAGCAAAGGGTCTGAATACTTAGGACCATGTGATATTTCAGTTTTTCTTTTTTAATAAATCTGCAAAAATGTCAACAATTCTGTGTTTTTCTGTCAATATGGGGTGCTGTGTGTACATTAATGAGGGAAAAAAATGAACTTAAATGATTTTAGCAAATGGCTGCAATATAACAAAGATTGAAAAATTTAAAGGGGTCTGTATACTTTCCGTCCCCACTGTACAAACATAAATCCTGTGCCAATGACAAAAGTACTATTGGAGTCTATTGAATTTCTATATGGAAGCTCTGAGAATTCCCAAAATGTAGTAATTATTAGGAAATGAAAACAGGCAAAACACAAATGGCTTTCTTCAGCAAAAAGAAAAGCAAACCAAAGTCCTGGTATCAGGAGAACCATGCAACAGGCTCACTGCAAGACCCTTGGTTCCACACTGGGGTTTAGGGTTCTCATTTGTTTCAAGATGCTGCAGAGGATCAGCAACAAGTGTCTCAGTTGCCAGAGAGTTCACACTTGCTCAGAGGTTGTGAACAGACACAGGTGCCATTTCCTCTCCGGCAGCCTTTCAAGACTCCCCTATAAGTAGCTTAACCTCTTCAGGACCAAAGCCCTTATATTCAGGGGTTGGAGGTTCTTTCCCTCCCCAAAGGTCTCTCCAAACCTCCAGAATTCTTGGTCTGTAATAAGGACATGTAGGCAGGTGAAGTTTATTTTCTCCACTGTAGGTGGCACTCAATCACAGTAGCTCTGCAGCTGGAGAGGAAGTCAGGAGGAACCCGGTTCCTCTATGATTTCCTGAGTCACTGGGGAAATGATCGGTTGGATGCTGTTGCCATGTGACTGACAGTTATCTTGGGTCAGCCAGAGCTTATTTAAGGCCCTGGCCCTCGGGTTTGGCACACTCTATGTGAGTGGGTAGTGCAGGGGAAGGTACCCCATCTGATAGGGACAGTACTAGTAATAGGGAAAGGTTCCTAATGAGGGAGTAAAGCGTAAGGATCGCATCCTTTTGGACATTTTTCCAACTGGAAAATATCCAGGCCACATTATGCCCCCCCTCTACAGATGCTGTCATTATGTCTGGAATCCACTCTGTAACCATGAGTGCACCTGGCTGGGCATTGTTCCCACCGGGATTGTTGTGGACTGTTGCTGAATTGCTTGAATACAAGTTTATCACTGTACCTGACTGTGTGAAGTATTGTCGCTGCACCCTACCTACAGATTTATCAATCCAGAGAGTACTGAAAATCAGTCCTTCTCCCTTCAACTACATTACCACATAACCCTTCACCTTGCATGGGTGAGAACCCCCCCGAGTGCTCAACAAGGTCTTTAAATGCCCCATTAAAAAGGGATCACAACTCAAATAATAGGGAAATACATCTGGCATCCAGGGTGCAATCCTAGTGTCCTATACACTTGTTAGTGAATTAGAGGCATTGTAAAGTCAGAAGGTTTTATTTTATTTTTATTTATTTTTTGTGTTTTCTCATCAAAATTCATTTATTATTTAAATATAACAAAGATTGACAAATTGAGTACATATAAAGGATGGTGGTACAATATTCGAATAGCAATAAAGCTAAACATATCGATTTATGACCAGGATGAGTACATAATGTAAAAAAGCAACGAGTAGAACAACGAATAAACCAGTAAAGTATTACATCGAAAGCAATTATAAAATTCTACTCTATTGGTTCATTTTGCAAGAGCAGTAATAAGGAGATCAATGTAATAGGTATATATTAAAAACAGAAGAGATAATCTGTTCATAAGTACCACACAATATGAAAAGAAAGGTAGAGAACAAAAAATAGGCGTAGAGAGAAGCGGGTAAAAAAAAGGGGGGGGTGGGGGAGGGGGGCGGGGGATGTGTTTACAAGTATTAATGCAATCCCAAATTAATAGAAACTATAGTCAAGGCAAGTAGAGTAATATTACCAAGGCAATAATAGTGTGTCATCAAAGTCTGGAGGAAAACAATGCCTAACCCAAGGAAGCCAGAGTTTCTCAAATTGACCAAATCAATCTCTTTCAATTGCTTCCATTTTAGCACGAATAAGAGCTTTATTAGTTCTGTGTATGGTTTCAGCTAGAATTAAAGATTTTGTTTTCCATGCCTTACCAATGGTTTGTGTTGCGGCTGTTAGGAGCTGTAAAAGAAGGAGAAATTGATTCTGTGATCACCATCAGGTTTTAGGTTTAATAGGGCTGTAACAACATTGTGTCAAAGATTTTGAAGGCTAAGGCAGGCTATACATAGATAAGATTTTTGAAAGAAAATTCTTTCGAAATTCGACCCAACAATTTTTGTTCTAATTTCACACCATTAGTGGGCTGCAGTAACAGCCGATTTTTGTGTGGCCAGCGAATTGGAGTAATCGGGCATGTAGGAAATTTTTGAAAAACAAATGATTTTCTAATCAACGATGGGAGAATCATGTGAGAAATGTAATAGAGAACGAAATGCGCATGTGCAAGAAAAGAAAATTCCTAGAAAGAAAACAAACAAGATTCCCACCCGCAAAAATTATTTTCTGTAGCGACAGGAGGTGAAATTGAAGGCTTGGTTGGTCAATTTTTGAAATCAATGGTGGCACCATCGGATTACAAAAAAAGCACAAAATCTTTGATTTTCGAAAGAAAATTCTTTCGAAATTTGACCATGTATGGCCAGCCCAAGTCAAGAAATGCCTTCCAGAATTTTTGGGCAATTGGGCAATCCCACCAAATATGAAGTTGAGTGCCAGCTCTGAACAGCTGCAAAAACAAGCTCCAGGGTAATCAGAAGCATATTTCGATTTTCTAGCGGGGACCCAATACTAACGGGTTAGCACCTTAAAGTCAGTTTCCACAGCAACAACATTAGAAGTAGCAGACTTAGTGGCGGACCATATGTTAGACAATTCAGGAGCATTAAATGAGCGATTAAGGTCTAGTTCCCATTTGGAGACATATGAGGGGGGACCAGTGTTAGTATTAGCTAAAATTTGCTCATAGAGAAACTAAACAAGTCCTCGGGCATGAGGGTCAGAAATACATATGCTTTCAAAACGCGACATCTGGGATAGTTGAGAGTGGGAATTGAGATAAGGTTGGAAAAAATGTTTGATTTGCAAATATCGTAACAGTTCTGATTGAGGAAGTCCAAATGCATCACATAATGTAGGAAAAGAATGTATGGAGGAGGCAGATAGAAAATTATATAAAAACTGGATAAATTAACTGTATTCCATGTTTTGAAAGAATTAGGAGCGATCCAGGCAGGGTAAAAAGCGGGATTTTTAACAAAAGAAAGGAGTAGTAAATGAGGAGATTGAAGACCAAGAGAAGTTTTGAATTTGTCCCAGATGGATAAAGAATGTTTTGTGATAGTATTGCGAATAAAAGTACGATCAGTTGGTCTTAACCATAACATGTTAGATACTAAAATAGGGTCACAGTCAATAGACTCAATTGTTACCCATAAAGAAATTTCTTTGATTGCATGGTATTTTGGGAAATGTGCAAGGTGTGTAGCATGATGGTAAGCAGAAATATTTGGGAGACTTAAACTTCCGCAGCATTATGGAAAACAGAGTGGTTTTAGAGGTTCGAGGTTTTAATGTTACCCTAGATAAAGGAGAGAATTCTGCTCTGTATAAGCTGTAAAAAATTGAGATGGAACTGGATGGGCAAGACTCTAAAAAAGATATAAAAACTTGGGTAATATAGCCATCTTAATTACATTCATTTTGCCTAACCAGGATAGAGGGATAGAGGACCATTGTGATAATAATTCAGTAACCTGTTTTAGTAATAGAGGGAAGTTAGCTGAGTATAAGTCAGTTATCTTAGGAGTGATTTGTATTCCTAGGTATGGAAGTCTATGAGGTGTCCAAGAGAAGGGAAGTGAATCTTAAGCAAGCTGAAGGCCTGAAGGAGGCAAGGAAATGTTAAGTGCAGTCGATTTTTGATAGTTAACTGTTAAGCCCGAAATGTGTGTAAAACGGTTTAGGACAGGGAGGAGATTAGGTGCTGTGATATGGGGAGATGACATGAAGAGTAAGATGTCATCTGCAAAAAAGACATACTTTTTGATGATATCCAGCTAATTCAATACCTTTTATGTTTGGATCCGATCTAATTAAATAGGCCAAGGGTTCAATGAGGTATGCAAATAGGAGGGGGGAGAGAGAGGACATACTTGACTGGTGCCTCTTCCAATAGGGAAAGGGTCTGATTTACAACCAGCTTATTTGATAAATGCATTCGGCTTGTTGTATAAGGAAGAAATCCACTTTAAAAAAATTCAGTCCAAAACCCAATTTTTGAAGAATATATGCAAGTATGGCCATGAGACAGTGTTGAATGCTTTTCTTATATCGGCGATAAAAAACACTGGTAGACATCTGGATTTAGCAACATGGGCGAGTAAAGACGCTCTACGAATATTATCACTTGCTTGGTGCAAGGGGATAAACCCAACTAGATTTTGATGAACAAGTTCACCTCTGATTTAAGCGGGTCGCAAGTATTTTAGCTAAAAGTTTAATGTCAATATTAAGAAGCGAAATAGGACGGTAATTTGTCCAAGAGGTTGTATCAGATTTGGATTTGGGAAGCATGGAAATTATGGCCATTAAGGATTCTGAACGAAAAGAGTGTCCCCTCAACAACTTATTGAAGGCCTCAGTTAGTATAGGAGATATTTCAGAACATTTCTTGTAGTAGGAAGCAGAAAATCCATCTGGGCCGGGAACTTTATTAAGTTTTAAAGCCTTAATAGCTGCGATGACTTCTGTTGCAGAGATGGGACTTTCTAGTTATTGTAAGGTTTTTTTTAATCTTAATGCATTCCTTGCATGAAGATAAAAAGCCTTCTATGTGCAGCAGCCCCCCTCGGTCCCCGTAATACTTACCGAAACCCCATCTCTGTCCAGCAATGTCCACAAGTGTCTCGGCCATCTGGGACTCTCCATCCTGACTGGCTATGACACAGTAGCAGCGCCATTGGCTCCCGCTGCTGTCAGAGAGGCCGAACCACAGCTTTGTGTCTGAATGGACACACAAAGTTGCAGCTCGGGCTTGGGTGCCCCCATAGCAAGCTGCTTGCTGTGGGGGCACTCAACAGCAGTGGTGGGCGGTGTTTTTTTTGGGGGAGGCAAACCATCCCCCCGTTCAGCCGGCGGGCAGCAGCTCCTGCGGGTCCTAGTCTTCATCACAGAGTCTTCCGCCGTGAATCTCCTCTCTCCTCCTAGGTGCTCAGGGTCCAATAGGATGGGTGACAGGTCTCTTGACCCTCTTCCTGATTGGCCCGGAGGAGGATTAGTGTGAGAATAATGAATATTCATTCACTATTGTCACACAACTGGGTGAGCTCAGAAGGCAGTGCTCTGCCCACTCTTTTTTGAAGTCTATTGGAGCCTCTGGCTCTAATCACGTGCTTAAAACCCCCCCATTGGAATCCATTGTCTGGCATCCCTGCATGTAGATCAGGGGGCCGGATGCTTGGATGGAGTGGGCGACGCCCATGTGCCCCTATTAGATGGGTCACCACGGCTCAACAGGAGGGAGGGGCCAGAAGCACAAAAAAGGCATCCGAGAAGAGGAGGATCTGGGCTGCTCTGTGCAAAACCACTACACAGAGCAAGAATAACATTTTTTTTTTCTATGAATAGAACAAAACACAAGACTTTACAATCAGTTTAACCATAGTAAAGACCCAGCAATATTGATGTAGCACTAAAAGCACCTGCTATTTATTGTGAGTTGACAGTAACATGGTGTAAAACCTGTAATCCGTCATGTTCCTTTATTTAACCTGAGAAATGATGACAAAATAATGACAGTCTCCTTTCTCTCAACTGATGTAACATTGCAGACAAACAGAAAATGATAAGTGTGCGTAAAGCAAGCCTTCGCCACGGGCACAGGAGAGAAAGGCAGGCATGGGGGAGGTGAAGGCATGGCTTTAATTTGGCCAGAGGACATGAAATAATTCTGGCAACCTTTTTCAGAAGGAGCACTACAGCTGTCAGAGACATGGGGGGGGGGTAACTAAATGGAAAGGAAGAGTGCACAAAATTCCCTGTTAATTTAGATCAGCGTGAAAATGATTCTAATGCATAGTGGAGCAAAGACCATCCCCCCTTCCAGAGAACATCTAAATGATATTTTAATGAGCATGAAGCCTCTCTCTAATCATTTATTCCATGATTTTATTGTGGCAACCTTCCTTGGCATTTCAAACAAGCCCTTTATTAAGCCTTAATGAGAAGTTAAAGAAAAGGGATTTAAAAGGTTACATTGCCCGAATACAGAAACAAGGAACACAGAAAAAAAAAAAAATACACGATTTGTAGCCAACATTAACAATGGTGTAGACCCTGGCAATTACTGTATAAACAAACCCCAAAATATTTTGGCAAGTTTGTCTCTGCCTGTTTTTGTCTCAGTTGCTGAACAATGCTTGTACTATGTGTTAGCAAGGACAACTTTACATTAGGACTTTAGGTTTTTATAATGAGAAAACATTTGTAGTTTCACAGGCCCCACCCAAAGATTCACATCACGGTTTGTTCTGGGGGAGCTTACAATCCAAGGTTCCTGCTGGCATCCACAGCAGTTAATATTTATAGACGCAAGTATGGAAAATTCAAAGTGGTACCTGTTGCATCAGCAACTTCCACCAATGGGAGCTGAAAATAAGGAGCGTTATGACAAATGATACGTTCTTCATTCATTCTTCATTGCATATTGAATTGGGTGGTTGCAAATGTAATACATTAGAAAAATTGTGTTTGTTAGTAATGCTCCACAAGGATTGTTAATGAGTCCAGTTGTCTTCAGACTTTGTATTAATTACTTGATGGATAAAATAGAATAGAAAGTAGGGTCAGAGTTGCTAAAAAATAAATAAATAAGCAAATGTGGGGTCATTCGTTAAGGCTGAATGTTTTTTTTATGCATTACTGGCAAGACATCCTTAATCTGCCAACCCACAAAAACTGTAAACCGAGGGTTGTGTTGAGAGACTGAGAGGGCAGAATTGGATAATCATTGAAGTTGGGGGGGGACACTTGACCAAGAACAGGGGGAATGGAGGCATGGGGAGAAGTGAGCATGAGGAGGGGTTGTGTATCTATCATTTCTCTTGGGAATCCATACCTCTGCTCCTCCTGATGTATGAATTTGTAGTGCACCTACAATGACATTTCTGACAAGTAGTTGGAGTGAGCACATGCAGGACTACTTGCATGTTTACTCAAAAGGGGTTGTAAACTCTCGTTGTTTTTCACCTTAATTAATTCTATTCTAATAAGCCAAGCTCCAGAGCCACTTTCACATTTTAGCCATAGACCTATTCATTTCAGCAATAAACTTTGCAATTACTATTGATACAGAAGTGGGGATATATATTTTTGTAACTAAAAAAGTTGTTTATTTTGGCGTTTTCATGGATTGACCTATTGATCAGGATTTCATTAGGAACATAGAAGTGGTATCATTTGTACTGGCTACTGGCTTGGCCCCATAGAGCTAGATAAAAGTGGAAGTCCCAAGTCAGGTAGATTGCAGGGTCTAGAGGTATTCATTATTGTATTAGGAGGTGAAGAAGGGACTCAACCACATGCCAAAAAGACTATCCTCAGGACAAATCCAAAAGATGTGTGTATTATTTAGACAGCACCAGCACACAACGATATGTTAGTACTTAGTGGATGTAAAAAGGTAGAGACATGATACCAATGGTAGATTATTTAAAACTGGTATTGGTCTGCAGGTGGTCAGGCCTTACAAATGGGATATAGAGTTATTTTTGGAGGACATTGTATTTGTCCATCTTTGGGCAGCTTGGCCTTCAGACACCCTTCAGGTGCCAAATGAAACATACAGTATCTTTACAGTGGAAAGACTGTCACCTTTGAACAGATTTAGGGACATTTTATTTTAAAGGAATGTACTATTGGGAGAATATGAAGTTTGATACTGCTGACAGTATAAAGTATTAGTTGCCTGTAGTTCTGATCCATGGACTTCAAAACCTCATGATTCATGGACTCTGAAAAGGCATGCATGTCGAGACTTTTGACCTCACTCTGGCTTTCCTAACCTGGTTTCTTGTTCAAGATCAGTGAGAGCCATAGAACTAGCATTCTTAGAAGAAGGTTTCCTTTATAAGCTGTCTTTTAGATGAAACTAAATGGCGTGACAGTAGGAGATGCTGTCACGGTAAAATTGGTAGTTTGGGGGGGGGGGGGGGGGACACAGGGTGTGCACATTTGCTTGGTGCAAGACTGCAGAGCATAGATGTGAACTGGAAAAAACTGCTTTCACAGCTTTATCCAAGTTTTGGTGTTCCGGCATGGGGCTCTGTAGTTTGGAGATTCCATAGTGTCTTGGGAGGGACGGGATCTCCAACCCTGTGTCCAGATTATGTAGATGACCAGCAGGGTGTGTGCTCAGGTGAGCACAGCCCTTAAAATTAGGGTATGGGAATACCTCATGGCTCCCAGTTGGAGACTGCTCCACACCCAGAGACAGGAGGTCTCCAGGAGTCAGAGGGGATGCAGGAAGCAGTCAGAACGTGTGTAACTGCAAGAGGCAGTCAACAGCGGAGCTGTGGGTGCTAAAGTAAAGCTGTCCACATTGAAGAATCCTGTGGTCTGTTGACCAGGATAAAGAGCAGAGGTACTGCTAAAGAGAGTGATTAGCAGGAGGTGGATGGAAGGCGCGTGATCAGACGCTCACATCAAAACAGGTTAGGTTTAATCGTGTATAAAATATATATATACAGACATAAATTACATCATACAAATACTACGTTGCATAAAAACAGGTGACAAAAAAAGCACTAAAAAGTTAAAACTGGGGTATGCCCATGTTGAGGCAAGTAGTTAAAAAGGCTGACGCGTTTCGAGGGTAACCTCTTCATCAGAGCCAGGGGAACAGGAGCAAAGTCTGTACAGGCCGGTAGGCCAACATGTGTACATGGAAGGGAGTGGCTAGTAGGAGAGTAAGTCCTGTAGTGGATAATTAGTTATTCTAAGTTCCATACCAGTCCCCGTCCTGGCGTTCTACAAATATATAGGAAATGTATATATAATTGTATTTTCCTTGCAGTAGTGCTTGACTGTCAGATGTACCTGTCTCCAGTGGGTATGAAAGAGCGGATGCAACCTGTATGCGTCCTTGGGGGTAATAGTGCCTTACGATCCTGGGAGTTGGAAGGGGGAAGAGGTGTTGTAGAGGTGGCTGAAGCCTAAGATACCTGAGTGTGAAGTGGCTTTTTATGCCCGGGATAGGCCAGTATTTATGATAGGATACTGGCCTATCCCGGGCATAAAAAGCCACTTCACACGCAGGTATCTTAGGCTTCAGCCACCTCTACAACACCTCTTCCCCCTTCCAACTCCCAGGATCGTAAGGCACTATTACCCCCAAGGACGCATACAGGTTGCATCTGCTCTTTCATACCCACTGGAGACAGGTACATCTGACAGTCAAGCACCACCGCAAGGGAAATACAATTATATATACATTTCCTATATATTTGTGGAACGCCTGGACGGGGAGTTGTATGGAACTTAGAATAACTAATTATCCACTACAGGACTTACTCTCCTACTAGCCACTCCCTTCCATGTACACATGTTGGCCTACCTACCCATACAGATTGTGCTCCTGTTCCCCTGGCTCTGATGAAGAGGTTACCCTCAAAACGCGTCAGCCTTTTTAACTACTTGCCTCAACATGGGCATACCCCAGTTTTAACTTTTTAGTGCTTATTTTGTCACATGTTTTTTTGCAACGTAGTATTTGTATGATGTAATTCATGTCTGTATATATATTTTTTTATACACGATTAAACCTAACCTGTTTTGATGTGAGCGTCTGATCACGTGCCTTCCATCCACCTCCTACTAATCAGTCTCTCCCAGACCACCCCTGGTCAGCTAAGACAGCGGGACACGCTTCACCATCTTCTCCAGTCCTCCCACCTTCTACAATACTACCCTTTTCATACAACAGTCGGCCTCACTAGCGCAGGAGTATTTCTCACAATACCTTGCCCTCATTTTCACTGCTAAAGAGAGCCAGGTGGGCTAGTATTTTCTGTTTGTGAATGTACTGGAGAAGAACCCCTGCATGGGAAACCTTTATGTTACTGACTTTTATTTGCCTTTTTAATAAAAATGGGCTACCATGCCCTAAAATATAGTTACCGACTGGCTTGAATCACTGACAAATGCATCTACCACGAGAGCTAATGGTCCCCCATGTTACAATGGGTACTAGTATTTGACACATTTTGACGTTATAACCTCAAAACAATAAATCTGGAAAAAAAAGGTCAACTGTAAAACTGTTTGTTGCCTTCTACACTGAACTCTATTACAAGTAAGACTGTCATCCTGGTACAACCCCATTATCATTATACAGGATTTATATAGCGCCAACAGTTTGCAGCGCTTTACAACTGTCTGCCCTCAGACAGTACAGTAACAATACAATTCAATACAGGAGGAATCAGAAGGTCCTGCTCATTAGAGCTTATAACCTAAAAGGGAGGGTCAAGTGATGCAAAAAGGTAACAACTGTGGGGGATCAGCTGATGGAGAAAAATAAAAGTACAGTTGTTAGGTGGAGGCGCGATAGGCTTCTCTGAAGAGAAAGGTTTTCAGGGATCAGCTAAAAGTGGATAGATTAGGAGATAGTCGGACAGATTAAGGTAGAAATTCCAAAGGATGGGAGAGGCTCGGGAGAAGTCCTGGAGGTGAGCATAGGAGGAAGTGACAAGGGAACTAGAGAGCAGAAGGTGTTGGGTGGAACGAAGAGAACGATTTGTTTGGAATTTTGAGAATTGGGATAGAGCCAGAGGGTGACCGCAGTATTTGAGAGGGAATAGGGTCCAGGGGACAGGTAGTTAGGTGGGCGTTAGAAATAAGTTTAGCGACCACGTCTATAGTAGCAGGGTTGAATAATGGTGTTGAGTGTACCTGTGGACATGGGGTGTTAAGTGGAGGGAATATCTGTAGAGTGGAGATTTCATCACAAATTGTATCAATCTTATTTTTGAAGTGGTTGGCGATCTCCTGGGCTGTGGGTGAGTTAGTGGGTGGAGGACGAAGTAGAAGGTAGAGAAGTGTCAGGGGTCTGTGGCAGTGATCTCTTGTAGATCGCCAACTCAGGGTTCCAAAGGGCGTGGAGCCTAAGCACCAGCCTGCTTCTTCACCAGATCTCCTGATGGTGGGGATGAACTTGCAGCAAGCTGGAGCCAGGTCACGACTCCCAGGTACGCCTAGCCGAGGATGCAGAGTGTGCAGAGTACAAGCAGCAGGCAAAAGGGAATCCAGAAGACAAGCTGAGATCAGGGTGTGCAGCGAACAAGCACAGATGGTAAATAAAGCCGGGGTCGCTACCCAGGTAGTCAGACACAGTATGGACAAGAGGTATGCAAATGGGAACTCCGAGAACTATGAAGTTGCTCAGGCAATGTGGGTTACACTGAGCATGTCTTATATAGATAAGCAAACGAGGAGGCAGGCCAGGAAGGTATGGAAGGGAAGGAAATAAAAAGGTCCACAGAATAGCAGATGCCCATAGGTGAGCACAACCAAGCCACACATGTGAAAGGAATCAGGTAGAGAAACACTGCAGCAAGGAAGTAAGAACAAGCAAGAAACTCAAGGCTAACATGTGACAGTACCCCCCGCCCCCCATGAGGTCTCCCCACTCTTTTAGGGCCAGGCTTAAGAGGAAACTTTTGATGAAAAGCCCTCCCCACCCCCACCCCGGGGAATCCGGAATCCAAGATTTGCTTGATTTCACACTGATCCGAGGTACTGACTGTTGGAGAAGGATGACAAAATAGGACAGGAAAAAAGAATTGATGATGTATGGTCTAAGCAGAGAAACATGGAAAACATTAGGCATTCTTAGATTTGAAGTGAGACAGAGCTTGAAAGTGACAGGTTTACCTGGGAAAGAATTGTAAAGGTACCAATGAAATGGGGAGCAAATTTCATAGAAGCTACTCTGAGATGGATATTCTAGGTAGAGAGCCAAATCTTGTCACCAGGAAGAAATTTGGGACTCACACTGCGATAACGATCAGCCACTACTTTGTACCTGGAAGCTGCCAGATGTAAATTCTTGGAAACATCTTCCCAGATAGAATTGAGCGATCCTTGCATCTCTGCAGCCACAGGCACCTCAGCAGAGATGAGAACAGGAAATGATACCGAAGGATGGCAACCATATACTGTGAAGAAGAGAGACTCCTCAGTGCTGGCACTAGTGTGGTTATTGAGGGAAAATTCTGCTCAGGGTAAAAGGTCTACTCAGTCATCCTGATGGACAGAAATGAAGGCAGGAAGATATCATTCTACTTTCTGGTTGACCCTTTCAGTTTGTCCAATAGACTGCGGATGAAAGGCTGAGAAGTCCAACTTGATTCCAAAGTATGTGGCCAGAGCTCTTCAGAAGTGGGCTGTAAACTGAACTCCTCTATCAGGGACAATGTGCGAGGGCATGCCATGGAGACAAAAAGATTTCCCTAATGAAGATGGAAGCCAAAGTGACAGCAGAGGGTAGTCATGGAATTGGGGTTAAGTGACATTTTAGAAAACCTGTCCACAGCCACCCAGATAACGGTAGAGTCCGCTGAGGGGGGTAGTTTAGAGATAAGTCCATGGGATGAAACACCAAGGTACATCCGGAACAGGTAGAGGTAAAAGGAGACCTGCTGGGGCAGACGTGGAGGACTTAGACTGCATGCAACTGGAGCAAGCCTGGACATATTCTTCAACAGCCTTCCGAAGTGAGGGCCACAAGTAGTAACATTGCAGGAAGGCACAGGTGCGTTGCACACCAGAATGTCCTTAGAGTTTAGCGTCATATGCCCATTTGAGAATCTTGACACAAAGGGAGAGCACCACAAAAAGGTCTTTCCAAGCAGGATATGTGGAGACTGAAGATGGGTGGAGACCAGGATACAATTGGCAGGAATAATGGGTTCTGGTTTGACACTCAGAGTCAGCAATGTCAAATGATCTGGACAAGGCATCAGCTAGAGCATTTTTAGAACCGGGCCAGAAGGTGATGTCAAAATTAAACCTGGCAAAGAAGAAAGCCCATCGTGCTTGCCTGGGATTCAAACGTCAGGCGGATTGTAGATACTGGAGGTTCTTATGATCAGTATAGATCAGGATATGAAGGGGAGATCCCTGCAGTAGATGTCGCCATTCTTGCAGTGCCAGCTTGATAACCAGAAGTTCCCTATCCCCGATGGTGCAATTTCTATCCGCTTTAGAAAACCGCTTAGAGAAGAAGGCACAAGGACGGAGCTTACAGTCATGTATTTGGAGAAGGACAGCCCCACTCCCAAGGATCAAGTATCTACCGCCAAGAAGAAAGGCTGGAGAATGTCAGGACGTTTGAGAATAGATGCAGAGAGGATGGCAGCTTTGAGCTTGTGGAAAGCCTCAACTGCTTCAGGGAGGCCAGGTTCTGGCATTGGTGCCCTTCCAGGTCAAAGAAGTCTGGTTTTCCATTCATCTCCCTCTCTAATCCATGCTCCACAGAGAAAATTTGAGCATCTCGTAGTCTGTCAAAAGTTCAGAAACCAAGGGTAGCGTGTACCGATTCTTAATGGCGATGGCATTGAGACCTCTATAATCAATGCAGGGCTGGACTGTACCATCCTTTTTCCTCACAAAAGAAGAAGCCAGTGCCAGCAGGAGAATTGGATTTATGGACAATTCTTTTCTGCAGATTTTCCTTATGTCGCGTACACACGAGCGGACTTTAAGGCAGACTTTGCCTGGCGGACTGGATTTCGTCAGACAATTTGATCGTGTGTGGGCTCCAGCGGACTTTGTTTTCTCAAAAGTTGGACGGACTTAGATTTGAAACATGTTTTAAATCAATCCGTCGAAATCGAGTCCGCTCGTCTGTATGCTAGTTCGACGGACAAAAAGCCACGCTAGGGCAGCTATTGGCTACTGGCTATGAACTTCCTTGTTTTAGTCCGGTCGTACGTCATCACGTACGAATTCGACGGACTTTGGTGGATTATGTGTAGGCAAGTCCGTTCATTCAGAAAGTCCGTCGTAAAGTCCGTGGAAAAGTCCGCCGGGCAAAGTCTGCCGTAAAGTCCGCTCGTGTGTACGTGGCATTACAGTCTTACACTATAGATGCTCATATCATAGGCACTACGCAATTAATTTATTTTCAGATTTTCAGATTTAACCACTTCAATACCGGGCACTTTTGCACCCTCCTGCCCAGGCCAATTTTCAGCTTTCAGCGCTGTCACTTTTTAAATAACAATTGCGCGGTCATGCTACACTGTACCCAAATTAAATTTGTATCATTTTGTTCCCACAAATAGAGCTTTCTTTTGGTGGTATTTGATCACCTCTGCGGTTTTTATTTTTTGCTAAACGAATAAAAAAAGACCAACATTTTGAAAAAAAAAAAAAAAGTTTTTTTTATAAAATTTTGCAAATAAGTAAGTTTTCTCCTCCACTGATGGGCACTGATGAGGTGGCACTGATGGGCACTCAAAGACTGCACTGATGGGTACTTATGAGTGGCACTGATAGACGGCACTGCTGGGCACTGATGGCTGGCACTGTTATATTTCACTGATAGGCATCACTGGTGGCACTGGCAGGCATTTTTCATTGGCACTGATTGGCAGCTGCCTGGGCACTTATTGGCAGCTGCCTGGTGGTCTAGGGTGGCATACCTGGTGGTCCAGTGTAGTGGCCATCCCTGGTGGTCCTGGCGGCATCCTGCTGGTCCTGGGCGGGCATCCGAGGGAGGGCTGCACTGATAAACAATCAGCACAGACCCCCCCTGTCAGGAGAGCAGCCGATTGGCTCTCCCCTACTCGCGTCTGTCATCGGCTCTTCCAGTTTACATCTTGATCAGCCCTGATTGGATACAGCTGATCATGTGATAATGAGCCTCCGTCAGAGGCTCTTTACCGAGATCGGAGTTGCGGTGTGTCAGACTGACGCGCCGCAACAACAATCGTTGTGATACGTCCCCCCAGGGTAGCACAGTGGCTTGATATCCTGACGTCATATGATGTCCAGGCAGGATATCGCAACCACTTTGCCGACGTAAACTTGCCATATGGTGGGTGGCACGTGGTTAAATAAAAATTTTACGATCTTCAAATATGTCCTAAATGTGACCAGGGGGGGAGTACTTCTGCTAAACGCATTGTTGCCCAAGTAGGTTTTATCTGCTCTAGAATCTAAATGAGAAAATATTTACTACTACAATATCATTTAGTATTATAAGCATATCTTTATATCGCATACAATGTAGCAAGGCAATCACATCAATAAATTACAGAACCTGCAGACAGGGTGACCGTTACATTTCACTGAACACAAGACAAAAAGCAACGAATAGTAAAGAACGCTATTGAAGTTTAGAGGCAAAATGGGGATAGCTGGTAACAAACCCCACATTCGGTTTCCAGGTTTACATGACTATTCTGAGTATATAGAATTTTTTTTTGTACACATGTACATATTAAAAATTAAGCAAATGCAGAAACATGCAACTTTGAATCTCTGTTTCTATTACAAACCAGACATTGCAAAAATCCCACCCACCCCAAGGCTGGATTCACACCTATGCAGTTTTAGTGCTTTTTGCATTATGCAGATTTGCACTACAGTCCATTTACCATGGTTTCCTATGGAACACGTTCTGTAGTGCAAATCTGCAAACTGCAAAAAGCACTAAAACTGCATAGGTGTGAATCCAGCCTTCCTGCCAGAGGAGAGGAGCCATTGTCAATGCTTACCCCACGTTATTAACACTTGCATGTAGAAAACTACGACATTCCACATCATCCTGTAATCCCAATGGGCAGATGTAGTGCGGAGGCCTTCAAGCATTGTCAACCCTCATCTGGAAATAAAGTGGACAGTAAGGATCAAAAGAAAAATGAATGGGGGTGGTAGAAAACTTTGGGCACCATTATTGACATACACTAATGTATTTTTAGCATGCTGACTTAAATATTTGCCTGTGTAGAAATTCATTTCTAGTTCATTCAGAAGTTCGTTTTTGTTTGGAGCACACCTTCTAAAAGAAGTCTGACTGGATTGCTTTCCCATTCACTGCCATTAAATCAGCCAATTGTATTGTGTGCAGATTGGCAGGGACAATTGCAGCCAAAAACAGAACATTCCATAGCTCATCATATGCAGCCACTTGTGCCCAAACGCAGCCACGTGTGTATGTCAAATGCAAATGCAGCCATGTGTGCCCACTGATCATGGGACTCGCGGCTCTGGCAGCACCCCCAACCCCCCCATGCGCGGCTCTGACAGAAGGGACTTACCGCAGCAGCTCCTCTCCAATGCACCAGAATGGCGGCGACCTCCGCTTCAGCGTGTCTCCTCCGCTCCTCTTCCTAAGCGCAAGGCATCCAATAGGGTGGCCTGGCGCTTTTGCCAATCAGGAAACAGGTCTGACGCCCTGCCTCCTGATTGGCGGGGAAGAAGGTTAGTGTGAAAAAATAGCGAAAATTAATTTGCTATTGACAGACAATTGGGTGGGATCAGGGCACACTCTCTGCGCCCTGAGCCCACCCTATTTTGAAGCCTATTAGAGGCTCTAATCAGGTGCTTCAAAAAGTACCACCCCCACCATAGGAATCCATGTGTCCGGTGTCCTGAAGGGGGCTGGGCGCATGGATGGGAGGGGGGGGCGGCGCCCACAGTGCACGGGCCGCCACTGGTTTTAGTGCTTTTCGCATTTTGCACTACAGAACGTGTTCCATAGGCAACTGTAGTGCAAATCTGCAAAATGCAAAAAGTGCATAGGTGTGAATCCGGCTGAAGGCACATTCTACCATGAGAGTATGCTTCTAGTTCCCGGCCACAGAGAAATGAGCATGAACTTGCATCCACATAACAGCAACAAAAGAAAAAAGTAATTTGGATAATCTATTCACAAACAGCAGGGTTCACTCCACTTTTGCAGGGGGATCAAATCTATTAATTGTGATTGTTATTAAAAAATGACCTTTCCTTTTCAATCTGCAGCTCTGTCATTTTCTGTAAAATGTAATATGGCAACCTGGAGGCGTCCTGTACACAGATGGTGTATGGTACACCTCCCGAAAAATGTAATTTCCTGTTTGTTTGATTGGCTTACTATTTTTCCCAGAAGTTTGCACTAAGATACAAGTCAGAATTTGGGCATCCCGTGCAACAAAAATTTCATTTTTTGTGAGATACTCCGAAAAGGTAAAAAAAATCGCATCTAATAGGATGCAAACCCTGCAGCAGCTGATTGAGATTTATAAAACCACTCCCATACAGATTCACTGAGCACATGGACATAGACAAACAAGCAGCTATTTCTTCAGAATAACAAAGAAGTAGGAATCTACAACAGTTTGTTAAAAAAAACAAAAAAAAACTGCAATGTACACAGATTACCCAAAAGGGAATGTTTTCTCAACAAAAGTGGAGTTAATCCTTAACCCTTTTGCTGTCAGGTCCATGATGCCGTATATTGTACGAGGGGTTTTACACACTCAGCCACCGGGACTTTGTGTAATCTGACAAGCAGACTCCCGCCTGTCAGATGAAAGCAGTCCGGCGCCCCTGGATTACTTTTCCACACCCGCGGTAATGGTGCCCCCCCCAATCCTCCAAGCACCACCGCAATGTATCCTGGGCTCTACTTGCCCATCTGCAGGCCCAGGGCCGGTGTAGCAGTTCCTGCCGGGTAGGGGGGAGGGAGCACATGTCCGCTCTACTTACCTTCATGTTGGTGACGCGTTTGACATTACTTGCAGGTCCCCTTGTAAGAGCACAGGGGAGACATGCAGGGTCTTTTAGACCCTGGAGGATTCAATAAAGAGAACCTGTCATTAAAAAAATCATCACATAGGGGACTGTTTGTCCCCTATGTGATAAAATAAATAAATAAATAAATAAAAAAGGGGGAAAAAAAATTATTTTCTTTTAAAATGTAAAAAATGAAAGTCACACCCAAGCAAAAAATCCCCCCCCCAAAAAAATTTGAGGTCCCCCTATCCCCACAGGTATGCACATAAGTACAGGAGTTGGGGGTGCCTACGCATTAAACCTTCGATTGTGATACAAACGTTACATATTACCGCTCACACAGTAGTGAGAGCAATGCTTCTAGCACCAGTCCCCTCCCTAACGGTAAACCGATGACTTATAGAGGACTTTTAAAGCGTCCCCTATAGAAAATATAGGATACTGAAGTTTGTCGCCATTTCACAGGCGCATGCAAATTAAAGGTTTACCATGTTGGGTGTCTATTTACCTGGTGCCTCGTCTTTTATGTTTTACCAAATAATTGGGTAATGTATTGCATTTGTGTGTTCTAAAATTAAATTTAAAGCGGGGGTTCACCCACACCGCCAAAAAAAAAAAATATTAAAAGCCAGCAGCTACAAATACTGCAGCTGCTGACTTTTAATACATGCCCACTCACCTGTTCCAGGGTCCAGCGATGTCGGCAGGGGACGCCGAGAACCCGCTCGGTTCTCGGCAGCTGCCGCCGCCATCCTAGGTGAGGGAATCAGGAAGTGAAGCGTTGCGGCTTCACTTCCCGGTTCCCTACTGCTCATGCGCGAGTCGCGCTGCGCGTCCCTAGTGGTCCCCGCTATCTCCTGGGAGCTGTGTGTTCCCAGCAGACTGCGCGGTCGGGACGGGAAGAGGCATAGACTCCCATGGGAGTCTATGCCGGAAGTGGGTGCAAATACCTGTCTTAGACAGGTATCTGCACCCCCCTCCCCCCTGCAAGGTGCCAAATGTGACACTGGAGGGGGGGAGGGTTCCGAAAAGCGGAAGTTCCATTTTTGTGTGGAACTCCGCTTTAACCTTTGCTGTAATATCGTGCAACATAAAAAATTCGAACTACCACTCTATATTCTCTAGGGCAGGGATATGCAAGTAGCGGACCTCCAGCTGTTGCAAAACTACAAGTCCCATCATGCCTCTGCCTCTGGGTGTCATGCTTGTGGCTGTCAGAGTCTTGCTATGCCTCATGAGAGTTGTAGTTCAACAGCTGGAGGTCCGCTATGCATATCCCTGCTCCAGGGTGTCTGCTTTCAAATACATAATGTTTTGGGGGTTTTATGAAATCTTCAGGCATAAAATGATTTTTTTAAACACATGCAAAAGGGTGTAGCCTTCCCATCCATTTTTAACAGATACTGGGGAAAAGTTTAAAGCAGTGTTAAGCTCAAAAACAAAAAATGTGATATATTGCAACTTTCCAATCTTCAAATGTGGTGGCTACATTAGTTTTATTCTTTAGGATTTTTTCCATTATTTTCACTGGGTTATCTAGCCAGTAACACAAATCCTGTCTTATGGTATCTCCACTCTGAATGGAGGAGAAATGGAGCAACATTGTCAATCTAACAACCGCCTTCTGTTGAACGGTCATGCTGGAAAACCAACATCCCAGAGCACTTGCAGCCAATATCTGCAGTGCTGATCAGTGTATTCTGACAGGGAGAAACTTGACCAACAAATTAAAGCAGAGATCCAGCTAATACTTTTTGAGCAGTTACAGCGAACAATTTTTTGGGATAATGATTTCATATGAATTAAAAGCTAATAATTGTAAGCACCCGTCAGTGTTAAATGGTTTGTCTCAAACCTCTTACTGACACTTTTGCTGGACAGCTTGTAATGTTAAAAAACTTGCAAAAAAAAACAAAAAACTGTCTGGCAAGATCAACAGGTGAAAATAAAAGCCTAAAGAAAGTTAACTGCTTTAGCCGTGGAAGATTTTACCCCCTTCCTGACTTTTTTGTCAGTTAAAGCACTGCGTTGCTTTAACTGACAATTGCGCGGTCGTACGACGTTGCACCTAAACAAAATTGACATCCTCTTTTTACCACAAATAGAGCTTTCTTTTGGTGGTATTTGATCACCTCCTCTGTGGTTTTTATTTTTTGCGCTATAAACAAAAAAAAAATAAATAAAAAGGCGACAATTTTGAAAAAAAAAAGCAATATTTTTTACTTTTTTGCTATAATAAACATCCCCCAAAAATATATTAAAAAAAACCTATTTTTTTCCTCAGTTTAGGCCGATGCATATTCTTTTACATATTTTTGGTAAAAAATAAATAAAAATCGCAATAAGCGTATATTGTTTGGTTTGCGCAAAAGTTATAGCATCTACAAAATAAGGGATAGTTTTATGGCATTTTTATTGTGATTTTTTTTTTTTTTTTTTACTAGTAATGGCTGCAATCTGCGATTTTGATCGGGACTGCAACATTATGGTGGAGATGTTGGACAATTTTGACACATTTTTGGGACCATTAGCATTTTTACAGCGATCAGTGCTATAAAAATGCATTGATTACTGTAAAAATGTCACTGGCAGGGAAGGGGTTAATACTAGGGGGGCGATCAAGGGGTTAAATGTTTTCCCTAGTGTGTGTCCTAACTGAAGGAGGGAGGGGACTGTGTAGGGGAGATGACAGATCGTTGTTCATACTCTGTATGAACAGACGATCTGTCACTTCTCCCCTCAGAGAACGGTAAACTGTGTGTTTACACACACAGACCCCGGTTCTCCGTGTGCCCCAAGCGATCGCGGGAGCCCGGCGGTGATCCTGACTGCCGGGCACTCGCATCGGCTCTGTTGGCGAGCAGGGGGCGGGCGCCCCTAGTGGCCACAGGGAAAAGCGATGTTACATAACCTTGTTTCGCCCAGCCGCGCCATTCTAACGCAGTACAACTGCGGCGGCTGGACGGCAAGTGGTTAATGCAGCCACCACATCCTAGATTTGGTAAACCGCAATATAACACATTTTTGTTCCTGGGTTAATACTGCTTTAACTGTTAAGACTTGTTCACACATGCGGGAGGGGTGTTACAAATAGGTGGTTGAGCTGCAGTTTTACCAACCCCCAATTGCCGCAGAGGAGTTTTCAGTTGCTTAGTGAATGCGGTTAGGCTCTGCCAACTTCCATTATCCAACCATGTACAAGCAAAAATACAGTTTCTTCTTCATGGAACTATATAAAACTTTGAATAAAATGTAAATGTTGTGCACTTTCTAAAATGAACATATTGTCAAGTGTTCCTGCATAGCATTAGTAGTTTTTCTAGTTGCATTTTGCCGTATTCAGCTGCTCTAGTAATTTCCAAGTGGCGTGAAGTTGGTTAAAAATTTAAAACGAGCCTCATTAAGTAGAGCTTTATCAAAACATCTGATACAATCTTGAAACAATCTGTCTGAGTGGAAACAGATTATCTATATAGAAGATTTGTTTATTGGGGGTTCCTTTTATCCGGATTTACACAAGGTATACAGTACAGGATGGACTCCTTTTCCTTTCTAGCTTCCTCCTTTTGTTTCTTTGGTGGGAAAATATGCTTTGTAGTTCTATACATGTACAAATGTGATTATGTGGAGTTAACAGTATTCTTCTGTACCAGGTCCAGCCCGATGTTTTTTTTCCATATAAAACCTCAATTTTTAAATCTCAATTTGTAAGTTTGATTCCATATGTCCAAAGTCATACTTGGGGGGGCAAACCCTAAAAATGCATTTACGTTGTACTGCTATAAAATCAACAAACATTACAAAATAGATGTTAGCACACACATATAAAAATTATATTTAAATCCTGATAGGCTATTTAAAAACACCTGAACTTACTCAAAAAATATGGGGATTTGGTAACACTATATGGTCATATACACGTCCAGATGAAGCTACACACCTTGTTAATGTGAAACGCGACGTCACTTCCGTTTGGACGTCACGCCACGGCATCATTCCCCATGGAGGCTGGTGGGCCCATACACTAAAGGGATGGAATACGACCGGTAGGTCAAGGCAACTATAAGGGAAGACGTCTGGGTGCATACCTATGGGTCTATACCAGTCTGCCAACATAATGCACTTTTTAGTGACAACACGCTAATGTCACGAATATCAAGTGGGAGCAGAACATAGTGTATGATTTGTACGTCCTCCGAAGTGTCTGAGGGTATTTACTGGTGTAGCGCTGGTAGATTTTCAATCTACTGCTTATAGGTAAATTTAGTGGGTTATCTGTTTTATACATAGTCAGATTTGCCTCTGTTCCAGCTTGGCTGAGTTGCATGTAGTTTCACACTGTGCCTGTGGGTGTCGTTGTCACCATGGGCCGGTGTTGGAAAGGTAACACGTTGAAGCGTATGAGTGCTCCTCTGTCCCGGAGATAACTCGGTGGAGGTGGTCCTCCGAGTTGCATTCTGGGAGAGGGTATTTATAGGACAGACGCCATGTTTTGGGGTTCGTTTCGTTCCACCTGCTGGCCCTCCCGGCCGACAGGTATGTGCTAGGAGTACTACCTCGTGGTCCTCCGACCGGGAGGCCCACGTTGCTGCAGCATGTGGGTGGGCCCAGAAGCCTGTCTGGGGCCTACCACAGCGGCAAGGGAATGGTCCTGGGCTGTCTGTCCTACGGGAAGAAGCTGGATAACTGAGAAGATCCCAGGGGAGGACCCGTCATGAAGGATCATACAGAGTGCTGGTCTGGAGAGGGGCCTAGTGACTCAGTTGGAGGACGCATCCTAAAGTAATCCTACCGCATAGTACTGCCGGGTCGGCTTAAAGGTTCTAGTGCTGTGTTTGCTGTTCATCGTAAACCAATACATCCTGTGGCAGAGGATCGTACGGGTTTTTGTTCCAATCAAGTCTGTGGCAGAGACTTTTGTTCGTTCTGCGTACTGGCTGCTAGGTTAGTGAGAGAAACCTATCCAGGCGGGCAAAGATTCAACTCCAAAAAGAGAGTACATTCATCTACAAGCTTTCAATTCCTAATACTACACTAAGAAAAGGTATTTAAACTTCCCTGCAACTCTTCTTCTACCTCTTTCCTGCTACTTCCTTCAATTTACGTTTATTAAAGCATTTGGAAAAGATACTCAAGTGTCCGGTGCCTACATTGTCTGGTATTAAACTCAATGGGACCCTAGCCCCGGGTTTTGGTGAAATAGAGGTAACGAAGGTGACCGTAACAGCCCGCTTTAAACCAGCAGCTCCACCGAGAGTTATTGCTACACTGGCAACCCAGAAGTGGTAATGGACTATGATGTCTACACTCTCTGTTTACTGCTAACATCATCACCGATGCTGCTAGCTGCTGATGTCGATCGTTGATTGGAATATCTTTTTACCAGTGTACACGCCAGCACTATACATACACATCTACAGACTCTGTCACCGCCAACACCTGATTGGTATCCTACTTACTCTGCACTATCATCAGACCATATACAGGACTAATTTCCCAGTACAGTCCACATAGGATTATAACACCCATTTTCTCTTCCCCCTCTTGCCTCCTCCTTTCCCTACTTGGCTCGAGCCTCCCCAGGGGGATGATGTCAGCCTAAACAGCTATACTCAGCAATAGCTGGATTATCCAATTTGGCTGGGCAGACATCAATTTCCTTGCGTCCGGACGCTGTTGTTTGTCTATTTTTGTTGCATGTTGTTTTGTCCCCCAGTCTGTGGTTGGACCGATTGACCCTCACAGGCCAGTCGGCAATCTGCATTTAGGGTAGTTGAGCAAATCCATGTTATCCATGTTTCATATTTTTTGTACCACTAAATTTTTGAATAATTAAATTTCACATGTATTGCTCTTCAGTAAGCCCCATCTTTCTCTTGGTCCCCTCTCTGTTTGGGACATACAGTTTTTTGCAGTTTTTTTAGGGACTGATGAAAAATTTACGCATTCATTGGCACATATTTTATACACGATAATCAAGCCTCTTTGTCCTATAACTTTTATATATGGTCATATAGTGCTAAGCCCACTTACTGCATCAAAGTACCCCATTATCAGTAGGTCCTATACTAGAAATAGTCTAGTTCGGTGGCGGCTCATTCGGATGGATAGCAGTGATTGTTAGCTCCGGATTATCATGACTCTGCTTCTGTGAAGGAACAACCTACCTAATAGATTCATCGGAGCTACCTACCTGCATAGGGTGGTCTCTCCCCCCCCCTTTTCTCATCCCTGCACTTTTTGGTCTCTCTCACCCGTTTTTCTTCAGCCTCGAGGTTCTTTTGCTACCATCTGGACACCAACCTATGTTCCATCTAAGACATCATCATCCTTCTCCTGCCAGCTTTGCCTATTTTGGCATCATATGGGTAGACCAGTGTGGATAAGGCTGGGCCAGCCATACGCCCCGTCTTCCTTTGGTATTTCGAGGCGTTTTTGACGGGTTTGCCTCCGGGATCTGGCAGTGAGCTTCTCATAATAAATATGCTTGGTGTGATTCTTCCCACAAGTTGTCCCTGATGAAGGGACCTTTTGTTCAGTCCTGAAACGCGTAGGTCCAAGTGGAAGACTGAACGAATATATATTTTTTCGACTACTACACCAGCATATTTATATTTTTTAGCTTTTCTATATATATTACTTGATTCATATGTCGATTTCTTTACCCTTGTATTTTGTATATTTGTATCAATAAAACCATTTTTTTACTACTCTGTTGCCGTTAAAGTCCCACTAACTATCCAAGGGGGTAATTTTATTTACTTGTCTCAGGGATGGTGGCAACTTCCATGACCTAACTGGATGTGGAGGTTCATTGTTGTGGCAAGGTGGTGTGTGGCGCATTTATGAGGTTAAAACAGGTAGTGGGGAGAAATCACGTCATTTTGTCATTGCCTGTCAAACGCAGATCACTTTTCAGAGGTGTGACAATGTTGTTGAGCATCTAAACCTATCCTTCGTGATGCGGAAACATGGAGAAAGTCCAAACTACCATGGAACATGGAGCAAAGACCGGGACATTAGGAGAAACAAGGGGCAGTAGGGATCCAACACTGAAACCAAGCAGGGATGTTGGAAAGAAACCACACACCCCACAACGAGCATTTATTTATTAAAATGCTACCATATTATGCACCACATTATATAGGAGTAGAGCTGCGAGATTAATCGTTAAGAATAGTTATCGCAATTTTTTCCCCCCTTGCGATCTTGACAAAGTATTTCCCGATTTTTTCTATTTTTTCTGCTGAAGCCAACAGCCATCAAAAGAAAGGAAAAAAAAAGAAAGGAAAAAAAAAAGAAAAAAAAAAAAAGAGCACTCTGCCAAGAATCACAACATTCTTTAGCAGTGGAACTTAAGTATAAACATTGTAACAATTTATCCTTTAGATCAAAGGAATACACTTTGGTGTGTAAATGAGGGAAGTTTAACCACTTAAACACTAAACCTTTTTCTGACATTTGCTGGTTTCAAGTTAAAATAATTTATTTTTTGGTAGAAAATTACTTAGAACCCCCAAACAGTATATATATATATATATATTTTTTAGTAGAGGCCCTACAGAATAAAATGGTGGTTGTCGTTCAAATGCAATATTTTGGGAAAAACTTACTTTAACGAATTAAAAAAAAAAACTAACCAGTAAAGTTAGCCCAATTTTTTTTGTATAATGTGAACGCTTTTACGCCACGAGAATCTAGATCGAATTATTCTAAGCAAAAAAAAAAATGTGATTCTCATTTTGGCCAGAATCGTGCAGCTCTATATAGGAGATATCATTTATGAAGTTCCATAAAAGAACGAAAAAATGAATATACAATATGGCACATTGATAAGATTATAAAAACGCTGATCACGTTCACAAACGGATTTCTTAAAAGAAAAAGCAATGGAAAACAAAATGGCTTCACAATTCTTTAGCATCAACCTATGGCCCAAATCAAAAAGTAAACTACCATTCACCAAAGTGCAGACAGCCTTTGCTTTGGGGCCACATTTTGCTTTAAGGCAAAACTGTCCAACTGGCAAAACTCCAATGCATTACTGTCACACCAACTTAACATCTACCCTCCGTAACCTTTATTTATTCTATGCCCTTTCTAAGCAGGTCTGCCCAGAAAATCTTGGAAAGGATCATAAGACATTGTTTTACTCTAAAGTGCAATTAAATTTGACACAATAAACATGTAGCACCTGTAAGGTGAAGGCAACATTAAAAATAAAAAAATAAAAATAAAATAAAAACTAAACGCCAAAAATGTGACTGAAGTATTTCCTATGCTCCACTACTCAAACACAATAAAACAAAGCAAAAGGGAGGCTCTCTGGATGTAGAAATCCCATTCTTTCACTTGCTGTCCTTCAATGCAAAACTACAATGAGCCTTGCCATAGAAAATGTAGCAGTAAGCTGTGTGATTAAACAGCAGCAAAATCAACCATCATTGGCAGCTAACTACAAATAGCAATGTATCCGCCTGAAAAGCAGAAGAATTTCATTCAGTTGTTGATGCAATGAAATATTCTGAATGTATTAAAATTAAAACGCCGTTATTATACAAGTATATAGCTTTAAATGTGTTAGCACCCGTTTATTACCTGCATTTATTTCCCACAATTTCCTAAAAAAAAAAAAAGAAAAACTTCAATAAATGAGAAAAAAAACTCAAAAGCAAGCAAGGTGGACAGAGGGATGGAGGAACCCTCCACACTGAGTTGTTGTATTCCGACAGCGGGACTCTCCACTGTCAGAATGCACTGATCGGTGGCTGCAGCCGCCGATTGACAAAAGGTTTCCAACATTCCCGTTAGACACAAGTTGGTTTAACATTTGACTTCTGTTGAATAGGGAGCAGCCACACATTGACTGAAATGTGGACAGTTCCTGCTGAATTGGCCTAATTTTGATCCATCTATAGCCAGCTTTAGAGAGCTGTCATGGAAACGGGTTTAGATTGGATGATTTTTTTCTTCACCTTTTTGCTCTGCTGACAACTCTAAAAATGTTGTAATACACATCACTTTCTGTCTCTGTGACAAAGGTCAACAGGACAAAGATAATGACTCTCCTAGGTGGAAACACAGACCACGATGACAGGGTGTGTAAAACCTCACCACTCTAGCCAAAATTACAAATATAAAAAAAAAAAAAAAAAAAAGATTTGTATTTTTTTTTTAAATCTATCTACACACACACACACACACACACAGACACATACATATATTACACACACACAAACTTGTGCTCATAAGTTTATATACCCTGGCAGAATTTATGATTTCTTTTGGTCATTTTTCAGAGAATATGAACGACAATACAAAAACTTTACTTTCACTCATGGTTAGCGTTTGGCTGAAGCCATTTATTATCAATCAACTGTGTTTACTCTTTTTAAATCATAATGACAACAGAATCTATCCAAATGACCCTGATCAAAAAAAGTTTTGTTAATACAGTGTATTGCCCCCTTGCGCGGCTTCATGGCTGCCAAATGCAAATGTTCCTCCAGTATTTTTTGATAACATGCTGCATTCAACTTGCCATCAATTTTGACCAAATTTTCTGTGCCTTTTGTAGCTCACACATCCCCAAAACATCAGCGATCCACCTCCGTGTTTCACAGTAGGAATGGTGTACCTTTCATCATAGGCCTTGTTGACTCCTCCAAATGTAGCATTTATGGTTGTGGCCAAAAAGCTCGATTTTGGTCTCATCACTCCAAATGACTTTATGTCAGAAGGTTTGAGGCTTGTCTCTGTGCTGTTTGGTGTATCGTAAGTGGGATACTTTGTGGCATTTGCGTAGTAATGGCTTTCTTCTGGCAACTCGACCATGCAGCCCATCTTTCTTCAAGTGCCTCCTTATTGTGCAACTTGAAACAAACAGCCACACCACATGTTTTCAGAGTCCTGTATTTCACCTAAAGTTATTTGTGGGTTTTTCTTTGTATCCCGAACAATTTTCCTGGCAGTTGTGGTTGAAATCTTAGTTGGTCTACCTGACCGTGGTTTGGTTTTAACAGAACCCCTCATTTTCCACTTCTTGATTAGAGTTTGAACACTGCTGATTGGCATTCTCAATTTCTTGGATAGCTTTTTGTATGCCCTTTCCAGTTTTATACAGTTCCCTTTCCCGCAGATCCTTTGACAATTCTTTTCCTTCTTTTGCTTTCCCCATGACTCAGAATCCAGAAACGTCAGTGCAGCACTGGATGAAAGATGCAAGGGTCTGTCAGGAGTCCAGAAACTCATTGACCTTTTATACACCAGACTAATTACAAGCAAACAGATCACAGGTGAGGATGGTTAACTTAAATAGCCATTCAAACCCCTTTGTGTCAACTTGTGTGCATGTTATCAGGCCAAAATCAGAAATAAACTTTTGATCAGGGTCAATTGGGTAGTTTCTGTTGTCATTATGATTTAAAAAGAGTAAACAGTTGATTGATAATAAATGGCTTCAGCCAAACACTAACCATGAGTGAAAGAAATGTTTTGTTATCATTAATATTCTCTGAAAAATGGCCAAGAAATATATATATATATATACATATACATACCGTATATACTCGAGTATAGGTTGATCCGAATATAAGCCGAGGCCCTTCATTTACTACAAAAAACTGGAAAAACGTATTGACCCGAGTATAAGCCGAGGGTGAGAAATGCAGCAGCTACTGTAAGTGGAAAAAGAGAGTCAACAATGCCCATCTACAGCTACATACCTCCCTGTGTCCTGTGCATGCCTCCCTGTGCCAATCTGCATCCTCTCTGTGTCCTGTGCATGCCTCCCTGTGCCAATCTGCATCCTCTCTGTGTCCTGTGCATGCCTCCATGTGCCCATCTGCAGCCACCATTGCGCAGATCAGCATGTCATGAAAACATAAACGGCCATTCCAGTGTTCAAAAGCCGCTCCTTATCCTCGTCTGTGATAGGCAGAACACTCAATTTCCCAGCAGTCAGTGTTCTGCCTATCACGGACATCCGCTCATCCTCATACCATGGACGAGGATGAGAGTATGTCCCTGATAGGCTGAACACTGACTGCTGGGAAATTGAGTGTTCTGCCTATCACAGACGAGGAGGAGGCGCGGCTTTTGAACACTGGAATGGCTGCCGTCTGTCTACATGACACGCTGATCATGTAGGCAGACGGCGGTGACTCGAGTATAAGCCGAGGGGGGCACATTCAGCCTAAAAAAAAGGGCTAAAAATCTCGGCTTATACTCGAGTATATACAGTATACACACACACTGCGGCATGTGTATGCAGTATATACACAGTACATGAAGAATATGCTCATTTTGTTTAACTATTCCCCTTTAAGCCACTCCTACTGTAAGTGTGCTACAAACTTCTTCCCTTGTGTGTCTCAGGCACAGTCCTAGAAATATCCCTGGGAGAAAGGCGCATGCCCCCTCCAATAATTTTAGAAGAAACACTTGCCGGGCTATGAGTAGTTAAATGTTAGGCTGCTAGGCTAAAATTTAGTTGTTGCTTCACTGTAGTCAGTGGTACAGCCATTGATGGTTTGTGGCCAGAGTTTCCCCATGTTGGGTGTTTAATTTCCCAGACTTGCTTCTGGAACAAGCCTCCAGAATATAGGTCAGGGAGAATCAAACAACCAGTATGAATATTTATCATCCTTCAGCCAGTCTGTGGAAGTGTCAGGACTGGGCTCAGCCCTTCCTTCTCTGAGCTAGCTGCTCAGCTGTCCGATAATTGCCAGCTCCTATCTCTCCACAGTTACTCAGCTGTTGATGATATCCTGCTCGTGAGTCCTGCCTACTTAAGCCATCCAGTCCAGAGGAACTCTGCCTTCGCCTTAGTCAACATCACAGAGACGATCTCCTGCATTTCTGTTAAAACACTTGCTTGGCTGACATCCCTTCTGGCTTCTGGCTTGCTGTTTTACTACACTCATCTGACTCCCTGATGTTTGGCTTGTCTGACTATCCGTTCTGGTTTCTGAACTCTGGCTATGTTTTGACTATGTTTGTTCTATTTACTTTAATTATTAAACAAGTGTGATTTAACTGTACTTCTGTCTCAGTCTGATTTTAAGGTTTCTGACAGGAAGGAGACATCCAGAGGGTGGCTGGGAAGGTAATAAAGGTTTGGGAGGCCTAACCAGATTGTTCTTTCCTGTCCAGGGAGGGTTCCAAAACCGTTCTCCTGCTGCCCCAGGGAGATAGCTAGTACGACAAGAAATTGCAGTCTGGGCTTCAGCAGGTGCTGTGCGGAGGGCCTGGAAAAGATTGTTAAAATGATTATTTGCTGGAGGGCATCATCCTGGAGTCCTGGTCTGCAGAAGGATCTTTTGTCTCCCTCATTGAGAAGCTACCTGTGGATGCTGGTTGGCAGACGGCTCCGGGGACATTGTGAGTAAAGACTTTGCTGTGGGCTTTTGGGTATGTGAGTGCTAGATGGGAAGTGCCAAAAGATGCTATATGGACTGAGACTGTTATAGAATTCTAGATATACTGGCAATGCTTTTTTACCTCCAAGAAAGGCTGCTTAGACAAGATTAGTGAGAAGGTGTCCTGTTATTTCTGCTATGGTTTGGAGTATGAACCCTTAAACCCCTCTCTTGTTCCACGTTGTTCAGCAATAAATTCTAAAAAGACATCCCCTGAGTCTGTGTTGTCTATGTGTGTGTTGAACTGTACTTCTGACTGTCAACCATTGTACCAACAAGGCAAACCTGGGCATATTCCCAGTGGCCCCTTTGGGGGTGAGCTGTATACCAATAAATTGTATCATTTTTAAAATTTCAGATTTGGTACTACAGCTACAAATCTAAATAAGAAAAGGAGTCTGCTAGAGAAGACTATTGTGGGTGTGCCACATTCCTATGACTTGTCAAAGCAAAAAGGGGGGAACCCCTAGGTTGGGACTTTGAGAGCACTACCACAACAAGTATAAATATAAAAATTTTATTCAAAAAAACAAATATTACACATGAATAAGGATACAATTTAAAACTGTCAATGAAGGATACATTTTTTTCTGAACCAGACGCGTTTCGGAAAAATCCTTTCCTTCATCAGGGTTCTTACAGAAAAAGTTATGCATTTAGTTAATTGAAAATGACATATAGGTATCCACAAGAGTTAAAACTGAGAATTAAGCAAACACACGCATGGCTCCTCACGTGCATCATCCTCATGGTCGATTTTAAATATCCAAGATGATTTAAGGGTATGCTGAAGGGGGACTGGGTCCCCAACGACATTGAAAACACTGCGTCCTGAGCCCAGGCACAGCGCATGTGTGTGTACTGGGGTCATAGGTGTGCGCAGCCCAATGCATTAGGGTGTGCACCCTTAAGCTCAAACACACATGCATGTGTATGTATCTACATATATATGACCCCGGAACATTGATCTCCCTGCTGGCACAGTGAAAGAGAAAAGGATAAACACTTCTCTTATGGCAGAGCCGGTAAGAGGGAGATCTTTCCCATGATCCTGTTGCTACACAGAACAAAAACATTAATGCGCATGGGGGGGATTAGGGTGTGCTTAGGCACACCCTGTGCGCACGCCTATGACTGGGGTCCAAAAAATGAAAACCTAAGCGTGGAAATGCAATTGTGTACCAGCAGATAGGCTGGTGAGAATGTAAAACGTAGATTGTGTTATTAGTCTCAACACAAAGATGATTTGGAGCAAATTTCAGCACATATCTCTCCATACCATCCTAACCCCTGCCAACAAACCTGTTCATATTTGTTTCCAACACCTTACACTAAAGGCTTATTTTCATACAAAATATACATACCTCAGCAGAAGGAAATTCACATTGCAAAGCTGGCTCTCATCCCTCCCCCTGCCTCTTCTGCCTAGAGATCTATTAGGCTGAGCTTGCCCTGAGCTACCTCAGAGACCTTTGGAGCATCTACAGGTCTCTTTGGTAACCAAGTGCTTAATGACTCCCTTGCTTATTCCTGCTCTAATTCAAAGAGAATTTTAGTCCCCCACCCACCTTCCTACTTTTTAAAACATCAAAGACTGTCTTCTGTTTTTTTAAAGATACAAAATTGAGTGCATTGTTGGATGCATCATATTTAACCACTTCAGTCCCAGAAGATTTGGCTGCTCAATGACCAGAGCATTTTTTGTGATACGGCACTGCATCGCTTTAACTGACAATTGATCATCTCTGCGGTTTTTATTTTTTGCGCTATAAAACAAAGAGCGACAATTTTGAAAAAATACAATATTTTATACTTTTTGCTATAATAAATATCCCCATTTTTTTAAAAAAAAAAAGCTAAGTTTCTCAGTTTAGACCGATATGTATTCTTCTACATATTTTTGGTAATAATTAAAAAAAAAAAAAAAAATCGCAATAAACGTATATTGATTGATTTGTGCAAAAGTTATAAGGGTTGATTTACTAAAGGCAACAGAACAGGGATTTGTGTGTTTACACACACACACACATACACACGTTCCTGCGATTGCTCATGGCCGGCGGTCAACGCGATCGGCGGCCACGAGCATTGGCATCCCCGCAGTGCAGCGGGCGCACCCGCTATCCCGCTTAAAAGGAGCCAACGCATTGCTACGACGGCTCGTGGGAACGCGACGGCGGCTGGTCGGCAAGAGGTTAAAAAAAAAAAAAAGAAGGCATGCTTATAAACAGAAAATCCCATGTCTATGATTTTGGCAAATTAACATGTATCTATACCCACAAAGAAATAAAATTATAATATATTGAAGATGACCAGCCCTTAGATAAGATGCCAGCTTTTTTTCCAAGCTTGTATCACTTATTTTCACCTGGTAATCTAGTACATAGTCATCTGCACTCCAAACTGCAGGGAGGATTTATAGAAAGATAAAAATGTTTTTGCTTCCAGTTCATCTCACAGGAAGTGACAAGGACACTGCATTTCTGGTAGGATCAATATTTATGTTCTGTAACTGCTGCACATTTTCTTATCCTGAAATATGAACACTAATGCAGTCACCACACATCTAAAGACAGTGGCATTTCTTGGGTTGAAATGCTAAAAAGTTCATTACAGTTATATAAAAACAGAACCCATCATGTAATTTTTCCATTAATATACTAAACTTTCAACAGGTGTGTGTACGCACATGTTTTCGCCTAAGGCCCCGTGCACAGATTTTTTTTTTTTTACAAGAAAACTACAGATTTTTTTTTTAGGCATAACAGAGTACTGTGCAAAAGTTTTAGGCAGGTGTGAAAAAAATGCTGCTAATTAAGAATGATTTCAGAAAAATTAAGCGTTAATAGTTTATTTGGATCAATTAACAAAATGGAAAGTAAATAAACAGAAGAGAAATCCAAATCAAATCGATATTTGGTGTGACCGCCCTTTGCCTTCAAAACGGCATCAGTTCTTCTAGGTACGCTTGACCGCTTGCACACAGTTTATGAAGGAACTTGGCAGGTAGGTTGCTCTAAACATCTTGGAGAACTAACCACAGATCTTCTGTGGATGTAGGCTGTTGCAGATTCTTCTGTCTCCATGTAATTTCAGACAGACTCCTTGATGCTGAGATCAGAGCTCTGTGAGGGCCAAACCATCACTTCCAGGACTCCTTGTTCTTCTTTAGGCTCCATGCACACTGGGCTTTAAAAAATGCCAGTTCCCTTGGCAGAAAAAATATGCTCATGTACAGCATTTTTTGTAATTTAGATGAGTTTTGCCAGAAAGTTCCAATCAGAAAAACGCAAACCAGAAGGGATCTTTTCCTGCCTCTTAACCAGTGGCGGCTGGTGAAGTTTTGTTATGGGGGGGGGGGGGGGATGCTAGACCCCACCCTTCTTTTCACCCCTCCCACTTCTCACAAGTCCCAACCCTTATAGAATCCACCCACTCCGTCCCCTGTTTTCCATCCATAGTGTCAGGAGTATACAGCTCAGCATCACAGGACAGCAGAGTATATAGCTCAGCCTCACAGATCATGGTATATAAAGCTCAGCCCCACAGATCCGGGTATATAAAGCTCAGCCTCACAGATCAGGGTATATAAAGCTCAGCCCCACAGATCCGGGTATATAAAGCTCAGCCTCACAGATCGGGGTATATAAAGCTCAGCCTCACAGATCGGGGTATATAAAGCTCAGCCTCACAGATCGGGGTATATAAAGCTCAGCCTCACAGATCGGGGTATATAAAGCTCAGCCTCACAGATCGGGGTATATAGCATCACAAAATCAGGGAATATAGCATCACAAATCAGGGAATACAGCTCAGCTTCACAGACAGCAACCCCACCCCCCGTGTGGGCCTCGTGGCACTCACGACACCCCGCAAACAGTGGAGGATTAAGGTGGTCATGGGCCCCTAGGCTACTTTTTGTGTGTCCCCCTCCTAAGCTTTACCAGAAAATACATTATTTAGTGCCATGTGTAAAAGGGTAGACCTATATTACACGCCTCAAGTGCAACTCTCAGGTCTACAGCCCAAACACATTCAGACATGAGCCTACTATAAACAGCAATGCCACAGAAAAAAAAGCAAAATACACCTGCAAGCTGGTAACAGATTTTACCTTTCTAAACCAACAGTTAGGCCAAAAACGTCTGCAGCAGCTCCTGTTTAACTGAGGCAAAATCACAACATTCTGACAGAGACCAATCGAAATGCTGTGTAATATTCCAATAGAATAAAAGCCATACAAATACCATAAACAGCAGCAGCAGCACATAAAAGCAAGCAACAATCAACAGCAGAACAATCATACATTCCAACGGCAGTAAGTGCCAGCATCCATCGGCGCAGGCGCAGCCTGTCCATCGACACTACTGCAATCCAGGAAACGGTCCAGACTCACTCCCAGGATATCCGGCAGCTTTTGCCAACATGCTTGTTCACTATGTACCTTTGTGAGTACCTTTTTACAGTTATATTAAACTCCATGTTTTTTACTGCACTTAGAGTGGCGCCTTTGTTTCATTTTCAGAGTGCATATAACATGCACCCCAACATGAAGAGGGAAGTTTCAGGAAAAAAAAACTTCCCACAGCCCCCTGTACAGTACACAGCCCCCCTGCACAGTACACAGACCCCTTTCTCTGCACAGTATACAACCCTCTGCACAGTACACAGCACCCCTGCACAGTACACAGCCCTCTGCACAGTACACAGCCCCCCTGCACAGTACACAGACCCCTTTCCCTGCACAGTACACAACCCTCTGCACAGTACACAGACCCCCTGCACAGTACACAGACCCCTTTCCCTGCACAGTACACAACCCTCTGCACAGTACACAGCCCCCCTGCACAGTACACACACCCCTTTCCCTGCACAGTACACAACCCTCTGCACAGTACACAGCCCCCCTGCACAGTACTCAGACTCCTTTCCCTGCACAGTACACAACCCTCTGCACAGTACACAGACCCCCTGCACAGTACACAGCCTCCCTGCACAGTACACAGACCCCTTTCCCTGTACAGTACACAGACCCCTTTCCCTGTACAGTATACAACCCCCTGCACAGTACACAGACCCCTTTCCCTGCACAGTACACAACCCTCTGCACAGTACACAGACCCTCTGCACAGTACACAGTCCCCCTGCACAGTACACAGCCCCCTTTCCCTGCACAGTATACAACCCTCTGCACAGTACACAGCCCCCCTGCACAGTACACAGCCCCCCTGCACAGTACACAGCCCTCTGCACAGTACACAGCCCTCTGCACAGTACACAGACCCCTTTCCCTGCACAGTACACAACCCTCTGCACAGTACACAGACCCCCTGCACAGTACACAGACCCCTTTCCCTGCACAGTACACAACCCTCTGCACAGTACACAGCCCCCCTGCACAGTACACACACCCCTTTCCCTGCACAGTACACAACCCTCTGCACAGTACACAGCCCCCCTGCACAGTACTCAGACTCCTTTCCCTGCACAGTACACAACCCTCTGCACAGTACACAGACCCCCTGCACAGTACACAGCCTCCCTGCACAGTACACAGACCCCTTTCCCTGTACAGTACACAGACCCCTTTCCCTGTACAGTATACAACCCCCTGCACAGTACACAGACCCCTTTCCCTGCACAGTACACAACCCTCTGCACAGTACACAGACCCTCTGCACAGTACACAGTCCCCCTGCACAGTACACAGCCCCCTTTCCCTGCACAGTATACAACCCTCTGCACAGTACACAGCCCCCCTGCACAGTACACAGCCCCCCTGCACAGTACACAGCCCTCTGCACAGTACACAGCCCTCTGCACAGTACACAGCCCCCCTGCACAGTACACAGACCCCTTTCCCTGCACAGTACATAACCCTCTGCACAGTACACAGACCCCCTGCACAGTACACAGACCCCTTACCCTGCACAGTACACAACCCTCTGCACAGTACACAGCCCCCCTGCACAGTACACAGACCCCTTTCCCTGCACAGTACACAACCCTCTGCACAGTACACAGACCCCCTGCACAGTACACAGACCCCTTTCCCTGCACAGTACACAACCCCCTGCACAGTACACAGCCCCCCTGCACAGCACACAGACCCCTTTCCCTGCACAGTACACAACCCTCTGCACAGTACACAGCCCCCCTGCACAGTACACAGACCCCTTTCCCTGCACAGTACACAACCCTCTGCACTGTACACAGACCCTCTGCACAGTACACAGACCCCCTGCACAGTACACAGCCCCCTTTCCCTGCACAGTATACAACCCTCTGCACAGTACACAGCCCCCCTGCACAGTACACAGACCCCTTTCCCTGCACAGTATACAACCCTCTGCACAGTACAGAGTCCCCCTGCACAGTACACAGCCCCCTTTCCCTGCACAGTATACAATCCTCTGCACATAACACAGCCCCCTTTCCCTGCACAGTACACAGACATCTGCATAGTACACAGACCCCTTTGCCTGCATATCACACAGGCCTCTTTCATTATAAAGCCCCCCTGCACTCCCACCCCCAGTCTCCTGGGAAAGAATACTCTAAAGTTGAGAAAACATCACTGCCAGCCCTTTCTCATACACCGCTCCTCCTGTGTCACTCATTGTAAATCAAATCTTCTAAACACCTCAATTAACGCCATTCTTTGTGACCCGGTCATGTGACTGCTCTCCTCTGCTGTTTCATGGATGGTCACATGACCGATCTCCTCCTGCAATCAAAGGCTAGACTCGGGAAGGAGGTGGAGCAGGAGGAGGAGAGCGGCCAGACAGAGAGGCTTTAATTGAGGTATTAAGAGACTTCCATTTACATTGAGAGTGACACACGAGGAGCTGTGCATGAGAAAGGGCGGGCAGTAATGTTTTCTCAACTTTAAAGTATGCTGGCAGTGCTGTCCCAGGGCCAGGAGAGGCGGTACAGCTGGCCTGACATCCCCCCCCATGGGTGGCACCCGGGGTGGACTGCCCGATCCCCGCCCCGTTGGTAAAAAAACATTTATCGGAGTATTCGTATAACACGCAGGCATGGTTTTTATGCTACATAAATATATATGAATTAATACAAATATAATGGCCAATTGGGGACCCTTGCACACGTGGGGCCCTAGGCTGCAGCCTAGACCAGCCTGTGCATTAATCTTACCTCTTACCGCTGGGCTGTGGTGTCCTCTGAGTGCTCCTGTATCTTCCAGAGCAGCAGCGGCGGCAGAGGTGCTCTGCCTAGAGTCCAGTGCATGTCTCCTCTGCTCATGCCCCCTCTTCCTAAGCGCCAGGCATCCAATAGGATTGCCTGGCGCTTTGGCCAATCAGGGATCAGGTCTGACAACCTACCTCCTGATTGGCAGGAGGAACTTTAGTGTAAAAATAGCGAAAATTAATTTGCCACCGTCACAAAATTGGGTGGGATCGGGGTGCACTCTCAATGCCCCGAGCCCAGCCTATTTTGAAGCCTATTAGAGTCTCTGGCTTTAATCAGGTGCAAAAAAAAAATAAAAACATCCCTGTCCACCCCGCCATAGAAGTCCATGTGTCTGGCATCCTGGCGCATGTATTAGGGGCGACAGCAGGGATAGGGGCGCAGCACCCGTGCGCCCACAAGCATGGGCCGCTACTGCTCTTAACATCGAGCTTAAAATATACCCCCAATCGTCGTCCTATTGTGCATGGACAAATAAACAAGAACATTGAGCTGCTTCTACAGGCAAAACACAACTCTTGTAGTAGCAGCGATTATTAAAGTTTCAGTAAAGTCAGATTAAAAAGGTTTTTTACCTTAATGCAAACAGTGCATTAAGGTAAAAAACATTTTTAGGTTTAGTAACAATTTAAGTGCATGGAGCCTTACACTGAAGATAGTCCTTGATGACATTGGCTGCATGTTTGGGGTTATTGTCCTGCTGCAGATTACAATTGGGTCCAATCACACACAGATAAGTATCTGCCTGTATTTCTCAGCACTGAGGACACCATTGATTCTGACCAAATCTCCAACTCCATTTGCAGAAATGCAGCCACAGACTTGCAAGGAACCTTCACCATGCTTCACTGTTGCCTGCAGACACTCATTATTGGACCGCTCTTCAGCCCTTCTCCAATAAACTGTCTTTTACTACAGCCAAATATTAAAAATTTTGACTGGAAACAAGGCTAAGCAAGTCAACTATGCACGAAAACATTAGCACTGGGGTTGAGACCCTCAACCGACTGCAGCTTTTTTTTTCTCTTTAATCAGTTTCCAGATGGTGATAAGAGTGGGCAATACCTGCACAATGTGCATTGAAGGCACTTGTAGCCTCCATTAGAGCCCGCATATCAGGGCAAAAATGCAGGAGCACACCCGAGAGACAGAGATGAAGCGTTGTCACACTAGAACAGGAAATGCCTGACCAATGGACCTTCATGACATCACCACTAGGCGTTAACCACTCCGCGCCCACGCTATAGCCGAAAGACGTCTACAGCGCGGCGCTCAATTGCCGGGAGGGCGCCCTCCTGTTTATTTGTTCCTGGCACGCATTGGGGAAAATCTGTGTTGGTCGTGTCCCTTGGGACACAGCCAATCACAGACCGTGCTAAATGGTCAATCACGGCGGCCATTTAGCACTCGATCGGTGTGTCCAATGAGAGATGATCTCAAATGTAAACATATGAGATCATCTCTCCTTGCCGGCTCTCCCTCCTCACACAGAGACCACGTGTGAGGAGGGACATCTTCTGTGCTTCAGACTGAGTGAAAAACACAAAACACATAAAATACAGTGTCCACAGTACCTATCAGTGCCATCCGTCATCAGTGCCACCTGTCAGTGTCACGTGCCATCAGTGTCATGTGTCAACATTGCCACATCAGTGTCCCTTGTCAACAGTCCCACATCAGTGTCAGTGCCACGTATCAGTGCCATCTGTCATCAGTGCCACATGTCAGTGTCACGTGCCATCAGTGTCACGTGTCAACATTGCCACATCAGTGTCCCTTGTCAACAGTCCCACATCAGTGTCAGTGCCACGTATCAGTGCCATCTGTCATCAGTGCCACATGTCAGTGTCACGTGCCATCAGTGTCACGTGTCAACATTGCCACATCAGTGTCCCGTGTCAACAGTGCCACATCAGTGTCAGTGCCACGTATCAGTGCCATCTGTCATCAGTGCCACATCAGTGTCACGTGTCATCAGTGCCACATATCAGTGCCATCTGTCATCAGTGCCACCTGTAATCAGTGCCATTTGTCATCAGTGTCCCAAAAAAATTTTGACAACATCAAAAACCTCACCATGCATCTTACCAAATACCCCGAAATGTCTACTTTCAAAACAGGGGTCACTTGGGTGGTATTTGTATTTTTCTGGCTTGTTCAGGTCGCAAGAAATGAGATAGGCCACCAGTACATCAGGTGTGATAAATTTTTTTATGATTTGCACCATAACTTGTAGACTCTCCAACTTTCACACAGACCAAATACTATCCACTAATTTGGGTTATTTTTACCAAAGATATGTAGCAGTATAAATTGTTGCCAAAATTTATGAAGAAAAATGCATTTTTTTTTTTCAACATTTGTCTCTTTTTAAATTATAGCGCAAAAAAATAAAAAACCCAGAGGTGATCAAATACCACCAAAAGAAAGCTCTATTTGTATGAAAAAAAAGGACAAAAAAATAATTTGGGTACAGTATTACATGACTGAGTAATTGTCATTCAAAGTGCGAGAGCGCTGAAAGCTGAAAATTGGTCTGGGCAGGAGGTGGGTTTAAGTGCCCAGTAGGTAAATGGTTAATGAACCCGCAGATTCAAAAATATTGAATTACACTAACATGTTAAAGCTGATATAAAAAGGTTACAGGTTGAATTTGCATATTCTTAAAACCTTACGTGAACATTAACACCATGAGAAAAAAAAAGAAGATCTCCCACCAAAATATCCAGAGGAGTCATGGCTGCCAGGAGAGGACAAGATTATTTTTGTTTATCATGGTAAAATGATGATGACCAACAACACCCACCCCCCATGAGTATGCCACTGTGGTACCATCCAAAAAATCTACTACATCGATAGAGCATACCACCGATCAAGATTTCACCTTAAATTCTGAAGATCTTGTATTTGGGGGCACCTATACTAATTATAGTTATAACCTTAATAGATATACCATTTTGTTTCTGCCGAATGAGAACGGCCAAGAGCCAGGAAAGGTGCCAAAAGTTTAGCTCAGAAGTGGCAGTAGACATGGAAGTTCTAAAATGTCGTATGAACTATGATGAGACGCTAAAGTTCAGTAGACCAGCAGCCTGCCATAATGGTAAACGATCAGACCCAAACCTGGGAGATGACAATGGAGGAGGAGACCAACCAGGGCCTTCAAGAATCCCAATAAATAAAATGCTTTAAAAAAAAAAAAAAAACAACCGACACACCATATACACTCACTGGCCACTTTGTTAGGTACACCTTGCTAGTACCGGGTTGGACCCCCTTCAGAACTGCCTTCATTCTTCATGGCATAGATTCAAAAAGGTGTTGGAAACATTCCTCAGAGATTTTGGTCCATAATGACATGATAGCATCACACAGTTGCTGTAGATTTGTGGGCTGCACATCCATGATGAGAATCTCCCATTCCACCACATCCCAAAGGTGCTCTATTGGATTGAGATCTGGTGACTGTGGAGGCCATTGGAGTGCAGGGACCTCATTGTCATGTTCAAGAAACCAGTGGTGAGATGATTTGAGCTTTGTGACATGGTGCATTATCCTGCTGGAAGGAGCCATCAGAAGATGGGTACACTGTAGTCATAAAGGGATGGACATGGTCAGCAACAATACTCAGGTAGGCTGTGGCATTTCAACAATGCTCAATTGGTACTAAGGAGCCCAAAGTGTGCCAAGAAAATATCCCCCACACCAATACACCACCAATCTGAACCATTGATACAAGGCAGGATGGATCCATGTTTTCATGTTGTTTATGCCAAATTCTGACCCCACCATCTGAATGTCGCAGCTGAAATCGAGACTCAAACAAGGCAACGTTTTTCCAATCTTCTATTGTGCAGTTTTGGTGAGCCTGTGCGAATTGTAACCTCAGATTCCTGTTTTTAGTTAACAGGAGTGGCATACCTTGGTTGTAATGAGTGGTTATTTTAGTTACTGTTGCCTTTCTATCATCTCAAGCCAGTCTGCCCATTCTCCACGGACACCAACAAAGCATTTTCCTCCACACAACTGCACATATTTTCTCTTTTTCGGACCATTCTCTGTAAACCCGAGAGATGGTTGTGCGTGAAAATCCCAGTAGATCAGCAGTTTCTTAAACACTCAGACCAGCCTGTCTGGCACCAACAACCGTGCCACATTCAAAGTCACTTAAATCCCCTTTCTTCCCTATTCTGATGCTCGGTTTGAACTTCAGCAAGTCGTCTTCACCATGTCTAGATGCCTAAATCCATTGAGTTGCTGCCATGTGATTGGCTAATTAGCAATTTGTGTAACCAAGCAATTGAACAGGTGTACCTAATAAAGTGGCCAGTGTGTGTATCGGTTAGCTTAAACATTCCACAATTGAAAAAACATACATTTTCTATGTAAACATTAAAAGGCTACATTATTCTTTTATCACAAACTTGTGTAAACAGAGAGATTTCATATGCATAACTGTACTCCGGAGTAACAAGTTCTAACCTCCACCCGGCCGGTATCCCAAATACCTCACTGCATGCATTAATTGTGTACTAAAAGAAAAAAAGAAAAAAAGAAAAAAAAAAGTTGTGAAATGAATCAGATTACGGATCACATAATTCTGTTGCAGAAAGCCAGTTCTAAGTGTAAATCCACACCCAATTTTGGGGGATTTACCCAATAACAGGCAATGGAAGAACCTCCCTACTTTAATGAATAGGGAATGTATACACTCTTAATATTTTTAAAAACAAAAATGTATGTATTACATGTACTGTATGGTCCACATGTGTGAAAGGGGCCTTATTTTTTATCAAGTTGATGTATATGTCAACATGTTTTTAGAACAGATAAAAGCCCTTTGGTCCCTTCCACATGGGGTGAGCTTCATAGGAGTCTGGGAATCTGTCTGCTGATCCCCGCTGAGCAGGCGGATGGCTGGTCCGTGTCTGCTCCACTTATACAGAGAGGACACAGCCAGCTCTCCTCTACGGGCGGATAAGATTTTGGCAGGTGTAAAACGGATCATAGAGGGGACTGAAGGGTCCAATCAAGTCCGCCTGTCAGTTTTGGACCCGATCGGACCCTAGTGTGCAAGGGGCAGTGGCATATCATCCATGTGTGCAGGGTGTTCACTATACACAGGCCTTTCTCAGCATTGAAGATGAATGGAGAAGAGACAGAGGCTCCTGTTCATTCATAAACTGAAGCAGTTTACTCTGCTCAGTTATTACAGGACACAGGAGCGATTGGTAGTGAACGCTCTCTATGTCTAATTCAGAAAAGGAAGGAGTCGGTAAATTGCATATTTATCGGTCCCTTCCTCCGCTCTCCATCCTGTCACATCCCCCGCAGCCGGCGGGAGAGGAGGGAAACCGACAGTGGCATAATCATCCATGTGTGCAGGGTGTTCACTATACACAGGCCCCCAAGGGGGAGGGGGCCCACTGTGACCCACCCTGCACACATGGATGGTCCTCTGGTTTTCAGCCAGGGATGATCGGTGCAGCGGGAGAGACAGCTGTAAGCACCGATCTCCCTGCATGGCTTGACACTTCTCCTCTACGTGCTGCGGCTTTCGGTGCCTACAGCTGTCCCTCCCGCTGCACCGATCATCCCCGGCTGTTTTCACCTCTGCCCCCCGTCCCCGTCCCCCTTCTCCTCTGGCCCACTGTGTACTCCTTCTCTGCTTGCCTTATCCCTCCGCAGCCGGTTTCCCTCCTCTCCCGCCGGCTGCGGGGGATGTGACAGGATGGAGAGTGGAGGAAGGGACCGGTAAATTTGCAATTTACCTGCTTCTTCCTTTTCTGAATTAGACATAGAGAGAGTTCACTACCAATCGCTCCTGTGTCCTGTAATAACTGAGCAGAGTAAACTGCTTCAGTTTATGAATGAACAGGAGCCTCTGTCTCTTCTCCATTCATCTTCAATGCTGAGAAAGAGACTGGGGAGTCTGTGTCCTCAGTTCCTTTCTCTGTCTCAAAGGGAAGCTGTCAGAGGTCTGTTTAGACCCCTGATATCTCACCAAAGCCCACCAACAGGGCTGATAATAATAAATAAAAAATATTGCAAAAAGTATTAAAAAATAACATTGTCAAAAAATTATAGCCTCGTGTGCGGGTCTGTGGGACAGGAGCAAGGCAAGTCAGGGGCAGAACTGTCAATGCTGTGTGGAGTGGAGGGACCACCTGGTGTGGAGAGAGACTGTCACTATAACTCAGGAAGGGACGTGTCGTGTCAGTGATCTGTGCTGCTGCACACCGCTGTCAGTGTCACCGAGAGTCAATTTCATGTTTGTGAGCCGCCCATTGCAATTTCTTGCCCTCCTGAGTCCTGTCCCTGAGCTACTTGCTTACTATATCAAAAATAAAATAAGAAATGTGTTTTTTGCCTTAAATCACATTTCTAATTGCATATTGTACTTATTTGTAGCCTAAATACTGAAATTTTGTACATAAAACTGTAATTTTGTGAGGTTTTTGAAATGTCAGTAAAAACTTGGCTGTGCCAATAAATTTCAATCTGGTAGGTTGGCAACACTCACCCCTGTGTCTATACCCTCATCGCTGTATATCTGCAGTGTGAGATCTAAGGGAATGCTGCTATGACTGCTAATCTTAGGAGATTTAGAATCAGATTTGGTTATTTCTGCATTGTTCTGCCCACTGTTCTCCTTTCTAAAGGGTATGACACGAGGAAGCAAAACCGTGCCTCTGCCAAGATGTCCGCCACCACATAGAGAGAAGAACAAGGCACATGGTAAGTCAATATTGGAGAAGGATTAGCTGCAAAGAGACCACGTGCAATAATGGTGGCCTAGTCCTTTGCCTGCCTTTTTTCATTGCTTCCAGTTACTCTTTAACCCTTCCCGCCTGACCTATAGTCAAATGACGGCTGGACGGGAGCTCTCTAGTTCTAGGTGGACATCATATTGTCTTCCCCAGAACACGCCATGGGCTGTGCTGCGATCTGCCACCCGCTGTGTCCACAGATTAGTGTACCGGCCCGCTGCCTGTACCATGTGATTTCTGTGACCAATCACAGCAGATCACATGACAATTGAACACAACAGGTGGCTTCTATTCATGCCAATCATTGTGTACTATTGTGTTGATCTCTGCGATTGGTCACATGGTATAGACAGGGCCAATCACAGACCATCTGTATCATGTGATTAGCTGTGGCCAATTACATTAGTAAACACTGAAAATCGATTTCATTCAGTAAAAAAGTGGTTGTTTATAACCGTGATAGTTACTGTTACATAGTGTGCAAAACAAAAACCCTGATCACCTCCCCAGAGTAGTACTATGGTAACACTATTACTCTGGTTACAGTATAAAAACGAAAAAAAAAAAAAAAAAAGAAAAAGAAAGCAAAAGGTTTTTATTTTTTACATATTGTCACCTGTCAGTGTCCCTGATCACTGTCACACCAGTTATACGATGATGCTGTTCTACACTGGTGACAGTATGTATAGTCCCATGAGACATTGCAAGACCCCTGACAATCCCTTCATGACTCCTAGAGGCAGAGACATGATGGGATTTGTAGTTTCACCACAGCTGGAGTGCCAAAATTGCCTACCCCTGATCGAAACCATTCCATTGTAGCTCTGGCTGTATGTTTAGGGTCACTGTCCTGCTGGAAGTCTTTTGCAGACTCTAACAGGTTTTCTTCTAAGATTGCCCTGTATTTGGCTCCATCCATCTTCCCATCAACTCTGATCAAAGCATCCCCACAATATGATACTGCCACCACCATGTTTAACGGTGGGGAGGGTGTGTTGAGGGTGATGTGCAGTGTTAGTTTTCCGCCACGCATACCATTTTGATTTTAGGCCAAAAAAAAGTTAAATTTTCGTCTGATCTGATCAGAGCACCTTCTTCCACATGTTTGCTGTGTCCCCCACATGGCTTCTTGCAAACAGGACTTCTTATGATTTTCTTTCAACAATGGCTTTCTTCTTGCCACTCTTCCATAAAGGCCAGATTTGTGGAGAGCACCACTAATAGTTGTCCTGTGGACAGATTCTCCCACCTGAGCTGTGGATCTCTGCAGCTCCTCCAGCGTTACCATGGGCCTTTTAGCGGATTCTTAGCGGATTCTCTGAATAATGCGCTCCTTGCCCGGCCTGTCAGTTTAGGTGGACGGCCATGTCTTGGTAGGTTTGCAGTTGTGCCATACTCTTTCCATTCACAGATGATGGATTGAACATTGCTCCATGAGATGTTCAAAGCTTGGGATTTTTTTTTATAACCCAACCCTGCTTTAAACTTCTCCACAACTTTATCCCTGACCAGTCTGGTGTGTTCCTTGGCCTTCATGATGCGGTTTGTTCACTAAGATTCTCTATCAAACCTCTGAGGGCTTCACAGAACAGCTGTATTTATACTGAGATTAAAAATTACACACAGGTGGACTCCACTTACTAATTAGGTGACTTCTGAAGGCAATTGGTTCCACTACATTTTAGTTAGGGGTATCAGAGTAAAGGGGCCTGAATACAAATACACGCCACACTTTCCAGATATTTGTAAAAAAAAAAATATGAAAACCGTTTATCATTATCCTTCCACTTCACATTTATATGCCACTTTGTGTTGGTCTATCACACAAAATCCCAATAAAATACATTTACGTTTTTGGTTGACAAAATGTGGAAAATTCAAGGCACTGTATCTAGCAGTCACATCACAACTTCATCTCCCCAAATTCTATTGTTAGCTACTTTAATAGAGCATATGATCAACTGTCACTCCATTTTGTAACCTACCCTCCATTTTAAAAGCTTGTTTTTAAAGAATGTACGTGCCTTATCTTACACTTCTTTCTAGTTAGAGTTTAAAGCCTCGTACACACGATCGGACTTCAAACAAGCTTTTCCTTGGATTTCTGTCCAAAGGGTGTTAGCCATGAACTTGTATTGCATACACATGGCAGGACTTTTTAGGCAACAAACACGAACGTAGTGACGTTTCAACGTACGGACGACACTTCAGAAGAGGACGTTCAATTCTCCGGCGCCATCCTTTGGTCAACTTCTGTATTGTTGTCTGATCTTTTGCATTGATTCTAAGCGTGCGTGTTTGTACTTTGGACTAAAGTCCGATGGTTTTGTGTACATACGATCGGACTAGCCGACGTAGGACTTTTGTTGCCGCCAAGTTTGTCCGATGAAAACCGAAAAAGTATGTCCGATGGAGCGTACACGCAGTCGGATGTTGCCTTAAAACAGCTAATTTGCATGTTTGTCGTCAAAAAGTCAGATCGTGTGTATGAGCCAAGTTTTAAGAACTTTCATTGTATGACTCATTGTTTTTAGGCCAACTCTAGGTAGTTAGTCTATGCAGATAAGCCATCTTTGTAAATTCCTCTCAGCTGCTTAAAATTAATGATGAAAAAAATCTCTGTAGAAGCCTGGTTAACCCTTAGAAACGTAGGAGCTAGTCTATCCCCTCCCCATCTGTGTTGTAACTCACTTATAAAGATATCATTCTTAATAAAGAGTTCAGACTCACTTTGCACATGAAAGGTGCCTGTTGTGTGTGTCATTGGGGTCTCCAGAATTCTGACGGGGTCGCTGTGGATTACCAAGAGTGGTCGGCTGTCCAGTAGTCTGTGCTGCTATCAGCTACTACATGCTCATAGACAAACCATCTATTCCTCATTATTGCTCAAATAGATATAGGCAGCGGAAGTACACAAAGTGACATCTATAAAAAGCAAGTCTGCTCCCGTTCCCCTCACATTATTGAGATTGGTCACCTCTTTGACCAACAGGGGAGCTAGAATCCAACACTACTTTTACAGGAAAACCAAGATTTGCTGAGCTACTGATCACGATTACACTAAAAGGCTACCTTTATCTCTGTATTATCATTTATTCATCATATCTTCTGGTTACTTTATGTAGAATAGTTATCATTAGGTAGATGGTGGAAGTATAAACACCTGGTACTAAGACACTGCAAAAGTTGCAAAATGTTATCACTGTCCAAAGTCTGGAAAACACTGATATACTGTATAGGGTATCTATTGTTCAAGCTGAAAATAGCTACATTCATAGTGACAGGAAAAATACAGATATCTTATGTGTGTGCGCAAGTTACCTTTATATTGCTGGGGCAATTTAAAATGGCTCTAGCGTCCCTTTTTTTTCTCAACTTCCCTTAACCCCTTCACACCTAAGAGTAAAACAAATATTAATGCCCAAGAACAATTTTGCAACTTTGACACGTGTTAAACTGTACATATCATTTCAACTACTTTTTGTATCCAGGTGGATTATACCTTTTTTTTTTCCCAGGACAAATTGGGCTTTAATTTGGTAGTAAATGGTAATGGATATCTCCTGATTTAAAAAAAATATATATATCAAAGGAAAACTGGCCCAAAATAGTAAACATGATCTCTTTAAATGTAGCTGTACAATTCTTGTTACTACCATAACCTACCACCAAAGAACAACCCACAATAAATTATCCTGCTCCTGACAATCGCAGCGATACCACATGTGTATGTTATTTGTTGTTTGTACCCATAGTACAGCCCAGGAACAATAGTGCGCATTTTGTTCTCTTTTGTCCAAACTAAAAACACACCGACACTTATACGAATTAAAAAAAATTAATAAATGCCTAAAATAAACTGACCCTGTCCATGACCTTTAACCCTTTCTTGATCCAAACACTAACCATGGTAATGACCTAGATCAAACCTTGAATCTAGGTATTTTTTAATGTTATTATTTTTTTTTTTCAATGTATCTTTCCTCTCTATTCACAGAAAAAAAAAAAAAAAACACAGGGGCTGGCTTCACAGTGGCTGATTACTTTTAAAAGCCAGTGATGTGCAAAACACACCCAAAAACAGTGCACACACAAAGAATGAAACACAAAAACATGCAACGGGTGTTTACACTGATCCTCCACTAGGGAGGACCTTACCCTGATCCCCCAGGGCGTTAGGCTCCAGACAGAGACTGAGGTACTTCACTTGGGTCCATCTAGTCGAAACCAGATGGACCCCCGTTCTCTGGAAGTTCTGCCGAAATAGACCCACCCAAGTACTAGGTGGGACTCCCCCGAAGGGAGACCCCATGAGAGAGGGCAAACCAAGCCAGAAGGCCTATTATCCGCCCCCTCCCAAGACTTTCAGAGTAGGCCCGAGGACCCACACCCTACTCATCACACAGTGACAAACGTGTATACACATCAAACAAAAAAATACAAAAAAGTGACAAACACGGGGATGAATAAAAAGAAAGTGGGGAGAAGGAAGGTGGGAGAGTGAAAAGTGACCATTTTGTAATACAATGGCCGGCCCTCCGGCAAGGAAAAAAATTTCCCCTGGTCCTAGACAAAAGGTTCGGCCCTAGAGGCAGGTGCGAAAAACGTGTGTTGTGGTGAAGTGACCATGGTGCCATAAATCAAGTGCCGAAACACTGTGACTATACGGCACCCCTGAACTGCCACTTCAGGGGGACATTCACCACTGGCATTTTTGTGCAACCCTGACCACAGCAGCCTCCACCCCAGGCAGAAAGGCATGAAGTTCTGGAAGCTTGGTGAGAGCCCTTTACCATTAGGCCTCACCGTCGTTCCATCCCTCCTACCTAATTACATTCGGTAAATACTAGCTGCTCCCCCGGTGGGAGAAAGGGGAGCCAGTGTTCTCTCCCGAAAAACTGTCCAGAGCTAGAGCTGCCCCAATCTAGGCTAGAAGGCCAGGGATCCGACCCTTCAGCCGGACCCAGTGGTTCTCCATCCCCATCAGAAGGCTTCCCTTTCGACTACAAACGGCTCCAGGTCACCTTTACTCCAGCAGGTTTTGCATAGCAACCGCCATCCCATCTCTACCCCGCCGTAGATCAGGGACAGAAGCAAGCGCCACCTCCTGGAAACTGATAAGAACAGATACTACACTTAGCCAAAAGGCAGAGAAGCGACTGATTGCTGTGGTAGCCAATCAAAGTCTACCACAGCAATCAGTTGACCTGAAACTGGATGCTCTCAGTGAGACCCAAGTCTCTGTGCTTGGAGCTCACTGTGTGGCGCACTTCCAACACAAAAGACAGATACGCATTGATGCAGCCCCATGGCAAAAAGCCCAGTACAGTGAGGCTGCATATATGTTTTATGTTGGCGTTAAGGGGTTAAGAACCACCTGCGCGTAATTCAGGCAAGCATTTGCACCAGTGTCAGTAATATTACCAACACATTAAGTAGTAAGAACTACCTGAAACTTTAAAAATCTATCCAGGAGGTACGTCACTCAAAGGTGGAGCAGATACGTTGGGAAAGTCTCTCTGTTCCCATCAGTTTCCTTCCACCCAAGTATTACAATTCTTGGCCAAATGCCTGTCAGTGCAACAGGGAAGGTGGTAGGGAGTTGTGACAGACTCATCCGGGACAGAGGCTTTTGGAGGGGACTGAATGCTAGCCTCTTGCCCATAGATTTTGGGCCCTGGCATTTGGGGGAACAGTGCTCTTTGTAAACTGTATGCCTGGGAACCCTTGAGGTGGTGTTACTTTAGATTCAGGTCCATGTCCCCCGAGACACACAGACTCTGGGAACCCTGTTAATGCCATATTAGAAATAGTGACTGATTCATACTGTTGGGACACATACTGTTAGATGCTAATGTCATCAACTCCAGCCACCTGTCTGTTGTCTTCTATAATGTAAATGAGTCTAGTCTGGCTTGCCACAGCTTCTAAGAGTCTTTCACCCATTGTTGTTTGTGCTAATTAACCTTGCTATTGTATGAAGGAGTTCTGTGTTGTTAATGATAATGTATAATCTACTGTGTGAAGCTCGGTGACAACAAGTTTGACTTGTAGTGAAATCCTGATTAATCTCAACAATGCTCAGGAGGGCACGGAGTCACATCGGCTGCTTCAAGGGATTAGTTAATTAGCTCATGTTAATTCTGTTTCTGGTTACAGGTGTATTGTTAGAGTAATATGAGCAGGAGGGAGGACCTCCTCTTATACTGTATATAAGACTTGTATTTTGGTTCTAATAAAAGAGTCCATGTTCAGCAACTAAACAAGTATCGTCTTGTTTTGTGCTTGTGAGCAGTTGGAATATCTAATATCTATATTCAGACTGGGAGGAAGTGGTATATGACGAAAGCACTCAAGCGGAGTGTGTGACGTTTCGTTACAGGATTGCACTGGGGAAGGAATGTCCATCGTGGTCTTGAATTGGATGCATGTACTGACACTTTTGGTTCTGTGCCTCAGCAGAATTTTAAAGTTAGTCTACAACACCCCCCCCAAACCCTCCCCCTCTCACCCCTTCCCTCGAGTGCGTTTAAAAAAAGAAAAAACTCTACAACTCAGGTAGCAAATCAAAATACACTTAATGGTCACAGAAGTTCATAAACAACAAATCTTATTCAGCTCCGACATGTATTACAGGCACAGTTTGGAGGGGAGGAATTTAAAAAATCTAAATATCCCCTTATAGGAATCCTGAAAACACAGGGACCAAAGGGATTAATATCTAAACTATATTCACACCTATTACAAAGTAAAATATGCGGTGAACCTGTGGGGGCAAGGGATAAATGGCAGGTAGCCATTCCAGATATGACCGATTAGGAGTGGGATGAACTCTGCTCCTCTCATTTGAAAGTATGCCCAGCAATGAATAATAGGATAATTCAGCTAAATATAATAATACAGACTTACTCTGGTCCAAATAGGTTGTATAAAATGAAGAAAATGTCTGCACCAAACTATACACGATCTGGGCAGGAGGGTGCATATTTTCGCCACCTAATGTGGTACTGTGGGAGTATAAGGGGATACTGGCAGCATGTTGTCAGTAAACTGGAAAAAGTTATAAATAGACCCATTACGGATACAATTGAAGTATGTTTCCCGGGATTACTACAAGAGGAGAGATGGTCCAGATATACCAAGATATTTTTGCAAGAGGTGTTATTTTGGCGCGAAAACAAATGGTGGTCATAGGCGTGCGCAGGGGTGTGCCGGGTGTGCCCGGGCACACCTTAATCACCTTGTGCTGCTCAGATTCCCTCTGCTGATATTTCACCAAAGCCCCCCCAATGGGGCTCCTAAAAAAAATGTAAAGAAGATTAAAAAAATAAAATAATTATAAAAATAAAACACTACTGACACTGTCCACTGCCCCTCCTGACACCGTCCACTGCCCTCCTATCACCAACCTCTGCCCATGTTTTAATACATTTTTGGTGCACACCCTAATGCAACAAGCTGCGCACACCTATGATGGTGGTATTTGCTGGATCAATTTTTCCACTGACAGTTAGCCATTGGGTGAGAGCAGTAAATCAGGTCCTACCACATGAGAGAATAATGTATGAGCAAAGGGGAAAGGTGCAAAAATATGAAAATATATGGGCAAAGTGGAGTAGATCATATTTAACTATAGATATAAGAGTATATGAAAATACTGTATAGTGTGAATAATAGGTGGAAGAAAAGGGTGACCATAGTATGGATGTGATGGAATGGTATGAGAGTTAAGAATGAGTGAAGATGAAAAAAGGAAATATATGTACATTTTTAAGATACTAAAGTAAAACAAAAATGAAAAAATGATGTAAATGAATATAAAGAGAATAATTAACGAGTTAATTACAAACCAAGTGTGGTTTGTAATTATTCTCTTTTCATTTACACTTATAACGTGCTGCTCCTAAAAAAAAAAAAATTTTACCAGTTTCCACCTGCGCGGGTTGGTGGTTTTTTACCATTTATAATATGTAAATGAATATGTAAGAAAAATTTGTAATAGAGAGTATTGAAAAAAAAAATCTCATTATAGATAGCTTGTGCTTTGTCTTAAAAGTAGAATTCTGGGCTAAACCTAACTAATCTTAAAAGTGCTTTCCCCCTCTCCTAACACCTACAGTGCATCTGAAAAGTATTCACAGTTCTTCACTTTTTCCACATTTTGTTATGGTACAGCCTTATTCCAAAATTGATTCAATTCATTATTTTCATCAAAATTCTACAAACAATACCCCATAATGACAACATGAAAAGGAGTTTGTTTGAAATCTTTGCAAATTCATTAAAAAAATAAATAAATCCCATGTATGCAAGTATTCACAACCTTTGCTCAATACTTTGTTGAAGCACCTTTGGCAACAACTACAGCCTAAAGTCATTTTGAGTATGATGCTACAAGCTTGGCACACCTAATTTTGGGCAGTTTCTCTCATTCTTCTTTGCAGGACCTCTTAAGCTCCATCGGGTTGGATGGGGAGCGTCGGTGCACAGCCATTTGTAGATCTCTCCAGAGATAATCAATTGAGTTCAAGTCTGGCCTCTGGCTGGGCCACTCAAGGACATTCACAGAGTTGTCCCGTAGCCACTCCTTTGTTATCTTGGCTGTATGCTCAGGGTCATTGTCCTGTTGGAAGATGAACCTTTGCCCTAGTCTGAGGTCCAGAGCGCTCTGGAGCAAGTTTTTATCAAAGAGGTCTCTGTACATTGCTGTATTCATCTTTCCCTTGATCACGACTAGTCTCCCAGCCCCTGCCGCTGAAAAACATCCCCCCAGCATGATGCTGCCATCACCATGCTTCACTGTAGGGATAGTATTGGCCAGGTGATGAGCGGTGCCTGGTTTTCTCCAGACATGACGCTTGCCATTAAGGCCAAAGAGTTAAATCTTTGTTTCATTAGACCAGAGAATCTTGTTTCTCATTCCCTGAGTGTCCTTCAGGTGCCTTTTGGCAAACTCCAGGCGGACTGTCATGTGCCTTCTACTGTGGAGTGGCTTCCGTCTGGTGGAGTGCTGCAGAGATGAATGTTCTGGAAGGTTCTCCTCTCTCCACAGAGAAATGCTGGAGCTCTCTCAGAGTGACCATCGGGTTCTTGCTCACCTCCCTGACTAAGGCCCTTCTCCCCCGATCACTCAGTTTGGCCGGGCGACCCACTCTAGAAAGAGTCCTGGTGGTTCCAAGCTTCTTCCATTTACGGATTATGGAGGCCATTGTGCTCATTGGGACCTTCAATGCTGCATAAATATTTCTGTACCTTCCCCGGATCTGTGCCTCAATATAATTCTGTCTCAGAGGTCTACAGAGAATTCCTTGGACTTCATGGCTTGGTTTATGCTCTGACATGCACTATTAACTGTGGGACCTTATATAGACAGGTGTGTGCATTTACAAATCATGTCCAATCAACTGAATTTACCACAGGTGGACTCCAATCAAGTTGTACAAACATCTCAAGGATGATCAGTGGAAACAGGATGCACCTGAGCTTAATTTTGAGTGTCATAGCAAAGGCTGTGAATACTTATGTACATGGGATTTTTTTTCCTTTTTTATTTTTAATACATTTACAAAGATTTCAAACAAACTTCTTTCACGTTGTCATTATGGGGTAATGTTTGTAGAATTTTGAGGAAAATAATGAATTTAATCAATTTTGGAATAAGGCTGTAACATAACGAAATGTGGAAAAAGTAAAGCGCTGTGAATACTTTCCGGATGCAATGTATACTGACTAACCTGTGTAAGAAAGATGTATATACATACCTATTTTTAGGCTGGTCCAGTCACATGATCGAGCTCCCCATTTGTCAGCCAGCGTGGCTGCAGGGGGAACAAGTTAGGATCGACAACAGCTGGGACATGGGAGCTTATGGGTGTTGTCACCATTGCCAGGCATTCCAGCCACGGTCAAGCACTCTTCACCCCTGCAGCCGCTCTTGCTTTTATTGATCTCTGCAGCATAATGACAACACTTTTACCTTTACTTTTATTTTACTATCAAATATTTGTATCATTTACAGTGTCTGCCCCATCCTATACACTCTACAGCAATAAGAACCAGTGCAGTCATCTGTCCCGTTTCACAAATGTCTTTCAATTTAAACTTCCTCAGATCTAAACTTCCTCAAGGACTAAGTCTTAAATGGAAAAATAACATGGGAAAAGGAAGAGGAGGAAGTTACAAACCATTTGGATAAAAGGAAAACAGGAAACATTTTAGTATACCGTTTATCTAGAAATGTACCAGTGAATCATTATCCAGTTAGAATTACAGGAAGACATACAGTATAATGCATAACATCCTACACCAAAAATCAATGTAAAGAATTTAATAGCGTGGATAGAACATTCCATTCATTCTGGATATTCAATAATTGACCTTTGACTATGCATGTGTTAAAGTTCCAGCTCTCTCAGAGTACAAACATGGCTAGACAGCAGTGGGCAAGTTGAGCTTACCAATGTTCTTAATTCTCCCTTCCCACCCACTGCAACGATCTACACCTAAATTAAATTAAAAAAAGAAATCCAACAGGAAGTACAAGGGTCCTCTGCAAAGGACATGGCAGGTAAGTGGAGATGAGAACTTGGGGAAAAAGGAACTTGCTGTCAAAGTCCCCGAGATTTTATAAGCAGATGATTTAACATATTTTTTCTTTATTTTATTGACAAAAAATCATAACTATCAAACAATAGAATTGTATCTTTACAGATCAAATCGTGTCATATGCAAGGAATTCCGCGTACACACGACCAGACTTTACAGGATACTTGGCCCAGCGAACCGGAGTCCGTCGGACAATTCGATCGTGTGTGGTCTCCAGCGGACTTTTTTTTCTCAAAAGTTTGACGGACCTAGAAATGAAACATGTTTCAAATCTGTCCGATGGACTTGAGTCCGGTCGAAAAGTCCGCTCGTCTGTATGCTAGCCCGACGGACAAAAAGCAACGCTAGGGCAGCTATTGGCTACTGGCTATGAACTTCCTTGTTTTAGTCCGGTCGTACGTCATCACGTACGAATCCGTCGGACTTTGGTTGATTGTGTGTAGGCAAGTCCGTTCATTTGGAAAGTCCGTCGTAAAGTCCGTCGAAAAGTCCGCCGGACAAAGTCTGCCGTAAAGTCCACTCGTGTGTACGCGGCATAAGTGTTTTTAAAAGAAAATACAGAAGTAGAAAAGTCAGAATATGGAAAACAGAAATGCCATATATAAAAATAGAAAATATAAAATTTTTAAAAAAAAGTTAGTTTTTTTTTTTTTTTTTACTCTTGATACTACTTGTACCACATTACATAGACTTTACTTAAGACTAGCAGTGGAAATTCAGGTGTAGGAATTGGAAGGGGGGTTTGTGTGTTGGCAGTGTGGAGGATGCTGGCAGATTGCATCGCCTCTAGCACTACTTCCAATACTAAAGGCCCGTAAACTAAAGATACGAAAATCAGATGGGAAAATTCGTACAACGAGCTGTCTGCCAAATTTCGGATCGTTAGTACGGTGCTTTTGACAGCCGATTTAACTTTTTCCTCAGACAACAGCTGGATGTGCAAACTATAAAATGTTCGTCGGATGTAAACTCAACGTCCAATTTTCGTTTCATTAGTATGGTTTTCGTACGAAAAAAAAAAAAATCGTAAGAGCAAGACTATGCATGCTCAGAAACTAAAGAATACATACAAAACTATTCAACACATTAAGTCACTTCAGACATTGTATTCTGTCGTACGAAAATGAGACCAGCATGCCACAAAAATCGGACGTTCGGTCGTCTGAAATCTAAACGTGTGTACGAGGCTTTACAGGGTCTCACTACTCTCCGCTGCAGATCTTGGATTATCATGGTGCAGATATGGCACATGTAGCAAAAGGCATCCATTTGGGAATCCCCTTGTGGTGCTCTGAAGTGGCCATGTGGCTTGGCAAGAAGAATGTAGGACAGAAAACTTACCTGCATTTGCTGTTGTAACCTGAGATCTGCAGTGTGGAGTGGTAAGACTGTGTTAATAGTGGGGGCAGAAGCCAGGAAGGTGCTGAATTGACCCACATGTCATCGCATGCCTCAGCAGAATAACTACTGTGCATGCATAAATGAGCATCACTGGCTATATTGGCCACCTATGTGCAGTTGTAATTATTGGAGGTGCAAGGTGACTTGTAAGTCATTCCCGAACACTGGTGCCATTATTGTACACCCAAGATTCTGATTGTGCATGCGCAGCCTATATACCAGGGCAATACTGTGCATGCACAGGGAAAGGGACAAATGTCATCCTGCACATCTCACCAGGATTTTCATTGCACAGCTGATAATGCACAGGTATGGATGAATGAACGGCAGATGTTAATGACCTCTAATTATCTGCCCACTTGCCATCTTTAGATAAAACCCATAATCTTAGCAGGGACACAGACAGCTATATAAACATCACTGGACCTCTAATCTATCCCTTTTGGCTATAAATAATTCAATCACACAAAAAAAAATCTACAAACTATGCAAAAGACCTGCATGAGGAGCCTCAAATAGAAACTCTCATTTTCAGATTCCTCAACTGTATATTGGTTCCTGGCTAGTGGTTTCAATGGCCAGGAAGTGAAGCTTTATGGGTTTAGCTTCCTTAGAACCTATATGCCACCTGGAAATCAGAGATTATCAGTTTACACCCTTCCAGTTATGCAAGAATAGTTTTTAGGAGAATAGTGTGCATGCTTCTGCCAGAACTTTGATAGCTTTTTCTCTACTGATATCCTAAAAATCTGTTGGGTAGGTTAACATTTTTAATGATAAGCTGGCTGTCCTGTCATCTCATCTGTTTACTGTATTTGTAAGTGACAGGTATGGTTTCGTGGCTCACCATGTGTTAATCACTGTACTTTCCATGTCACCATGATCAGAAATAAAATATGTCCTTTACTTTCCATATCATCTTGTCCTGTGAACTTACAATAGTGACTGATAAAATGCTTATTGATAACAGCAGGAACACAGTAGGGGTGTCTCCTCAGACAGTTTCACTATCAGTATATGCCGTTATCTCAGTGCAGCGCTGTCTTAGAATGTGTGATCAAACATGTTCAAAACATAACATACGTGACAAATCAACATCAAAATAAAAAAATCCACCAATAAAACATTCACTTAAATAAATGCATAATGTCCTTTTTATAAACGAATGTAATTAATCAGTAAGTGCTGTATAGTCCTCCTATGTAGTCTATGTGGCTCAAAGAATCAGTACTGATATATAAAAACATGCCAAAGATGTTATTCATATCCCAATTAATGCAAATTGATCTATCCCTATATTTCACTTGTGAGAGTGTTCCACCAACTGTAGTGCTCTTCCCTTTACTGGCAAATACATATACCCTCACCTCCAGTATTTGATCCAAATTAATGTTAGGTCAAATAACTCTTAACTTTAAACAGGGTAGGTGTGAGTTCAGATGTTTATCCAGATCCAATTATCTCAGAATATCAATCCATCTCCATCCTCCATCATATTACATTTCTTCCACCAAAACTCAAATGGTCTCATGGTCTCCAGACACTCACAAGATGGCGGATCGCAAACTTCCTGTCTTTCGTCTTGCTGTCATCAGCCCTGCCACTACCACTACATATTTTCAATAATTCCATGTCACCTAAAGTAGGCTCTTACTCCATTTTACTTCTGTAAAGAATATTGCTCCTTCCCACTCCCTCCCTTTTTTATGAAACCACAGATTTTTTAAAAATATCTTTTGGGGGGGGGGGGGTACACAGCCCATGCTTCTGCCTTTCTCTCTTACTAATTGGTATAGATTCACTGTAACCATTAGTTCATTACATTATGGAAAAAGACTCATCAAATGTCAAGTAAATGAAGCATGGCTGCGATGTGAAGGAGAGCAGACGTGTCTTGGGGCAGCGTTTCTCAATTCCAGTCATCAAGGCGCCCCAACAGGTCATATTTTCAGGATTTCCCTCAGATGAAACAGCTGTGGCAATTACTAAGGCAGTGAAACTGATCAAATCACCTGTGCAAAATAATGGAAAGCCTGAAAACATGACCTGTTGGGGCGCCTTGAGGACTGGAGTTGAAAAACACCGTCTTGTGGAAGCTCTTTTTAACCTAATCTCATACCGCTGCTATCCAGGGTGCCACAGCTGCCGATTCCCCCTTACCATTTCCCAGCTTTGGCGGATGGCAGCTAAGTGCTGACCCGATGAAGCTCATATTGCTAAGCTGCACACTGGGTCCCGCCTGATACGTATGCCTGCCATCTTGCAGCCGGAGCTGAAAGCCAACACCTGCAGCACACAGTCTTCCTCACTTATGGCACCCCCTCTTCAAGATCCACCACCTCCACCCTCCCCAGTGGATGCTGATCCTCTGAACATTGCATTAATCATTCAAGCCATTGAAACCTGTAAATACACCCTGATGGATCAGATCAATCAGCTGGCAGTAGAGTATAATCTCATTCACCAAGACAGACAGATTAAGGGGGCTCAATTCAGAAGAGGAGGTACAAGTGTCGGCTTTTGAAGATACAGTGACTATACAGTGACCACACATGCAGCCACTATTGAGGAGGTACTACAACAACAACACCAGCTTCAACAGGCTCAGCATGCTGAAAACTGCCTCAGGCGTAACAATGCGCTTGTCATTGGCTTACCGAAAGGGCACTGAAGACAGCATTCAGAGTCGTTTGCTGAAACTTTCTTCAAAAAGACCTTTTCCATCTTAATATGGTTTCTCCTCCCTATATAGTAGAACATGCTCATCAGTTCCAGAGGGGAGAAAGACCACCTAGAGCAAATCCCAGGCCTTTTTGGTGAGGTTCCTCAACTAGAGATCAAGACCTTATCCTGTCTGAAGTTCGCAAGAAACCATCCCTTTCTTATGAAAATACAACCATCATATTATTATCTGACCTCTTAGATCCAATGTCTCTGAATTTTAGGACCTTCCTGGAGGTCAGAGGGTGACTGAGTGAAGGGCATTGTCTGCATTATAGCATGCTGTACCCCAGTAGGGTGGTCTATGAGGGTGCTACTAAGTTCTTTGATGCTTCTGAAGGCTTGGATTAGGATCAGTAAACTGGCCTCCTTTACCTGTTCTCAGTTTACAGTGCACAATTCTTGAGCCTCCATCCCAGTTTTTGTTCAGTTAGGTCATCCCCAATGGTTTATACCTGGGCGATTTATGTGCTCTGAAGGAATCACATATTCACTCTTCCCTATGTTGACACTGGCTCCATGGCTCCACTGCGTGTCGTGACTGTATGCCCCTGCTTAGATTGTTCTGCCTTCCCAACGGTACTGTGCTCAGCTCCCCTCCATTGGTGGGGAAGAGCCAGATTCGAAGATGGACTGATATTTAGATCTGGCTCCCAGCATACTCTGTTTTTAGATTCAGAGGCTCCAGTGCCAGTCTTGTGGAATCCTGCTTGTTTCTATTGATTATGTTTTCTACCATCCGATTACAAGTTAACCCCTTCTATCACTATATAATATTTTACCAAAAAAGTATTGGAACGCCTGCCTTTACATGCACATGAACTTTAATGGCATCCCAGTCTAATGCCTCGTACACACGATCGGACTTTCCGACAACAAAACCGTGGAATTTTGTCCGAAGGGCGTTGGCTTCAACTTGTCTTGCAAACACACGGTCACACAAATATTGGCCAACAATTACGAACGTAGTGATGTACTGGACGTACTATGTGGATTTTCAGCTTTTTAGCGCCACCCTTTGGGCTCCTTCTGCCAATTTAGTGTTAGTAGAAGTTTGGTGAGTGTTGATTTGCATTTTTCATTTAGCGCTTTTCATTTTGTGCTTTTCAGTTCGTTTCTGAACGGCCGTCCATCAACCAGTAATTTTGCAGAATCGGAGGAGATATGTGTTATTTATTGTTGGCCTAGGAGTTATTGCTTTGACATAAATTTTTTTGGTTGAATAATGAGTTGATTTGGTATATTTTTCTATAGTTTTGGATGCATAGAATGCACCTTTTGGTAAGTTCTATTGGCAGATAGAATTAGACATGTTATTTTTTTATGCACAATAAAATTGTGGAGAATAATACTTGGCTATGTGTTTTACTTCAAATGACAGTTTGAGTGTAGGCCGTTACATTTAAAAAAATACAATGTAAAATTAACAAGGGAAACCAACATAGTTGTATCTTTGATCTTAAAAACTACGGGATAATGGTGTTGTGGTAACTTGCCCAAATAAAAAAAAAAAAGCATAATAATATTATTTTTGATATCACTAAAAAAAAAGCCTTTGAAAAATCGTTTGCAATAACTCCATCAGTATCACCAGCAAGGCAGCCTCATTATTATTCCATTAAAGAAGAAGAGAATTGTGCGCTGCATTTGGAGATTTCATAATTTGCCACGTCACGAATGTTAATTCTCCATTACAAACGTTAGTTTACAAGACCGACCGCTTTTGCTTCTGAGCAGGCATGTTTGTACTTTGGACTTTTGTCCGATGGACATGTGTACACACACTCGGACAATCCGACAACACACATTTGTTGGCGGAAAATTTGAGAACCTGCTAGCCAACATTTGTTGGTGGAAAGTCCGACAACAATTGTCCGATGGAGCGTACACATGGTTGGACTTATCTCCAACAGCCTCACATCCAACATTTCCCGTCCGAAAGTCCGATCATGTGTATGGTCCTTTAGTCCGTTCAATATTGAGTTGGCCTTCCCTTTGCAGCTATAACAGCTTCAGCTCTTCTGGGAAGGCTGTCTACAAGGTTTAGGAGTGTGTCTATGGGAATGTTTGACCATTCTTCCGAAGCGCATTTGTGAGGTTAGGCACTGATGTGGTCGAGAAGGCCTGGCTCACAGTTTCCACTCTAATTCATCCCAATAGTGTTGAGGTGCAGGCCAGTTAAGTTCCCCCAACCCATACTCGCTCATCCATGTCTTTATGGACCTTGCTTTGTACACTGGTCCAAATCATTTGGTGGAGGGGGAATTATGATAGGGGGGTTGTTTTACAGGGGTTGGGCTTGCCCTCTTAGTTCCAGTGATTAGAACTCTTAAGGCGTTAGCATACCAAGACATTTTGGACAATTTCCTGCTCCCAACTTTGTGGGAACAGTTTGGGGATGGCCCCTTCCCATAGCAACATGACTGCGCACCAGTTCACAAAGCAAGGTCCATAATGACATGGATGAGCGAGTTTGGGGTGGAGGAACTTGACTGGCCTGCACAGAGTCCTGACCTCAACCCGATAGAACACCTTTGGGGCGAATTAGAGCGAAGACTGCGAGCCAGGCCTTATTGACCACATCAGGGCCTGACCTCACAAATGTGCTTCTGGAAGAATGGTCAAACATTCCCATAGATACACTCCTAAAGCTTGTGGAAAGCCTTCCCAAAAGAGTGGAAGCTGTTATAGCTGCAAAGGGTGGGCCAACTCAATATTGAACCCTACTGACTAAGACTGGCGTCCCAATGCTTTTGGTAATATAGTGTATGTCTATCTCCATTGATGGAGAAAGTTAATTTGTCATCCTGGAACATGTACTCAAAAGTAAAAAAACCCACCTTAATGGCAGCAGTATTGGATTTGAGTAAACTCTAGTTACAATGTGTATTTCATGCATCATATTCTATTTATACTAGGGGTGTAGCAATCCCTGTGAGCAAGTCATTATCTTATACAATTCAGTGGGACATTGCAGACGGAGCAGGAAGGGGAAGGTAGCAATTGATTTTGGCCAGGGACAGGCTTACCCAACCTAATATAGCTCATCACAGCTACATCACGTCAGCACAGTAACAGTAAGCTCTTTGCTATTCATTTTGCTGCTTGCTGGAGGTGTTCCGCAGATTTCATATATGTTTTTTAAGTCCTGCAGTGTAATTAAAGACTACAGGATTCACATTTTGCAATACATTACCGACCTAACCAGCATTGTGGTGCACTTCCATATTGGGGTGGGTCTCTTGGGCTTGGTGGAACCTCTGGCCAATAGAAATGACCAGGACTCAACTTGGCCTACTGTTATTTTATGCCAGAAAAGCTATTGTCCTTCATTGGGGGGCTCAAGCCCCCCACCACCACCACCACCACCTTGGATAGATGGAAATCTATAAAGCCACACATAGCAGTAGGGGGATGTTAAAGTAAATTTGATAAAATTTGGTTAGATTCAGCTGTCCTGCCTTCAGGTTCCCTCCTTCTGGTGGGTAAGCGTTCTTCAGTGCTGTGATTGTTCTAAACCACATATGTTAAGTGGGTAAAGACAGCAGGACAGTGTGTACAGAGGTTGAATTTAATTTGGGATAATTCCCTAGTTTAATTAGACTAGAACGCCATTCCCAATATTTAGCCACATGCACTTTTTGCCATAGGATGCCATCTCCCTGGTAGAGGGCCCCAGAACATTATTTTGCCCAGGGGCCAATGATGCTGTTAAAGCCCTGCCACTGCCTGCTGTCAATTGCAAACAGACGCTTTTCTCTCAGCAGCCACTGGAACTAAAAGATCCCTGCACGGTGAGGAAAGAAAAAAAAAAAAAGGAGGAACAGGAAGAGGAAGAAGAAGAAGAAAAGAGAGAAAAAGAACTATCTCACTACAAGGCAAGGTAGGAGTAAAGCAAGGAAGCCTGGGGGGTGTGGGGCTTGGATTGGGGTTGTTGCAAAAACTTTACTCGGTAAACAGCACACCTCTGCATGTTGCACTCTGTGCATAGGGAACCCTTGGAACTGCACTCTGTACATAGCGTAATCCTGAACTCTGCACTCTATATGTAGCATAACCCTGCACTCTGCATAGGGCACCCCTGAACCCTGCACTCTGTGCATAGGGCACCCCAGATACAACCGGCCCACAATGAAATGGAGTTTGATCACCCCTGTTCTAAGCAATGTCAGGAACTCATTTTCCCTACAGATTATAATTTCATCCTTTTCCATAACATTCCCACATATTATTGCGTGCAGTTACTTGCTCTGTCTACACTAAGCCTAGGTTCACATTGGAGCAATTTGTCATGTGATTTGAGAGATCAAATCGCATGACAAGTCACAGCCTATTGGAGGCAATGGCACTGTTCCAATCAGTGTAACACCAATTTTGCAGCGTCACATCGATTTGCAAAAGTAGTTTCTGTACTACTTTTGCTGATTTCAGATGCGACTTCAATAGACATTTGTGCATGAAGCCACACAGATGTCTATCAAGTAGCACCTGAAATCGCGCCAACCTTGCTACTTTGAAATTGCGCTGCTTCAAGTGAATTAGCACGATTTCAAAGTAGCATCAGTGTGAACCAGGGCTAAGAGTTGATGTTGTTTCGGATTCTCTGTATCAGTTGGCCGCTGAGAGTTGTTTTGAGCTTTTGCTACCTATAGCGGTTTTGCATAGTTAATGGTGAATTAGAGAGTAGAGCACAACAAGTTACTTGCCTTGGGCATGGTCAGTGCCAGCATTTTGTACTTTTTGCATAACCTTGTATTAAACTCAAAATTCTGTAAAAACTACTTAAAAAAATATCAGGTAAGCAAATTAAGAGAGTCTAATACCAATATTATTATTAATAATAATAAAATTATTATTATTATATTGGCAACAGATACAAGCCATAATATGGCAATGATTATGCATATTTGTTTATGCACAAGGCAGATAACTTTTAAAAGCTTTCAGTCTGGTTCTAGCCCACACCAGAAAAAAAAAAAAAACACAACACAACACAACACACACACACCAAACCAGATTGGTTGGGCCCTAAATCAGGCACTTGATACACAAGAACTTTTTTTTTTTACAGCCCAAATTCAGTTAGAATATATTGTATATGCCAAGAATAACTTACCTATGCACCAGGGTCTACAGATTTCCCATGCATGCCAGAAACTAAAGATAGCTGGTTGCAGGTTGTCATTTTCTAAAACAAATCGGGATGGTAGATAAAGTCTGCCAGTTCACCAACCCTCACTATAAAAGGAGACAGACAATTGTAAACAGAATAGATAACGTTGTACTGAAAACCAAGAAAAAGGGCTCATTCACATCACATCTGTTGGTGTGCATTAAGGCGGCCATAAACATCTCAAACCTCGGCCGGTTCAGCAGGGACCATCCAACATTTGAACCATGTATGAGCAGGCTGATTGTACCAAAGTCAATCCATCAATTGACTTGGGTACAACCATCATGTCGAATTTTACATGTGATTATTGCCAACAGCTCTAGCCGCTAGCAATAATCACTGTGTTCTCCCAGCAGGGACAGCTCCCTCCCCCCACAACCTGTTGTTGCAGGAAAGAAAATCTCACCATCTCATAGCCAGCTTTACTCAATGCAGGCCCAATGCAATGACAAGTTGAAGTCAATAGTTCACGCTGATGTGCTGGTGATATAAATGGAACATGCTGCAATAAAACACAGCTCAACATACTACAATGCATAGACTTTGCAAAGTGTAACAATTATATATCATACTAAACATAGCAGAACGTTCTACTAAAATCTTCAGGAGTTTAGCCAGTTAGGTCCTAAATCTGTCCACCATGCTTGCTTTCAATTGTGTATTGATGGATAACAGTACAAATGTGGGTTTGTAAATCCACAATACAGAGTGCTTGCTCTGGTGGTCATTAACACATTCTGACAAAACAATACAATGATTTCATGATCATTGATACGTGTGAAGATCACTGCTGACAGCACCAATCAACACATTGCTGAATATTCGAAACATCCAAGATACAGCATGCTTTAGGTGTGTCTAGCCTTTAGCAAAGTGTCAATGAATACTGAAGTTTACTGTAGTGATAAACAAACTCTTACAAAGGGCAGTGTGTATTCTCAAAAGGCTTTAAGTATAATTAGAAGCTGACTTCTACTTACTTCCCACCGAGCAATTTGATACAACATTTTACATTTTATTTCACTTATAAATGTGGGCAAAGCAGTGTTTCTGTAGCAATCTATACAAAATAAAATGCAATCTATGACTATGTAGCATCACTCTTTAATTATACTGTATATACTTATAGTAAACTTATTTCCTGGCCCAGGGTTGATTTTTCTAAAGAACATAAAACTAGATGGAAAACTGGAGCCATTACAGCTACCAAATCAAGGCTGGCTTCACACTTATGTGCTGCAGTAACATGCAGTAGTTGCCAAGCATTTGCACAAGTATTATGGTGTGCTGATCTGGCGAGTATTCTGCAGTAGAGTTGGGCGAACATTGGCTGTTCGACGTAGTATATATCAGTGCCTTACTGCACATTTAATGCAGTATATATTTGTGCGTCGCTGTACGCTTACCACAGTATATTGCAGCACATCAGTGCAGTTTTACTGCAATATATTGTAGTGCGTCAGTGGAGTGTGTCCGTGTAGTAACTACTCAAGTGTCCACAGGCAAAGGTAGAAGTGGTCCGTCCTTAGGCAGGGCATTATTTCCTCTGTTTAGTGATGTTGCCCGTGCCATCCAGCCACAGCATGCAGAGGAGGTGGTGGACTGGCTTACTAAATCATTAGCCAAAAAATGTGTTCGTTTTTCGGGTTATTCGTTATGATCACAATTCGGAAATTCGTACATTAGAAATTCGAAAATCTGAAATAACTAATTATAGGTATTGGAATTTCCTTTCAAATTTGGGTGTTAGTGAATGTAACGAATACGAATTTATCTGAAGTTACGAATTATCCTAAATAACGAATGCCACATCTAAACTAATGGAACGGAATAAATAATAAATAATAATATTATTATTAATGTTTTTATTATTATTGTTATTTATTATTAATTCATTACGTTCCATTCGTTTAGATACGGCATTCGCTATTTCGGATAATTCATAACTTCGGATAAATTTGTATTCATTACATTCACTAACAGCTAAATTTGAAAGGAAATTCCAATACCTATAATTTAATAGTTAGTAATAGTTAAGTTATTATTAGTTCATTATTATTTCAGATTTCCAAATTTTTGAATTTACAAATGTACAAATTAATGAATTAACAAATTAACGAATCTCTAAATTCGTTAAAAAACGAATTTGGAACAAAACGAATTGCACATGTCTAATCATCATCCTCTGTCACCCAGGCAGAGACTAGTGCGCAGTCCACTGAAGCTGCCAGACTAGCTTATTCTGCCTCTTTGTCCACAGCTACTCCTGCCATAGCCCCAGCATCAGGCATGGAGGAGTCAGCTGAGTTATTTGAACACTTGCTCCTTGATGATACACAACCATTACTTGATTCAGATCTTGGTTCAGAGGTTTAGGAAGGTAGGAACATGAGCCTACAGAGAGGAAAGAACAGTGATAAACAAAAAATTGGCAGTCATGTTCCCCCAGCCGCAGATTATTTCCAAGTTTTCTCTAGTGATGATGGATGAGGATGATGATGATGCTGATGTGACTTGGGTGCCGCATAGAGCAGAGGAGGAAAGTGAGGGTAAGGCACAACCCCAAAGAGGCAGCCATCATGAAAGAATAGAGAACAGTCACCCTATTCCACCAGATTTTGGAGCCGTCATCTCCTGGCCCACTTCCCACAGCTCAGCTGTTTGGGCTTTTTTTAGCACATGTGCAGCCAATCGCACTGTTGTAATTTGCAAACTTTGCCTCAAGCACCTCAAGCGTGGCAAAAACACCAGCCATTTGGGTACCACATGCTTGCCAAGGCATTTAACCGTCCACCATGAGCACCTGAAAGCCACACAAAAGGGACGCAAAGCTGCACCTCCTCACCTTTCTGGTCTACGCCCACTATACCTCATGACCTCTTAGCAGTCTCCTCGGACAGGGATGATGGTATAGTGCATGGTGTTACAAGTGCAGCACATCTGCCAGTAGCACACAACTGGCTGTAGACTACAGCAGGTCAATTTCTCTGCTCCATCTGTTACAGTGAAAAAAAACAAAAACAAAAAAACAAAACAAAAAGCACACACACACACAACACTCACTGCCACCCACATGCCCAGCGTCTAAATTTGTTTGTCAAAGCTGCTGCCTTTCCATCTGGTGGATTCTGCCCCCTTCTGTAAATTTTCAGAATGCGCTGTACCATAATGGCAGGTTTCCAGTCGCTATTTCTTTTCACGTAAGGCTATTCCAGCTCTCTACCATCACATGCAAGGCAATGTTGGTGGCATCATTGGGCAAGGTAGTCAACGGCAAGGTCCACATTACTGTTGGCACGTGGTCCAGCAAGCTTGGTCAGGGATGATATATTTTATTCACAGCACACTGGGTAACTGTTTGCTACTCAGAAGTATGCAGGACAGTGCTCAGTGCTGCAGCTTGTTGTACCACCATATCTCCATACAGCTAGTGGTGAGATGTGGGATTTGTCAGCTCCACCCCCTCCTCTTCCTCCATGCCCTCCTCTGCTGAATTGTCCCATGAACTACAAGTACCCCTTAAGTGTTTAAGGGGCTATTCAATGAGTCAGGCTGAAAGGTGCCATGCAATGCTTCAGCTGGTGTGTCTAGGCGACTGGAGCCACACCAGAGCAGAGATTCTGGCAGCTCTGCAGCGGCAGGCCCAGAGGTGGTTCACGCCAGCTGGAGCCAGGAATGGTGGTGTGCAATAATGGCACAAACCTCCTGTCCGTCCTTAGACAGGGAAAGTTGACACATGTGCAATGCCTGGCATGTGTCCTCAATTTGGTGGTACAGCGGAGCAAGAAATAGGTCAACCCTTAACAAATGACTTTCCATCCCCAGAACCATTGGGAGAAGTACATGGCTGGGAGGAGGCAGTTCCAGATACTGTAATCCTCAGTGACCCCGAGGAGTCGGCTTCTCATGCCTCCGCAAACTTGCGGTGCATGGGCTTCCTCATTCCTCAAAGCCTGCGAAAGGACCCCAGAATACATGGCATCAAGAAGAAGGATCACTATTGGTTGGCAGCCCTCATTGACCACCGTTACAAGGGGAAAGTCTCGGAACTCATCTCGTCCCCACAAAGGGAGCAGAAGATGAAAGTTCTTGAGGAAACCTTAAAGATGAGTTTATGTAACAGCTTTCCCGACTGTAGGTTACAGTCTGGTGGAAAACTCAGTTTTGAAGCTTCTGTTGGTCAAGAGAGAAGCAGTGCAGAAGGGGGCCTCAATGATACCTTATAAAACATTTTTAGTCCTCGGCGCCCAGGGCTGCCAGCTTCCACATCCCATCGGCAGCATCTTCACCATATGGTGGGAGATTATGCCTTGGGCGAAAACAGATATGAAGAGCTTTCCAGTTGACGATCCACTGGGTTACGAGAATAGACCACTGGCCAGAACTTGCCCAGTATGTAATAGTGCTGCTGGGCTGCCCTGCATCCAGCATGCTTTCCAAACTGGCATTCAGTGCTGCCATAGGATTTGTGACAGATAAGAGAACAGTCAGTCCACAGACCGGCCGACATTTACCAAAATTAATCAGTCCTGGATCGAGCCCCTGATGCTGATGACACTGATTAAGTGCTTTTTGGATCTGAATCTCTGAAAGACTGTCTAGGCTGCCTAGATTTGTGGGTGTTGATTTAATCTGGAAGAAAATTTTTGGTGTAGGTTTCCATTTTTCCATACCTGTTTGACAGGTGCATAGCATTGCAATTTTTGACAGCAAGGCCAATTCTTGCTTTCATCAAGAGTACCTGTATAGGGTTACGGTGTGAAGGCACCACCGACACCCAAAGACCAATTTTTTCGCACCTGTTACTTCTATCCAAAGTCTGCAAAAGAGACACCAGAATTTATCAAAAAAAAATCCCTAATCTTGTCCTGAGTGCACTAAATTGTGGCCTAATCATGCAGACTGGCTCCCCAAGCCGTTTTTTATAAAATAAAGCTTGAATGGAAAATGTCATTTTTTTGGCTTTATAAAATGCCATTATTGCTGCAGCATGTTCTATACACGGTACAGATGTGCCACTTTACAGGCAGATTAAGAGGGCAACCCAGTGACTATATTTACAATATTTTTTAATTTGTATTGTTATTTATCATTTTAATGGTTTCACTTTAAGCATTAGTAAATCACTGCTCATTTAAAAATGATGTTTAATACAAACTTTTTTTCATTGATACATGTAACCCAGGGCAGTACCCGGACCCCCACAACCATTGTATGCCCAATTACTTGCATATAAACCTTCAAAATGGGCACTTTTGATTTCTCTGGTTCATATCCCATAGACTTCAATGGGGTTCGTTATTCGGTTCCAAACTTTTGCAATATTCTAAAGCTCTGCCGTGAACCGAACATGGGGGTCGTTCGGCCCATCTCTATTCTGCAGGCCCAGTTTTTCCTTTGTTGAGGGCCATTGCATTACAGCTTTGTTGAAGCTCTTAAAGTACCATTCACCTCCAGTCTGTAAATGTTGAACACAGATCCTAATGGAAATGTTGATTGCCACTCTAAGCAAGCTGCTAGCAGGCTTCAGTATGCTTTCAACAAGTTTGCAAGAAGTGCTAAAGTCTGCTAGAAGTTTGTTTAAAGTGGCAATGAATTTTCCCATTCGGAGTAGGATCTGTGTTCAACATTTACAGACTGGAGCTGAACGGTACTTTAAAGGTCCCTTTCACACCAGTGGACCGATCAGACCACCCATTGTTATCTATGGGGAGGCGGATGTAGTGTACACCTGCCTGCATCCGATCTGATCCGGGCTGCCAAAAACAGATGGATGAGAATCTTATGCCTATCCATATAGTGCAGGCTTATGCAATTAGCAGACCTCCAGCTGTTAAAAAACTACAAGTGAATCCTTTTTCAATTAAAAAAAAAACCAAAACAAACCTTTGCATTGTGGAAAAAGAAATATGTACAGTTTATTGAAGGGAATTAAAAACATTTTCAAAGACAGATCGTCAAACACTGGGGCTATTCATGCACATCAGTAACAGCTTTCAAATCTGCCCAGGAGTTTCTACACGTGCCAAAATTGAGGTAATAAAAATGCATTGACAAGCCAAGACTTAAACAATGTCTGTGTGTAAGGGCCTTACAGACATGACAGCAAAGGTATAACAAAAGCCAAAGCAGACCTTAGAGCAGCCAAGAGAGCCCAATTATGTAGACTGTGTACAAAAAAAGGTGTAGAAATTGCGCCAACTCTATAAAGGAATGGAGCAGCCAACACAGCAATTTGACCGTTGCAAGTAAAAATAAAAATAAGAAAGTGTGGCGCTAGTGAGTAAAGAGACACAAATTACTGATCAGGTAATGGTGATCTCTATAAAGGGGAAATAATAAATGAAATGTGAATTGGTGAAACAAAAGGTAATTGATTTTTGAAGGGCATCCCAAAAGGGTGTAAAGAATATAAAGTAATAGTGAAAGCTAGGGTGTGTAGGGGGGTACCCAGTAACAACCTATATGATGGTTGAAAAACAATCATGCATACATAACCATATTTCAAAGTGACATAGCAGATATATAGCAATGCAAGGTATCTTCATGTGCTGAGTATACAACTCGACATAAAAATGTTGTTCATTAAGGCTGAAACCAGGGAAGGGGGCGTCAAAATCCCTACAAAGGGATAAACATATAGAAATAAACAATGTTATTTGATGGGCAGATAGAATACTTCTAATTCAGTCCCACAGACATCTGGGCGCAAGCCGTCTTCCTATAAGATGATTGTAGGCTATTAGGGAAGGGTCCTTAGGTACAGGCAGATTCTTGACTCATGTGGAAGGTCTCAACCCCGAGAAAGAAAGACAAAAAGATGCCCTTACCGGATATGGTGGACTCACAGGCCGTTGGCGGTGAGTCGAACGAGCTTGTACCGTCAGGCGGTATGGGGTGGAGATCTGTAAGAAGACTTGTGCGGAATCTCATCAGACGTCCTCAGATGGTGTACTAGGTTGGGATCCAGGGCCCCCGGAAATCGGTTGCGGTCGCCGAATGACCGTTTCCTCAAAAGCCCGTCATGTGAACCAATAGGCAAAGAAAAGAAAAAAGCCTCCACATAGTGTGAATCCTTATTTGATAAAAAGCGTTGCAGCACTTTATTAGGGAGTACACTTCCAGAAAAAATTTACAAATGAGGGCGGTAAAAACTCGGCTCAGAGTAAAATTGATAACAGAAAGCATAAAAAATAATGTAAAAATAGCGCAGTGGGTAGTGATGGGGTGTAGTCATAAGAACCCGACACGTTTCGCCTCCATAGGCTTCTGCTGGGGTATGCCTTGCTTTTGAGGAAACGGTCATTCGGCGACCGCAACCGATTTCCGGGGGCCCTGGATCCCAACCTAGTACACCATCTGAGGACGTCTGATGAGATTCCGCACAAGTCTTCTTACAGATCTCCACCCCATACCGCCTGACGGTACAAGCTCGTTCGACTCACCGCCAACGGCCTGTGAGTCCACCATATCCGGTAAGGGCATCTTTTTGTCTTTCTTTCTCGGGGTTGAGACCTTCCACATGAGTCAAGAATCTGCCTGTACCTAAGGACCCTTCCCTAATAGCCTACAATCATCTTATAGGAAGACGGCTTGCGCCCAGATGTCTGTGGGACTGAATTAGAAGTATTCTATCTGCCCATCAAATAACATTGTTTATTTCTATATGTTTATCCCTTTGTAGGGATTTTGACGCCCCCTTCCCTGGTTTCAGCCTTAATGAACAACATTTTTATGTCGAGTTGTATACTCAGCACATGAAGATACCTTGCATTGCTATATATCTGCTATGTCACTTTGAAATATGGTTATGTATGCATGATTGTTTTTCAACCATCATATAGGTTGTTACTGGGTACCCCCCTACACACCCTAGCTTTCACTATTACTTTATATTCTTTACACCCTTTTGGGATGCCCTTCAAAAATCAATTACCTTTTGTTTCACCAATTCACATTTCATTTATTATTTCCCCTTTATAGAGATCACCATTACCTGATCAGTAATTTGTGTCTCTTTACTCACTAGCGCCACACTTTCTTATTTTTAATTATGTAGACTGCCCTGAATAAGGAAGAAGCGCTATTCCCAATATCCTCTTGGGTCAACGTTTGAAACTTAGAGGCATTGTCAGAGAAAATTCAAGTCATGGTCTGTGGTTCTGGTTTATTTTTTGGACAGACATACAGACAGGAAAGCAGAGCAATCTTCACTTTTTTAAATAAATGTCATGGTACAATCCAGTCGGTTAACAAAAACAAAAAAAGGATTTTCAATAGCGCAGTAGGAACCTAGCCCAACCACATTAGGAGCATGCAGTAGTGGCTGGTGCTCAAGTTTTTTTTTGGGGGGGGGGGGTACAAACAAACTGAAAAATTCTAAAAAAAACCCCTCATCAATTGCAGCCTCACTGCGCCATCAAACGCTCCCACTGTGCCCATCAAATGCCCACCCGGCACTTTACCCTGTCTCGGTGGGGCGGCGTCGCTCCTCCATGTCCTCGATGTCTTCTCCGGTTCTCCTCCCGTCCTCTCCTATGATTGGACGCCTGATAGGCATCCAATCACAGCGCCTTTCGTTTTAGCCAATCAGGCAACAGGTAACAAAGCTGACCACCTGATTGCCAGAGAGGCGGTTCAGTGCTAGGAAAGCGAATATTCATTCGCTTGTAATTCAGGCGCCTGAATAGGGGGTGGCAGCGGCGGCCATGGATAGATTCATGCAATGCATGCATCTATCTATTGGTGATAGAGGGGGTGGCTGGAGAGAGGGGGTGGCGCCCGTGCACCTATATGGATGCACCATCACTCTAAGAATGGTTCCTTTTTCTCTGTTGGCCAGGACTATGGGCATTATGCATACCACTGAAAAGTGTATGTAAATCCAAAACATTTTAGTCTAGAAAAGAATGTGTTAGATTCCCTGTCATGTCTATATTTCTGAGAAGATTCATCCGCACTATTGGTCCTGGTGGATAGTCAGTAATGTGGAAGAAAGTGTGAATCCTAAATTTTTGATCTGCCACAGAAACAGAAGGTAAGGGGAGATCGTCCAACGAGGAATCCTGTTGTGATGGTAATGTTCTAAGGCACCATTCACATGGGTGTTTACATACCCCCCAACTTTCTGAGATGGGAATGACGGACACCTATTAGCAAAAGTATGCAGGCATAGGACACACCCCCTGCCATGCCCCCCTAACCACTTCATTACTGGGCACTTTCCCCCTTCCTGCCCAGGCCAATTTTCAGCACGGTCTCATTTTAAATGACAATTGCGCGGTCATACAACACTGTACCCAAACAAAATTTTTATTATTTTGTTCCCATAAATAGAGATTTCTTTTGGTGGTATTTGATCACCTCTGGGGTTTTTATTTTTGCTAAACAAATAAAAAAAGCCCGAAAATTAAAACAAAAAAAAAAATATTCCACTTGTTTGCTGTAAAACTTTGTAAATAAGTCAGTTTTCTCCTTCACTGATGGGCACTGATGAGGAGGCACTAATGTGCGGCTCTGATGGACACTGATAGGCGACATTGATGGGCACTGATGGGGAGGCACTGGCAGGCATTACTAATGGGCACTGATTTGCATCCCTGGTGGTCATGGGTGGGCATACCTGGTGGCAGTGTTGCCAACCGTCAGTATTTTTACTGGCAGCCAGTAAAAAACAGGCACTTTTCTCCTGCCAATAAGAGGAAAAGGTTGCCAGTAAAAAAAATATGGCTGTGAAGCTTGGCTCGGAACTGGGCATGCGCAGCTCGGGTCCAGAGCCAGCCAGAACCATCCAAGTGCCTGCTACAGTGTGTTCAGGTGGTACCGGCGGGGGGTTGGGTCTGGCGGAGGCAGTGCCCGAGCGTGTCGTGTGATGTCTTGGTGCAAGGGAGCCGAGCGGAGTGACCAGAGCCTCGTGTGTGGGTCTGTGGGACGGAAGGAAGGCAAGCTGGGTAGCGGGACCGTCAGTGCTGTTTGGACTGGAGGGGACTGAGAGGACCACCTGATGTGGAGAGAGAGTGTCACTGTAACTCAGGATGGGACGTGTCAGTGATCTGTGCTGCTGCACACTGCTGTGAGTGACATTGTAAGAGTCCATTTCATGGGCGTGTGTCGCCCTTTCGAATTTCCTGTCCCTGAGACACTTTACTATATTGAGAATAAAATGAGAAATATGATTTTTGCCTTAATATCTACTTTAAATCACATTGCTAATTGCATATTTTACTTATTTGTAGCCTAAATACTAAAATTTGCACTTACAACTGCAATTTTGTAACTTTTGGAAATGCCAGTAAAAACTTGGCTTTGCCAGTAAATTTCAATCTGGTAGGTTGGCAACACTGCCTGGTGGGCATACCTAGTGGGCACAGTTGGGCATCCCTGGTGGGTCTGAAGTGTTTAACGCGCTGATTCCACCCGCCCCCCGTTAGGAGAGCAGCTGATAGGCTCTCCTCTACTCTAGAGGAAAAACTGATATACGGCACTTCCTGTTTACGATGTCACCAGCTATGATTGGACAAAGCTGATCACATGGTAAAGAGCCTACGTTATAGGCTCTTTACTGAGACTGACACACCACCAATCGCCGCGCACCCCCTCGGCTTATCTTGCTGGACATCAAATGACATCCAGTCAGCATAATGAAACCACTTTGTGGGCGTAAAAAAAAAAGTATATATATTATATATATATATATATATATATATATATATATAGAATAAAAAATATATAAAAAAATAAAAAGGGGGGAGGAGGAATAGGGGTTAGTTAAACCCACAAGTGCTTTTTTACCACTGCTATTCTTTTAAATTGGCTTTTGAATTTACGAATGCAGCAATTTAGAAATTGGATGAAAGGTTTAGCACTGGGAAACACTTTTTAATACATAAATAGTGCAATTTATATACAATTATATAGATCAGACCAAAACGAAGGACAAATTAGGGGGGAAAAGAGGGACAGAGGGACTTTTTCCAAATCAGGGACAGTTGGGAGCTATGGTGTTTAGCCACGCTGCAAATCCCAGGGCCAGGAACCTACTGATTCCTGCTGCTGGGATTGACAGCTGCGACCACCGTGCCTGTTCACACATCCAGCAATTACCTGTAAACTCTGTGTCCATCCAGCTGTAATCCCCACAGATGATCGCTGGCTGTGTGAACAGGCATGAAATGTTGTGGTCGCTAACATTATAGTGTACAGGCTCAGTGGACACAGCTATATGCATGCAACTGTCAATTCCAATAGCAGGAATCAGATTCCTGCCACTGGGATTTGCAGCATGGATGAACACCTGTGCGAATGGTGCCTACGAGGGGATAGCCTTGCTTTGTAGCGGCATTCAATGACATCCTCGTGTCAGGTTTAGGAGATATTTCCAACACCTACAGGTAAGCCTTATGGCTCGTATACACAATCCGATTATCGTACGAAAACGGTTGTCCAAGGAAGGATCGTACGATATTCGGATCGTGTGAACACTACGTTCGACAGCCGATCACGACCGTTCATCCGATATTATTCGATTGGACATACCCGAAAATGTTCCTCGTTTGATTCCAGATCGCACGATTTTCGTTTAGTCAGTATAGTTGTCGTCCAAAAATACATTACAACACATGACATCACTTCCGATTTTTTTGTCTGTCGTACGAGAATTTTCGTGACTTTATTTAGCTATTCAATTTCCACCTGCGACTATTAAGCGAGAACAGTCATACGATCGGTCGTACGATATTCAGATCGTGTGTACGGGCCATTAGTATAGGCTTACCTGTAGGTAAAAGTGGTTGTACAACCACTTTAAGTATAATTGAAATCTCCCCAACAGGAAACAAAGGGAGAAAAAAAAAAATAACCTGACAGCATACCTCCCAACATTTTGAGATGGGAATGAGGGACACCTACCAGCAAACGTATGTAGGCATGGGACACGCCCCCTGCCACACCCCCTTATAGGAGAATTAACCAAAAAAAAAAAAAAGGTTCAATAAATCCACAAGGGCTTTTTTTAACCACTACTATTTCTTTATATTGGCTTTTAAAATTCACAAATGCAGCAATTTAAAATTTGGATGAAAGGTTTCGCACTGAGAAACACTTTTTGAAACATAAAAAGTGAATTTTTTGTATACAACTATATGGATCAGACAGGGGCGGACTGACAACTCATGGGGCCCCCGGGCAATAGGAGATTATGGGGCCCCCGGGCAATAGGAGATTATGGGGCCCCCAGGGCAATAGGAGATTATGGGGCCCCCAGGGCAATAGGAGAAGATTATGGGACCCCCGTGCAATAGGAGAAGATTATGGGACCCCCGTGCAATAGGAGAAGATTATGGGACCCCCGGGCAATAGGAGAAGATTATGGGACCCCCGGGCAATAGGAGAAGATTATGGGACCCCCGGGCAATAGGAGATTATGGGGCCCCCAGGCAATAGGAGATTATGGGGCCACACAGTATACACATACCACACATACAGTATACACACACAGACACACAATAAACACACAGTATACACACAAAATACACATACACACACTGAAAAGGTACTGGAGAGGCGGGGCAGCTATAATCTTGGGATTTTTTTAAAAAACACAGATTTTTACATACTGTCCCTGGTTTTATTGAGGCTGGCAACCCTGATGGGGCCCCTTAGTGGCATAGGGCCCTCGGGCAGTGCCCGAGTGCCCGAATGGTCAGTCTGCCCCTGGGATCAGACCAAAATGAGGGACAAATGAAGAGGAATGAGGCACAGAGGGACATTGCTCCAAATTAGGGACAGTCCCTCGAAATCAGGGACAGTTGAGAGCTATGTGACAGGAGTCCCAATTGTTCCCTACTCTTTCCAAAACTAGTAAAAATAGGTTTGGGTTCTATATACACTTTAAATGTTACTGGCTTATTTAATCCAACCCCTTTTTATGTAAAACACACATCAAAAATGCACATAAAACATAGGCAGCGGCCTAGTAATTAAAAAGTTGATTCCAAAATCAAGCAAATGCTATTCCCCCTCATTTGAACAAGTGCATTTATTTATATTTGTTCAGCCTGCATAGAATCATACACATCATGTATATTCCCTAGTTGCATGATCTGCCACAGAACACACATATCTGCATGCACAGACACAAGCAAATTCTAATTTTTTTGCAAAGCACAGTCCCTGTTGACCTGACAGATGCATTTTTGGAAAATGACACAATGGGATCTATTTCAAACATAACAGTATTGGAAGAGTCTTGAAAACATGCTGAAAAAATGCATAGAAACCACAAACGCAGAAAAATACATACGCTTCAAAGAATGTATACACATTTTTTTTTAAGTGCACATACTCTATCCTTTTGCAATTATCCAAGTCATAGTAAACAGCAACCACATTTTTTTTCAAAAAAATTGATCAGCAGTTCTGTAAAGTATACCATGTACTATATTCATTTTAAGACATGTTTGGAAGTTTAACGTAATTTGGATATCCTTGTTATTTCTCCATATATTTAGCGACAAAAAAAAAAAAAAAAAAAAGCTGAAAAGAATAAAAAAAAAAAAAAAAGGTAGATAACCAAAATAACTTACATTGCAAGCAAATCGGAGGATAGCACAGAGTGTGGGTCATGTAAACAGAATCCAGGTGGTGGAAGGGGAACCGCTCACCAAGTTCTCTTAGTTATAATAACTACATCAGCTATACATTCCACTCCTACTCCACACTATACAGTTGGCTGTAGATTGTATACAGCTGGTTTCAGAGGTGACAAATCACTGAAGTTGAGTTGGTTCTCAAAATTCCCACAGTCCAAGTATTTTAGATCTCTGCACAGATTTGCAGGTGAGATAATTATTGTTTTTTTTTTTTTTTTACACAGGTCCCTAATTTATTCAGCTGTGTCCCTGCCTGGCATGGAAGAAAGCACGCACTGTTCACGAGTCTTTAAAATTGGGGTTGGGCTTCACTGCCTAAGGAACAGGAGATTATTATTATTATTTTTTTTTTTTAATGATTGGGTGGTCATCTGTACTGTAGCAGTTTTATTGGTACAGCATGGAGTGTGATTTAGGCTGGGTTCACACCATTGCGAATTGGATGCGGATTCACCGCATCTAATTCACAATAGCAGGAGATTTTGTCCGGCTCTCTAGGAAGCCGGTTCACATATCTTCGCAGCAGGTCTGGTGTGTTTTGCAGAAAAACCCTGTGCGTCTTTTGGTCTGTTTCCAAAATCCATACTAGACCCTTAGCTGAACATGCAGCCCGGCAGGTCAGGAAAGGGAGGGGATGAGCGAGCGCACCCCCCCCCCCTGAACCCTACCAGGCCGCATGCCCTCAACAGGGGGGGGAATGGGTGTTTTGCAGAGCCCCCCTCCCCAAAGCACCTTGCCCCCATGTTGATGGGCACAATGGCCTCTTCCCCACAACCTTGGATGGTGGTTGTGGGGGTCTGCGGGCAGGGGGCTTATCAGCCACGGTGTGGTTTTAAAAAGGGTCCTGTGCGTTTTTGGGTCCGGTTCAGTTAAATTGCACCTGAACTGGTGAACAGAACCGCACCTAACTGCTGCACTGAAACTGAGGTTGCATATGTGTGAACCCAGCCTAATACTACTTATAGTATTTGTAGCGTACTCTGGGAAAAGTTAACAGTGGCTGTTACAAACAAAGCTTACCCGCAGTGCCGGCTGGTGGTTTTTTTCTTTTGGGGAGGGGGGGCGGCAAACAACTCCCCCCCCCCAGTCGGCGGCACCCCCCTTCCGACAGGCAGCAACTTCTGTGTGTCTCCTTTCTCCTCCTTCTAGGAGCTAGGCATCCAATAGGATTGCATGTCCTTTCAGGCAATTGGGTGACGGGTCTCACGACCCGCTTCCTGATTGGCCGGGAGGAGGATTGGTGTGAGAATAGCGAATATTAATTCAATATTGTCACGCAACTGGGTGGGCTATTAGAGCCTCTGACTCTAATCACTTGCTTAAAAAAAAACAGCCCGTGCGCCCCTAATGGATGGGCTGCCACTGCTTATCAGAGGTGGGCAGATCTTTTTCAGAATGCCGGATGAGACAACATCTATCCAAAGAAGAAGACAAAAAATTACATCAGTATTATTGAGTGCTTGTTTTAATGCCGTTCACACTGCTGCTATGCGGGAACCCTGTGAATCCACTGCGGGTTCCCGCATCGCATGTCTCCCGGCGGCAGTTCACACTGCCCTATGCGAACTTCTGGGAGTGTCGGGTAAAAGTTAATGACACTCCCAAATGAGTTCGCATATCGCATTGCGATCTGCAAATTCGGACAGGAGTCGGATCGCATGGGTGTTACTTTGCTGCTCAACCAATTCGCCTTGTGTGAACACCCATGCGATCCGAATCTGCTGCGAACCAAAAAGAAGGGTCCTGTGCGAGTTTGGTCCAAATGCGATGCAAATTCAGCCATATTATGTGTATGGCTGAAATCGTATCTCACAGAGACCGCATGTGATTTGCACTGCAGTGCGGTACGAATCACATCCGATCTCTGACCTCGCAGTAGTATGAACCGAGACTCATGGACCATACACACGATCCGAAAATCAGGCGAAGAATACCGCTTTCGACGCAATCGTACGATAATCGGATCGTTAATACAGAGCTTTCGAGAGCCGATCACGACAGCTTATCTTATATTATTCGATCGGACGAGCACGAAAATTTTCCTTGTACGATACCAGATCGTACGATTTTTGTTTAGTCAGTACGGTTGTCGTCCGAAAATTTAATTTTTATTATTTTAGGTACTTATATAGCGCCGTCAATTTACGCTGCATACAATACAAATACATTACAACACATGACATCACTTCCGATTTTTTTTTTTCTGTCGTAAGAAAATTTTCATGACTTTAGTAACCGATTCAATTCTTACTTGCGACTAGTAAGTGAAAAAAGTCAGACGATCTGTTGTCCGATATTTGGATCATGTGTACGGGGCATTACATCACTCCCAACTGTCCCTGATTTCGAGGGACTGTCCCTGATTTGGAGCAATGTCCCTCTGTCCCTCATTCTTCCTCATTTGTCCCTCATTTTAGTCTGATCTATATAGATGTATAAAAAAATGCGCTTTTTATCTATGAAAAAGTGTTTCCCAATGCTAAACCTTTCATCTGATTTCTAAATTGCTGCTTTTGTAAATTCCAAAAGCCAATATAAAGGAAGAGTAGTGGTAAAAAAGCAGTTTTGGGTTGAACCAATCTTTTATACTTTGTACAATTCGCCTTTAAGGGGGCGTGGCAAGGGGTGTGTCCCTCTGGCCTGCATACTTTTGCTGATAGGTGTCCCTCATTCCCATCTCAAAAAGTTGGGAGGTATGGCATTAGGACTGTGAGCATCACTTGTAATTATGTTACTTTGCTGCTCAACCTATTGCTTTTTACACACTTTTGTTCCAAATGTTACATTTGTCATTTTCCCCTTCGCACTTCTGGGCATGTTTTTGCACAATGCTCTGCCCAATTGTTTTCATTGGACCCTCTGTGCTTTTAGCTGACTCCCCAAAAAATGTACCTGCCTTATCTTTCCAGCACAACTGCAAACAGTGAATGTGCCTAAAACATTGTGTTGTTTGTTTTGGCAGTGCATATGCATTGGGGAGCATAAAACACAGAAGTGTGAATGAGTCCTAAACAATTATGGGATGTTACATTCACGGGAAGTCAACTGCCTTGAAAAAAATATAGCATTCTCCGCTAGCATATCCCACAGGATATATTATCTGTTCGGAAAACCTATTTTCAATGAAGTCTAATAAAATCCTTTTTTTGCAAAGCAGTTTATAACAATTTTGTTCTTTGGGAAAGCAAAACTGCTATTCTGAAAATTGTAACTTCACATAATGACATATTGACAGCGAAATTTGGCTATACGCAGAGCACACAGCCAAATCTCCTGTTTCTAATAATAATAATAATAATTTCGTCTAATGATATAAATGCATCTTAGCTTTTGATGGTATGTCTGCCCTCTGGTGTGTACCCCATTCCCCAGTAAACAGGCATCAGCTCCTTCTTACATTCTCGGCATGACTGCCTGCCGAGCAGTGTCCTGGCTCTTTTATTTAAAGACAACAAAAGCAATCACAAACAGGAGGCCCTGGCCCCAACAGCCATTCGCTTCCTTCACAGGATATGACCTCACAGGATATGACCAACAAGGATATGACCAAACAAGGATATGAGTTTATACAACAACCAATGACTACCGTTCCTGCTGATGGGAGCTTATCTGCAGGTGTACGTCATGGCACCCCAAATATGTTGATCAGGCATACCGGGGTGACAAGAGCAAACAACCACTAAACCGATAATGTCTTTGCAGAGCAAACACACCCCCACCAGACGATCGTTCTGTGCATTGCACAGAGGCCCTTTGCTGGCGGACATGTCCTCTCTCCACAAACACCTCTCTCCAACCAACAGGAAGTTTTCCACTACCTTACAGGCCTCAACCAGCGTCAGTCTGCCCCAGTCAGCTCTTTAGAGCGGGCTGCGAGAGAACAGACACTGGGAGACTCTTATGACAATACATTAATATACATCTTCATAAAATTTTCCACAACAGTCCCTCCTCTTGTCATATGATCCCATGTGTCCCTCAATGAATTCTGATCTTCTTCTTAGTCCATAAAAAGTAAAACACGGCTTGACATGTAGACTCTGTTGGAGATGACGTGGTGAGCTGTAGTAATCGCCGGTTGGTCTTGGATCCTCTGTGTCTTGTACGTGAGTTGGGCTTTGGGGCATCTCATCAGGGAAGATGTGGTCATCTGCTCAGGCTCTGGTCACGCGTCCAATCAGGCAACAGGAGCACCTCATCATGGCATATAGAAGGAACAGAAACAAAAACAACATGAGTATATAAACCCCTATATCCTTCAACTATGATCCGCTGCAAAATAAAATAATTAAATCCCCAACGATTCCCAAACCCTTACAAGGATTCCAACCTTCACTAGCTATAGCTCTGGCTTTGCCTTGTAGGGACCTAAACCTTATCAATATGGGCCCGAACTTTGTCACTACTATCACCGATCCAGATATAACAATCTTTACTTATGAATTCCCAGAAACCCCCTTGGACTGTGGGGACTTCCTTGTAGCTTCAACAGTTACATGAAAACATCCCATCCTCAATGGATGAGAAATTGTTTAAGCGTTTCATAAGCTCAAGCAATTCCCTTCCAGCTGTCCCTGTCATTCTTACCTTCTCTCGCACCATCAGATCCTCACGATCGGCCGCGACCTAAGATGCTGGGACAAGTTTCACCAGCACACATGAACCTCTTGACTTAGGGGAATTACCTTATAAGCTGTAGATCCGCATTAATACCAAACTACAGTTGAAGCACACTTGTGGGCTACCTAGTTATCCCGATACCAAAGCTGGCAAAAACCAGAGCTATTGTTAAAATTATAACTAATTTTACCCTCTAGAAATGTTTTGTTAAGTTCTATTGATAAGTGTCTGTTTGGATTTTACTAGTTTGTCAAAACTCCTCACACCAAAATGAACGTCCTATATTTCATGTACCGCCGCCATCGCTGGGGCACTAATACCCGACCATGGGTCCTGTTCTCTTTCTTAGCTAGTTGGGAAATACACTTTAAAAATATAAACAAACGAAGATACTCCTCTACTCTTTGTGGTTGATCCGCTTCTTGCAGTGGCTGGCGTCGTCTCATCCCTCAAGCTTCTTTACAATGACCCAGTCACATGGTTGGAAGGAATGTAAACTGGTTATTGTGTCAGGGTCCAGGATGGACTTATGAACCCTGTGGTGGACATTTTGAAATTCAGGTTACAGTGATTGCACCAGCCCATCAGCTGAGAATGTAGGTGAAAGCTAATGAGGAAAGTACAACTCTGTTTTTGGTTGACCTCCAAACAAACCTCATATGACAATAACCCAGACATCGGGACTGTGGTCACTGCATAACCTGTGCGTGGCTTACCATCTGGGGTGTAATACCTGGAACCATTGACAAAAAGGTTCTTAGCATCTGGGATGGGAGCCTACTTCACCAGACTGCTGCTTGCTGATTCAAATTCTATCAAAGAAAGACAGTCTTGGCACAAACTTTGTTAGAATTACAAAGGTTAGTATTACTGGTTTGAAAAATTGTCATTCTCACCACTATCACCCCCCCTTTTCTTCCCTCCTCATTACAAACTGGAGGAAGACATGCAGGGTTTCGAATGGTGCAGAAAAAAACAGTGAAATAGTCTATGATACTTTTACCTTCTTATACACCTGTACATACACTTTCAGAAACTCTTTGGACCTGAAAAGATACTTATAAACAAAAGTTATTACTCTATCCTTCAAAGAATGGTAATCAATACAACATTCGTGTACATTGGTAAATTGTCACTTGACATTCCACAAAACCGACAATAACTAACAGCCACGACACGCAAGAGGGCTGTCACAGTAGGTTCAAACATCTTGTTACCACATGCAAACATGAGACAAACATTTAGATACAAATGTGGGGGAGATATTTCATAGTTCCCAAAAGCGAAAATGAAAAAAAAATAGAAACAACCAGATGGAATGCTGCCTTCACTCTTTTAGCGATAGAAAAAGAATACAATTTGAAAAGCACAAGAGCATTTCGAAATCTTTGCATGGACCAGCCACACAAAGTTCAAAAACAGACCTGTATATTTTTTAATCACACAAACGTGTACTACGCATACATCAACTCACTCAACATTACAGATTTCTGAAGCCACAGCTGAACTACTTCCAAGGTATTTTTATTCTGGGGTCTCGTACCTCTAGACATCAAAAGTACCTTCAAAAAGGAATACACCTTACTGTACCCTCTGACCATATCTGCCAATCTTTAAGGGGTCTCATGTCCGGAGCCCCAAACCCAGATCTCATGTGAAGTGCAGCTGTCTGACTGGTGTGGAGCCTCATTTTTTTCCTCCAACGCATGGACGGCACATTACCCATGACGATTCAAATCGCTTATGACGGTCCCTGCGTCCAGGGCACCCTTGCACTCGTTTTCGGATCAGTACTGCTTAGTGACTATTTTTACAGTACTGGCACCCGGCGTTCTACGATTATTTTACACGGCCTCCCGGTGTGCTAGCGTACTAATCCTCACATTTACATGCTCTACAACCGGTTATCTGCAGCCCTATAAATGTGTTGTCAGACAAACTACAAAGCACCATGAAATCCTCCACTATTCAAAACAATATTATGGCTTCCATCTGTACCTAGATATTACAACAATAACATTGATGCCTCCTGTTTGCGCTCTACTAGAAACTGTATTACAGTATAAAACTAAAAAGACAGCTGGGAGATATTTAAAACACTTTCAAACGCCAGTATTTTCCCATTGTCCTTCCGAGCACAAATCTCATTTGCTTGTGTCATAGGACCCCAAGCTCCCCCCACCAACTTCCTGTGGATACATAAAATGCTGAGAAGAACTTCCTTCTAAAAAAAACCCTCAAACTGGTTTATTTACATATCAATGTACAGGAAAAGGGAGGGGAGGGTAAGCCTAGTTTCATATACTGCAGGCTACACAATACAAACCTTGCTAAAGCAATACAAGCCTCAAAACAATGAATTGCCCTCTGAAGAACTCCAAAATATTTAAAAACGCACAACGCTAGAAGTACAAAAACCCACAGTTAAAGCTAGTCTTGTTATCCATTGAAATTCAGTGCAAAGTAGATATTTCACTCAAAACCAATATTCAATACGGAAAACGCAATAGTTTCCTTGAAAAGTATGTAAACAGTACAAAAATAGAATTCACTTAAAAGGAGAGAGAAGGTGGCGGCCCAGACCGCATGGCTACACACACACACACACACACACAAAAGAAATTGGAGCAGCTTCCCCTGTAGGAAGGCCCACAGGTCCTCAAAATGGCCGCCGATCCACATGGTGACTACAAAAAAAGCCAGACCACAACAAAATGGCGAATTTTCCCGCCAAAACTGAAATCCAATACAAAGATGGATAAACATTTCACAGTTCACACACAAAGGAATTTAAAATGGCCGACTGTAGCCACATGGCAGACAACAACAAAAGGAAATAGCAGACAAAAAACATTTTCCTGCCAATACCAAAAATTTCTCCCCACTAAATTACAAATTTGAGATACTAAATGAACACACAAGCATTTAAAAGTGTTATGCCCCGTACACACGGTCGGATTTTCCGATGGACAATGTCCGATCGGAGCGTGTTGTCGGAAATTCCGACCGTGTGTGGGCGCCATCGGACATTTTCCATCGGATTTTCCGACACACAAAGTTGGACAGCAGGAGATAAAATTTTCTGACAACAAAATCCGATCGCGTCAATTCCGACCATGTGTGGCCTGTTCCGACGCACAAAGTGCCACGCATGCTCAGAAGAAATTCCGACACGGGACAGCTCGTTCTGGTAAACTTAGCGTTCGCAATGGATACAGCACTTTCGTCACGCTGCAATGTTCAAAATGGTTTAATACAGCGCACTCTCTTCTTCTTTATAATGTGACAAGAATTAAGTCGTTTTGCTGCTCATATTCACACACACTTCTCACAAACTTTTCTTTGTGTTTTTTTAGTGGGATTCCCTCAATATATTGTTATTAGTTGTCACATCTGACAGTTTTATATTTTTTATGTTTTTTTTTTTGTATTTTAAGCCTTTTTTTTTCTTTAATGTTTGGATTTTTTCCAAGGCTGATCTTTGTTCAATGTTATTTTTATTTTTACTCCAGAATATTTTTGTGTGTGTTTTGTGTGTCAAGTTACCCCAACACCATTGATATCTTTTATTATTTAATCTCCAGGAGATTTTTTGTTGTTGGTGTCCCTTGTTCATTTCACATTGTATATTAGAAATGTACCTGAATCCTCACAAACCAACTGTCATTTTTGAAGTAAAACACATAGGAGTGTATAATTCAAAACAAAAATCCTTTATAAAGGGATCAGAACCAAACAAAGAGGAAGGCAACACTGGATCAACAGCAGAAATTAGTGAAGCCTGGGACCCCCACGGCAGACATCAATTCTTAAACATCAAAATTGGTGGCCTGAGGAGTCCATATCTAAGGGAGGGCAGTCTGGTCCGGGATTCACAGAGACTCGGATAGCAGCAGATGACATGTGTGTCCCCAGGCTGTGGTACCACAAGAGGCTGCATCTTTTGGCCGACCAGACTGGATCCAGGGCAATCACTCTCTGGTCTTCCTTTCACGCTTCCTTCCGGGCTGTGGCTGTGCAGTTGGAGATGTGGCAGGAGGAGGAGTAGGACCTGGAGGAGGAGGAGGAGGAGGAGGAGGACTGGGAGGACCTGGAGGAGGACTGGGAGGACCTGGAGGAGAGGGAGGAGGAGGAGGAGGACCTGCAGGAGGAGGAGGAGGACCATCCCAAAGCTGTGTGTGAGGTGTAATTTGGCCCCTCACACCTTTCTCCAGAGCCTCTGATATGAGGGCCTGACACATGGCTTTTTGGCCCTCCTCCATCCTCTGCATTTTATAGGCAATGAATGCAGCAATGTTCTCCTGCCTGGTGTGTGGTGCTCCCAGGACCTCTGTAGCCCTCCAAAAGAATCTGATAGCCGCCTCCTCTAGGGCACTCGTCCTACTGCCACTTTCTGTTTTCAGATGTGGTGGAGGGACCTTGATATCAGCCAGCCGGCTCGGCCCGGCCACCTCCTGGCTGAGACTTCCCTGTGTATGAAAAAGGGACATGGTTTTAGTTTTTGCATCATCAATCACTATCCTAAATTAGTACTCCCAACTAACATCTAGTTAACATCATTGATTGGACAAGCAGAAATATTTAGAGGAATGCTATACCTGGCTCAATCTGGGCTCCTCCACATATGGCCTGGAAGGCCCAGGTTGGGCGTCAGAAGCCTCAGCCGGGGGGGAAGGAAGCGTGGAAGGAAGACTGGAGAGGGATGGCCTGGGTTCATTCTGGCCTGCCAGAAAGTGCAGCCTGTCGTAGTACAACATCCTGGGGACATAGATGTCATCTGCTGCTCCGGATCTCTGTGAATCCAGGACTTTCTTGCGCTCCCTCAGATATGTGCTCCTCAGGCAACCAATTAATATCTTTAAATAAGTGATGTCTGCCATGGGGATCACCTGCTTCACAATTTCACACAATTGCTCCAGTGCTGCCTTCCTCTTTGCTTGGTTTTTGAAATGGGGGTGGGTAATCTCCCACAGACAGGGCAGCTCACTTAGCATATCAATGAATAGTGACATGAAGTCAGTATCTCTCATTAAGATATCCATGTTCACTGCAAGACACAACACAAGACAAAGCCTAATGTCAGACAAAACTCTCCTAATCTTGTTACAATATAGGCCTCAATCTAGAAGCAGTATAGGCCCAAGTTTGTCTCTTACCTTCGTTCTTACGATCGGCGCGTCCAATGCTCCTTCCTCCGCTCACAGATCGTACGTAATACGCACGCGTGTTACGCTTTATACACACTGCGCATGCGTGTAACTCCGCCCGCCCCTGACGTTCTTTCTAGTGTATTCCCTGCCCCTTTTCGTTCGGCGCAGTGGGGGAAGAGCATGATGGCGGAGTTACAACAGGTGCGTGATAATTCTAACAACGAGGAGGAGGAGGAGGAAAGCCCGGATCCAGGCACGTCCCGATCCAGAAGGAGACGTTTTAAGGCCACAAATATGTCGTTTGGGGAGATGTTGGAGATGGTAGACATCATGAAGAAGTCCGACTATGACGGAAAATATGGACCTTACCCCCACCCCAACATCAGAAAGGCCAAAATCATTGGTAAAGTGGTCCGGAGTCTGGAGAGGAATTTCGGGGTACGAAGATCTAAAGATCAGCTCAGGAAGCGGTGGTCGGACCTGAAGTTGAGAGAGCCAGAGCAGTACCGAAAGATCCGGAGAGTGCTGCAAAAAAGTAAGTAGTTGTGCTGTGTTCCTATTCTTTCTGTCTTTATTCCGTTCGTTCTGCTCCATATGCTTTTAGTAATTGTAACGTTTAAAAAGGTCAACTTTAATGTTCATGGGCCCATTATTCGTATCAAACATTTTTCTTTCGGCCTCTAGAACACCATTGCATTTTCACACATTTTTGGGGGCCTACTTGGATGCCAAATATTTGTTTGTGTAGATGGGTTTGTTACTAGAATGAAATGCCAACTAGATTGTGTGTAAGGAGAGGACACTGAGCAGCTGTTTTCACATCTGGACACTGGAGCACTAGTGTGGGACCCCAGAACACCATTTTTATTAGGGGGCCACACAGGTGCTACAGTGTATACTATAGGGGGGGCTACATCTGTGAAGCTTGTACCAAACAGGTAAAGTATTGCAGCTTGACAAAGGACAATAAAAAATATACATCTTGGAACTCGGCTAAAATAGACAATTGTACCCCACTTCCAAGCAATGTTTCCTATTTCTAGTTCTGCCATCAAATATCTGTGTGCTAATTATACCATTTTTGTTTTACATAGGGGAGAAAAGACTCGGACGCCCCTCATCCCAGGAGACCAGAGACCCCCCCCCCCCTCTGGAAGAAGGGGAAATACCAACCCAAGAAGCTGAGCAGGAGGAAGAAGAAGATGTGGTGGAGATTGGCACCACAACAGGTGAGTGTCTGAGACCACAGGCTCAGGTAAAAGAGATGGATGGTGGCAGATTTTTGAGACCTGTTTTTTTTGTTCTTTATCTCTTTTTAGGTGATAGTGATCCAGAAAGCTTTACATCTGAAAGTGCCCAGATACTGATCGGGGAGATCATGGGGTGTAATCTCCAATTGCAAAACATCCAGCAACAAATCAGTGATGTTATTAAAAAAAATAATAACATCATTGATGTTTTGGGGCGAATTTAAACCCCACAAAATCACTTGTTTTATCTTACTTAAATTTTTACAATGTTTAGAAAAGCCAAATTTGGAGGATGCACACAGTGTGCCAACATGTGCTATCTGCCATCACGGGAGATCAATGGACACGTTTTGGGGGTGCAACCCCTTACTCAATTATAAAGTAGCGTTGAGGAAGGGCTTGCTCCCCCAAAACACGTCCCTTGATCCCCCCTGATGGCAGATAGCACATGTTGACATTCGTAAATTTGTGTGCATCTTCCAAATTTGGCTTTTCCAGAGGTGATTTCCCCCCATCTGAACGCTATATCAAACCCAGTTCCTAAATACTGATGTCTGATATAGCCTTCAGGTTTTACCTAATGTGAACTTTGTAAGTTCAAGTTTTTTGGCTTTCTTGTTGGTTTTACACAGGCCTGTTTTATCTGAAATGGATATTTCGATTTTTGATAATGCCCCCCCAAAAATTGTTATACAACAAACATGTTGTTTTGTTTTAAAAACCTTTGGTAAATGCACATGTGATTGTGCAGGTATAAAAAAGTGCCTTACTCAAGAATGTGTGGATTATTGTCTCAACACTACAACACTTTTGGGGTGATGTAATAGCTGTTTTATGCAAAAATGGGGGTTATTTCCTAAGGGCAAATACACTTTGCACTACAAGTGCAGGTTCAGTGCAGTTGCAAGTGCACTTGTAGTGAAATGTGTTTTGGCATTTAGGAAGTACCAGCCAACACTATTCTTTATAAGGTTACCCAATCACAACATTTTCTGCACTCAACACATTTCTGTCAGAGTCAGCTAAAACAAACACAAGCAGTAAATGTCCACCAAGAATTGCTTTTGGTTGTTTTTTATTTGAAAAAGGTGTCACAGATTGTCTGGCATGTTGATAGCCCCCCTACCCGCAAAGAACTCCAGGTATCGTAACCGGACATCACGGGCAATCAGGGAGGGCAAGCCAGGACGGCCGCTTTCAAGCGCCGTCATTGTTGATGTATTTGGAAATCCGGCCTCAGGCCCAACTGAGCCAGCATAGTTGGCTGAATGTTTTCCTAAAAGATTATGGAGAACACAGCGCGCCAGTATTATATGGTTCAGTTTATACTCCGCCATATGGATGGGTGTCAGAAATAATCGGAACTGGCTGGCCAGGATTCCAAATGTGTTCTCCACCACTCATCGGGCTCTGGCCAGCCGGTAATTAAAAACCCTCTGTTCCGGGGTGAGGGTCCTCATCGGGAATGGCCGCATCAGGTGGTCCCCCAGCGCAAACGCTTCATCAGCAACGAACACAAATGGGAGACCTTCAACATTGTCCTCTGGAGGTGGCAAGTCCAAGCTGCCATTCTGGAGACGCCTGTAGAACTCCGTCTGGGCGATCACTCCACCATCGGACATCCGGCCATTCTTCCCCACGTCCACATACAAGAACTCGTAATTAGCCGACACCACCGCCAACATCACTATACTATTAAACCCCTTGTAATTATAATAGTACGACCCCGAGTTGTGTGGTGGGACGATGTGGACGTGTTTCCCATCAATTGCCCCTCCGCAGTTAGGAAAGTCCCACCGCTGGGCAAAGTGGGAGGCCACAGTCTGCCATTCCTGTGGCGTGGAAGGAAACTGTTGAGGAAAAAACAATAAACATTACTATTTTTTCACAGAAACATGGCAAGCAGATTAGACACAAACATTATTATGGGTCAACCTCCAGATAGCATTTATTAAGGGGAATTTTACAACAACAAAGTATAAGGTACACCTATCATATTCCCCTTCCCCCCTCTCATGGGCCATTTCTAACATTATAGGGGGGAGGAACTCTTGGACAGGTAACCCTCTTCACTTCATTGAGAGATGAATGCCTAAATACAGGGTATTACTTGGAACAGCCCCTCCTTAGTTACACTATTGGCAGCCCACTGGACAGGTAAGAAGTATCTGAATACAAAGATATAAATACACACTGTACACATTTGAGCACATTTGGACATTCTGCTATTACCTATCAAGATCATAATAGGATACAAGAACTTTAAACAGTACCATTGGAAAGTATACAGGCAGGCCCTTGCACTACATGCTTTGGGGAATTCATCCATAAATCTGACCAGTAAAAGAGATGGGTATAGTGTGTATGGGTTTGGCAAAGTCAGCAGATAGATGATTGAGGATAGATAGAGAATTGGGATCAGCTGACTTAGCAGTTGGGGGAGGGAGGGTTACAAAAAATTTGGGGACACCACAAAAAAAGCCTCTGGCCCTCTGCCTGAATTTAAATCAAAAATAACATTTCCAAACATTTTAGGGGGTGTTTGGGGTAAAGCACTACTATGGAGCTGATAAAATACATTGTTAAGTGACTACATGAGGTGAATATAGGCCAGGAGACACCATGCTGGGGAGGTTATTGAAGGGCAAATATGTATGAAGGACATAAAATAATAATTACATACAAATTCAGCATGCATGAGGACAAAGGGGACATTCACAGCATATTACAATCATGGTAATTAGGGAATGAGGAAAGAAATACAATATATTAGCAAACATTCAATACAATAAAATGTGACATTAAAGGATAAAAATCTTACCTTCATATACTCCTTCTGTAGGACCTGGATGATGGCAGAACAGGTCTCTGGGATAATGATCCCCAGAGCCTGGGAGGAGATGCCTGTCGAGAACTTGAGGTCCTGCAGGCTTCTTCCTGTGGCCAAATACCGCAGGGTAGCGACCAACCTCTGCTCCGGAGTGATGGCTTGCCTCATGCAGGTATCCTGCCTGCTGATATAGGGGGTCAGCGAAGCCAACAAACGGTGAAACACGGGGTCCGTCATCCGGAGAAAGTTCCTGAAATCATCAGGATTATTCTCACGGATCTCACGGAGCAAAGGCATATGACAGAACTGGTCACGCTGAAGCAACCAATTCTTGGTCCATGAACTCCTCCCCACCCTGTTCATGGATTGGACTTGTGTCAAGGTCAGGACCCCAACACCAAGCCCCCACACAGCATGAACTCTACGAGGAGTACGCATACGCAACATGGCTAGAAAACGGTCGGCTGCTCAGAACGAAGTAACAGAACGCACTGAAGAACAGCAAGGCCTGTGAAGAGCGACCTGAAAAACAGCAACGAGCGGACAAGATCACACAGAAAACTCCAATACGAACTGACTGCACGCACTGAAGAGCAGATACAAACCCACAAGCACAAACTGAACGTCAGAAAACGATCTGAAAGCCACGAGTCTGAAAAAGCGCGAATCGTCTCTCACCAAACTTTTACTAACACGAGATTAGCAAAAGGAGCCCAAAGGGTGCCGCGCTTGGTTCTGAACCGGCCTTTTCTAGTCTCGTCGTACGTGGTGTACGTCACCGCGTGGTTGTCGATCGGAAATTCCGACAACTTTGTGCGACCGTGTGTATGCAAAACAAGTTTGAGCCAACATCCGTCGGAAAAAATACGAGGATTTTGTTGTCGGAATGTCCGAACAAAGTCCGACCGTGTGTACGGGGCATTAGAAGTTACGAAAAAGCACAACTTAGGAACACATGCTATCCAATAAAATAACAAAGCCACATAACCCACAATCACAGGGCTGAAACATACCCTCTTTTCTTCAAACAAAGTTCACATCAGCTTTCACAGGAACAGGACATTGAGAAATACAACCAGCGATGCTTGCATGTTCTTTTCATCTCAAAACAAAACCTTTCTATTGTCCACAGGGAGTAGCCAACTTTCACCATTGTAAACTGCTTAGCCCCCCCCCTCCCCCAGGCCGCATGGCCACTTGAAAATGCAGCAGCCATCTTCAAACCAAAAGCTTTCTTATACAACTATCAAAGTCCACTAACCATCTGTGTCTTGAGATTTAAACACTCTACAAGACTCATGTAATCTACTTGTCCCATACATAAGTAATAATTACAAATCATCCATTTCTCACATGCATTACAAACTAGTTGTTACACAGCATCAGTCACACCCACATTGCAGGCTGCAAATAATCCCAATTCATACATTTCTATTTCTCATATACTTATTACACAACATACAGTTACTTATACATACACACAGCACACAGTCTCCTTATACAAACATTCGATATACAAATCACACACGCAGGCACACACCAGACATACGATCAAACTTCCAGCATTATTTCAAAAGACGAAAAATTAGCTCTTTCACAGAGCAGAGGCTCCCCAACACATCGGAAAGAGATGTCCTGGATCCGTTCTCCCCTCTCTCTTGCCGATGTGGAGGGGGGTTCTGTCTGCTCCATAAGTACCTGACTCGCCATCCTGACAGCGAAATTTAGCTATACGCAGAGCACACAGCCAAATCTCCTGTTTCTAATAATAATAATAATAATTTCATCTAATGATATAAATGCATCTTACCTTTTGATCGTATGTCTGCCCTCTGGTGTGTACCCCATTTCCCAGTAAACAGACATCAGCTCCTTCTTACATTCTCAGCTCAGCATGACTGCCTGCCGAGCAGTGTCCTGGCTCTTTTATTCAAAGACAACAAAAGCAATCACAAACAGGAAGCCCTGGCCCCAACAGCCAATCGCTTCCTTCACAGGATATGACCTCACAGGATATGACCTCACAGGATATGACCAAACAAGGATATGACCAAACAAGGATATGAGTTTATACAACAACCAATGACTACCGTTCCTGCTGATGGGAGCTTATCTGCAGGTGTACGTCATGGCACCCCAAATATGTTGATCAGGCATACCGGGGTGACAAGAACAAACAACCACTAAACTGATAATGTCTTTGCAGAGTGAACACACCCCCACCAGACGATCGTTCTGTGCATTGCACAGGGGCCCTTTGCTGGCGGACATGTCCTCTTTCCGCAAACACCTCCCTCCAACCAACAGGAAGTTTTCCACTACCTAACAGGTCTCAACCAGCGTCAGTCTGCCCCAGTCAGCTCTTTAGAGTGGGCTGCGAGAGAACAGACACTGGGAGACTCTTATGACAATACATTAATATACATCTTCATAAAATTTTCCACAACAGTCCAGTCTATAACAATTTTGTTCTTTGGGAAAGCAAAACTGCTATTCTGAAAATTGTAACTTCACATAATGACATATAAAAAAAAAAAGAAAAAAGAAAAAACACCTACTCTTACTGTGGGAAAAAAATATTTTGTATTGTGTCCGCAACAGTCCAGGAGTTTTAACAGTCTTATGTGGTGTGAAAGAACGTGAAGAATGTGCAGCTTCTCCTTCTTAGATCTTGCCATGCTGTGGGCACAGACAGCACGCCTCCCACTGTATCCTAATGATCTGCATACAGGCTGGCTTTGTGCAATCTTATAAGGATATAGCTACAAAGGTAACTATTACAAAAACAATTGAGTACTGTCTGTGATACTTTTTTTTTTTTTGCACTATTATCCAAATTTTCAGAATATGCTTTTAGGATGTACCCCCTTCTTCAAGTTCCAAGCGGGTAATTATTACAAGTTTAACCACTTGCTGCCCGCCCACCGTGAAATGACAGAAGAGCGGTGCGGCTTTGGTTCTGGGACGACATCATATGACGTCGCCCCAGAACGTCTGCCCAGAACGGGGGGGGGGGGTCGCAGTGTGGCAATCGTGCCCACACCGTGTTCCTAGGACATGGCGTGACCCCGATCTCTGTAAAGAGCCGATGACGACCAATCACAGCCAGTCACATGTAAATGCGGAAGTGCCGGTAATCGTCTCTTCTCGCCTCACACTGATAAGAGTGTGTGGTGAGGAGAGCTGATCAGCGGCATTTCCTTGCAGGGGACACCAGGACAGGTAATCAGGGTACTAATCATCAGTGCCCTGATTACAGTAAAGCCCCAGCAGTGCCCATTAGTGCCACCAATCAGTGCCCATCAGTGATACCGAGTGCCCTAATTACAGTAAAGCCCCAGCATTGCCCATCAGTGCCACCAATCAGTGCCCATCAGTGATACCGAGTGCCCTGATTACAGTAAAGCCCAGCAGTGCCCATCAGTGCCACTAATCAGTGCCCATCAGTGACACCGATCAGAGCCGATGACGCCCAATCAAAGCCAGTCACATGTAAATGCGGAAGTGCCGGTAATCGTCTCTTCTCGCCTCACACTGACAAGAGTGTGTGGTGAGGAGAGCTGATCAGTGGCATCTCCCTGCAGGGGACACCAGGACAGGTAATCAGGGCACTGATCATCAGTGCCCTGATTACAGTGAAGCCAATCAGTGCCCATCAGTGACACCGATCAGTGCCCATCAATGACACCAATCAGTGCCCATGAGTGCCTGCTCATCAGTGCTGCTGATCAATGCCCATCAGTGCCACCCAATCAGTGCCACCTATCAGTGCCCACCAGTGCCACCTATCAGTGCCACCCATCAGTGCCGCCTATCAGTGCCGCATATTAGTGCCACCTAATCAGTGCCCATAAGTGCCGCCTCATCAGTGCAGCCTATCAGTGCCTATCAGTGCAGCCTTATCAGCACACATCAGTGAAGGAGAAAAATTACTTATTTACAAAATTTACTGACAGAAACTAAGAAAAAACTTTTTTTTTTTTCAAAATTTTCTTTTTTTTTTTGTAAAAACATAAAAACCCAATGGTGATTAAATACCATCAAAAGAAAGCTCTATTTGTGTGAAGAAGATGAATAAAAATTCATTTGAGTACAGTGTTGCATGATCGCGCAATTGTCATTCAAAGTGTGACAGCGCTGAAAGCTGAAAAATGGCCTGGGCAGGACGGGGGTGACAGTGCCCGGTATTGAAGTGGTTAAAGCTGTTCTTCAGTCATCTACTGAAAAAATTTAAAGTCAGCAGCTACAAAAACTGTAGCTGCTGACTTTTAATAAACACACACTCACCTGTCCCAGGATTCAGCGTTGTCCTCACCTGGCCGGTTTCTTCCCCGGGCTTCAGTCCCTGGCGCCAGCATCTTAGCTGTAGGCAGATGGCTATGACTGTTTGGTCCCACTGTGTCCCAGAACGTGACGTGTCCCAGAAAACTGATGAGGAAGGAGGGGGGCTGACCTTCCACTCAGATCACCACGGTAATCCGACCGGAAGTTGGGCAGTGGGTACCTGTCAAAACCAGGTAAATGCCCCCCCCCTCACAAAATGATGTGGCAAATTTGAAGGAGGAAGGAGGAGGAGGAAGAGCGTAACTTCCCCTTTTGGGTGAAGTTCTGTTTTAACCTCCTTCTGACATACACATATATCTTGCAGCATGGAGAGGACCTCATCCCGCATTGCTACATACTGTATATGTGTCGCCGACAGCTCCTGCTCACAGAGGTCAGAAGTCAGAAGGATGGGGTCCCAATCATATGATCACTGTGACAACTCATGTGTTTGTCTGTATCCATGTGTTAAAGTGAGTCTAATACGAGTGGTTTCATAATTATCAATCAGCTGTGCACCTGCAGGGCCCTAATGAGGAAAGATGCTGGGCCTGCATCCCTTTAGACGTGATTTCCTATTAGAAATATCTCACCAAAAATGACATATTTGTTGCAGGGGATGCCTGAAAGCTGACTTGTATCTTATGCTGGCCATACATTATACAATTTTCTTATTCATTCTTATAATCCTTTAGATTTACCTTCAACTTTGTAGTGCAAGGGCCTGCCTGACTGCATAGAAATTGAAAGTGTTTAGGTTTGAACTCATATTATATGGTTTTGGTAAATCTAAAGGAAAATTGCTCAAGAAAAATTGTATAATGTATGGTTCTGGGGGACGTTCTGTACACATTCTGTATACAGAACACCTCCTGGTAGCCATATTGCATTGCATTTTCAGAAAATCACAGAGCTGCAGATTAAAAAGGAAAGGTACATTTTAATAACATTCAATTACTATATGACTTGTGTCGCAATTGTATATGCTATATTACCACAAAAGTGGAGTTAACCTTTAACCACTTAAAGACTGCCCACCGCATATATACTGCGGCAGAGCAGCTCTATTACGCAAAACAACGTATCTGTATGTAGTTTCATGGCACAGATACTGTGGGCGCACGCCCGCTGCATGGAGGTGGAGCCAATCAGCAGGTCCCGCAGACAGATGTCCACCGGTCACCCGCGATCGCCTCACAGAGAGGCAGAATCTGCCTATGTAAAACAGATCCCCGTTCTGACAGGGAAGTATACAGGATTTTCTGTTACTAGTGATCTCTGTGTTCTTCCTGTTAGCCCTTCCCCCACACAGTTACGACCTGTACACACGGTCAGACTTTCCGGCGGAAAATGTGCAATCAGAGCTTGTTGTCAGAAATTCCGACCCTGTGTGGGCTCCATCGGACTATTTCCATCGGAATTTCCAACACACAAAGTTTGAGAGCTGGATCTAAAATTTTCCGACAACAAAATCCGTTCGCGTAAATTCCGATCGTGTGTAGACAATTCCGACGCACAAAGTGCCATGCATGCTCGGAACCAAGCAGAAGAGCCACACTGGCTATTGAACTTCATTTTTCTCGGCTCGTCGTACGTGTTGTACGTCACCGCGTTCTTGACGTTCAGAATTTCCAACCAACTTTGTGTGACCGTGTGTATGCAAGACAAGTTTGAGCCAACGTCCATCTGAAAAAATCTGATGGATGTTGTTGCCGGAACATTCGATCGTGTGTACAGGGCATTAGAAAACACACAGAGGGATCACACTTTTATCGCCCCTGATGTTAACCCCTTCCCTGCACTATACTATACAAGGCCTGTTGCCTATTGGCTTTTCAAAGCCGGCTACTGAATTTAGCCCCCCAGTTGAGAATCCTTCGTGGACATTACAGTTTTTTTATTTATGGTTTCTTTGTGATACTTGGGACCCAGTTGGTCCATTGGTCCTGGTCTTGCCTAACCCTTTACTTTGCAGATTTTACTTTTTTGATCAGAGACTGCCTACTATCTACTGTCATATTCGGTGCCCTTTAGATCGCTATTCAAAGAATGCTGTGCCTATTCCTTATGCCTTCCAAACTCGTGTCTTATATGCATATGTCTTAACGCCTTATGGCTAAACAAGTTGTTCTGACAAGTTGGAATGTAAGAGGATTGGGGGACAGAGTGAAACCATTAGCAGTACTCCATATGATTAAACGCATGGGTTCCTCTGTGGTATGTCTGCAGGAGACACATATACTGCCTGGTCAAGAGTCCCCATTTTCTATCAAATTATTTGGTGCCCAGTTCCACTCTGCCTTCTCATCCTATGCCAGGGGGGTTAGTGTGTTGATAGGTATCAATGTCCCCTTTACACACACGGCTTCACTTATTGACCCTCATGGTCGTTATATATTTCTAGTATGCTCATTGGATGGATTACAGTGTATTATTGAAAATATATATATATATACCGCCCCCTTTTTCGGTGGTCATCAAAACTCTGGCTACTTTTCTTTCACAGTATCCGGGTATTCCGGCACTTATTGTGGGTGATTTCAATAACTACTTGGATACAGACCTTAATAAACTGTCCACAAAGGCCCCTGCGAGTGACCTGAGAGGGGGGCGGACATCCTTCGCTCGGCTTCTTTTAGAGTTGGGGCTGAGGGATGTTTGGCGGATGAACCATCAGCAGGTAAAATGTTATTCGTGTTACTCAGCTACACATAGAGGTCTCTCCAGAATTGATCTTGGTCTTGGCAATGATACGATGCTACCACTAGTAACTTCCTCACGCTACGAAGCAAGAACTATATCTGATCATTCCCCCCTGTGCATAGAGATCCTTACGTCTGGAATGTCCAAGCGGGTTTGCTGGAAACTCAACCCGTTTTGGTTGTCACTATTTCCTAACCCTGACCCTATCTACAACAACCTGATTACATTTATTCGGTTTAACAAATCTACGGCTAGTCCTGGAGTTTTCTGGGATACACTAAAAGCCTATTTAAGAGGCCAATTTATTAAGTCTATCAGTGCCATTAAGACCGGGACCAAGACTTGGGAGCAATCTGTGCTGAAGGAGGTTGGGAGGGCTGAGTCTGCTTTTGTTGATTCCCCCTCTGAACATACTGAGAAAACTTTGCATGAAGCTTAAAACGTGGTTAAACATTTTGTTCTCACAAAAGCAGAAAAAAAAAGGTTCTTCCTTCAACAGAAATATTTTGAGGAGGAGGAAACCACAGGCCATATGCTTGCTATGATGGTGAGATCACAGAAGGGATCATTCCATATAGAGGCAATCACTAATTCCTCAGGGACCCTGGTTTCATCCTACGCAGATATTCTATCCACGTTTAGAGATTTCTATGCTGATGTGTACTCCTCTAAGGTCTCACCTACTATAGAAGAAATTGATTCTTTTCTTGAAAAATGCCAGATACCACAGCTTCCGGCCCTAGATGTGGAACAGTTGAATGCTCCCCTTAATACTTGGTGCAAACTTCCATTGTCAGTAATTGGAAGAATAAATTTAATTAAGATGGTTTGGGGACCCCAACTACTATACATTATGCATAATTCTCCCCAATGGATACCCCGTAGATGGTTCAACCGTATTGATACTTTGTTCAGGTCCTTGATTTGGAAAAAAAAGGGGCCAGAATAAGTCTTTCTACTCTGCAGTATGGTAAAGATCGGGGAGGAGCTGCAGTCCCTAACCCTAAACTTTATTTTTATGCCTCTCAACTGCAACAATTAAGTGGTTTTGGGTTACTAGGCAAATCTGACTCGGTCGAAAACATATTGCGGACTGGAACGCAGAATACCTCAGTGCTGGCGAGTTTGGAGGCAGGGTTACCTCACCTGCCACAAGCAGCGCCCGCTGTTATTCTTCTGAAAAAACTGTGGTCCACGGTCATGTCCAGTTTGAAGATCTTACGATTTTTGGCAGAAACCCCATTATGGGATAACCCGAACTTGGCAGAGGTATACAAGTTGGACGGCTTCCAATCCTGGAGGCTGGCCAGAATTTGTAATATCTCCCAATTATTTACCCAAAATGTACTAAAATCTTTTTTGGAACTGCAAACAGAATTTAACCCTCCCAGGCATCAATTCTACAGATACCTTCAGGTACGACATGCTCTCCAGGCCCAAGGTCAGACCTCTATTCTCTCACTTGCCACCCACTCCCTGATAACAGACATTGTCTTTGGTCATCAGAAAAAGGGCCTAATATCCCATATCTACTCTTTTTTGTTGTCAGCCACACCAGATACCACGACTCTGACGAGTAGACAGGGCTGGATAGCGGACTTAGGGGAAGTGAATGACGAGACATGGGACATATGCCTACAGGCAGGGCCGGTTACCTCTGTTTCGCAATCACACAGACTGTCTCATTTATTCTTGCTGCATAGGGCCTACCGCACACCTGTACAACTACAGCGATGGGGTAGGAGAGACTCTTCTTTATGTCCCAAACATTGTGGGGAGGAGGGATCTCTAATTCATCTGATGTGGCGTTGCCTCAAGTTGCATCGGTATTGGGGCAGCGTTACTGAAGTTATTTCCACAGTCTTTCAGATTAGGGTCCCATTGGACCCCCTAATATGCATCTTGGGAGCGGTAGATAAGGAGATATATCCTCCCCCTATTAATATAGCGGTAATCAGATTACTGTATTTGGCCCGTAAGATGGTGGCCGGGTTCTGGTTATCTATACATGTACCAACCAAAAAACAATGGGTAGAACAGGTCAACTATATCCTTATTAGGGAGCATTTAACAAATCAGCATAGAAATGCATCTCAGAAATTCTATTCCATATGGCAACCCTGGCTGGAAACACCTGGACTGGCACCCCCACGATTGGTTATGCATAGATTACTACAAGTATAAAGGGTACTAACAACCTGGTGTGGGGAGGAACCTAACTTGAATATAAACCAATGAGGCAGGGCGGTAGGTGTATTCATCCTCTGACTGGATGAAGATGAACTGATGTGTTTGAGCAGACTATGGGCAATGTTGTTTGTTAGATGACCCGTTGGTCATTTATTGGCTGTGTTGGGTCGGAGAGTCCGTGCTTTCCTGCACAACACATCTCTCCTTCTAAATGTTAAAACAATTTCTTCTGGCGCCACTGATGTACTAATCTTTATTTGCACAATGCATACTCTGCCAAGATAACATATGTCATTTTTGGTGATATGATTTATACTATGTCATTTTTGGTGATTTGATTTATACTATGTTTTTTGTTTTTGGTGGCACAATAAACTCATTTTCTAATTTAAAAAAAATGTTATCATGAGAAATTACTTGTTTGCGAAATTTTATAACAGAAACTAAGAAAAAATGCATTTTTTTTGGAAAATTTTTGGTCTTTTTTTATTTGTAGCATAAAAAATAAAACCCCCCAGCTGTATTAAATACCACCAAAAAAAAGCTCTATTTGTGTGAAAAAAATGATAAAAATTTCATTTGGGTACAGTGTTACATGACCGGACAATTGTCATTCAAAGTATGACAGCGCTGAAAGCTGAAAATTGGTCTGGGAAAGAAGGGGGTGAAAGTGCCCTGTATTGAAGTGGTTAAAGAGGAAGTAAACCCTGATGGTTTTACTTCCTCTTTGTTTCCCTGCAAAAGTAAAGCATAATGGGCTACTATGCATCACATAGTAGCCCATTATGTGTCACTTACCTGACACAGGAGCCTGCGATGTCACCTCTGTCCCCTCTTCTACGAAGCGTCAATCTTCCTTCCGGGTATCGCGGCTCCGGCGCTGTGACTGGCCGGAGCCGCGATGACGTCACTCCCATGCATGTGCACGGGAGCCGCCACTAACGGCACGATCGCCGTTAGAAACGGCACGCTCAGTGCGCCTGCACGACGTTATCTACGGTGCATGCGCCGTAGACATCGGTGCCTGTCTTTTGCGTGTAGGTTTAGGAGATATTTCTTGCACCAACAGGTAAGCCTTAATCTAGGCTTACCTGTAGGTCAAAGTGGTCTGTAAGGGTTTACAACCACTTTAATTTATGCTTGAGTCATGTGGACTGAGCAGATTTATTGCTTCAAATGCATATCTTGAAAGATTTTATAAATTCATTTTGTTAATTATTTAAACCAATAAAGTGCTGCGGCCATGTTTACTCCATTTCTTTTGGTGTTTTTTGTTTTTTATTGGAATATTGCAGCCTGCAATCCCATGGTCCTTACACGTGTGGTCATTGGGAAGAATTACCTCCTTACAGATAGCTAAAAAGATCAATGGGATCTTGGGAACAGTGGGAACTTATCTGGGAGGCAGAAATTGCCCAATGCTAAAGCAACCCCTAGCAACCTCTGGAGGAACCCTGGTTGAGACTTGGGGACTGCCATTGCTGACCTAATTTTGAAATTGCCAGTTGAATGGCATTTGTGTCTAATTTGTGGCTTTAAGGTTACTTTCACACTGAAGCGCTGCAGGCGCTGGCGGTAAAGCGGCGCTATATTTAGCGCCGCTTTACCGCCATTTTAGCGGCGCTATTCGGCCGCTAGCGGGCCAGTTTTAACCCCCGCTACCGGCTGAAAAAGGGTTAAAATCACCCACAAAGCACCGCTGCAGCGGCGCTTTGCAGGCGGGTTTGGAGCGCTGCCCCATTGTTTTCAATGGGAAGGGGCACTTTAGGAGCGGTAAATACACCCCAATGCTCCTACAATGCTACAATGCTCCTACAGCGCTCCAAAGATGCGGCTTGCAGAACTTTTTAGACCGCCCTGCAAGCGCACCACTCCAGTGTGAAAGCCCTCGGTGCATTGTGCGGCTCTTTCAGGGCACTTTGCAGGCGCTATTTTTAGCACTTTAGCGCCTGCAAAGCGCCTCCTTCTCTGCATGCGTGTCCAAGGTCAGTGATTCAAAGTAATGAAACAAAAAGCACAAAGTCAGCAGTGGAAGCCTCTCATCACAGTTTTTCTTTAGATTACAATTAGATCATTTGCATGTTAGCAACTGTCTTAAAGTGGTTGTAAACCCTTTACAACCACTTTTGCCTACAGGTAAGCCTATAATAATACCTGTAGGTACTGTGAATTTCTCCTAAACTTGTAGTTTAGGAAATAGTTTAGGAAATATTCACTGTATACCCATGTGCCGACGTCACCGGCACATGCGCACTGAAGAAACGGCACGTACGTGCCATTTCTTCAGCCGCCGTGCCGGTACCAGTGGCTCCCGCATGCATGCACAGGAGTTACGTCATTGTGGTTCCAATCAATCACAGTGCGAACCAGGAAGTATCATTCCGGAGATATGTCGCCCATCACATCGGTGTATGGGGAACGTTGCAACAGCTTCGCTCTGAGGTAAGTATTTCATAATGAGCTAGTATGTGACGCATTCTAGCTCATTATGCCTTTGTCTTGCAGGTTGTTTTTTTTTTTTCTATGGTTTATGACCACTTTAAGAAACTGAGTAAAACATTTCAGTAGCTTTTATTTTTATTTTTTTCATCCAAACACTTTTGTTTAAACTAAAGTTTAACCACTTGACATCCACGCTATAGCCGAATGACGGCTACAGCGCAGACCTGAATTCCTAGGAGGCCGTCATATGACGCCCCCCCTGTGCACGCACCCTGTGCACATGCTGTGATCACGGATTTACTGAGGCTTGGGTGATCACCGATCCGAGTAAGGGGCTGGTCCCGGCCCCTTACCATGTGATCAGCTGTCAGCCAATGACAGTGAGTCACCCGAGTTTGTTTTTTCTCCTCACGCTGACAGCGCGAGGAGAAAAAAAAGCCGATCACCGGCTTATCAGTAAGGGACATCGGTCCCGAAGAGGAAGAGGCAATTCTGCCTCATATGTGCTACCAGTACCCCCTGCCAGTGCCGCCTGCCATTGCCACCTGACAGTGCCCACGGTGCCACCTATCAATGCCCATGAGTACCACCTATCAATGCCCACAAGTGCCACCTATCAATGCCCACCAGTGGTGCCAATCAATGCGACATAGCAGTGCTGCCTATCAGTGTAACCGATCAGTGCCCATCACTGCCACCCATCAGTGCCCATCACTGCTACCTATCGGTGCCCATCAGTGTCGCCTCATCAGCGTACATCAATGAAGGAGAAAAATTACCTTTTTTAAAATTTTATAACAAAATATTAAAAAAAAAAAAAAAAAAAAATATTTTTAAATTCTGTCTTTTTACAATTTTTTAACAAAAAAAACCAAAACGCAAAGGTGATCAAATACCACCAAGAGAAAGCTCTATTTGTGGGAACAAAATAATAAAAATTTCATTTGGGTACAGTGTTGTATGTCTGCGCAATTGTCATTCAAAGTGCGTCAGCGCTGAAAGCTGAAAATTTGTCTGGATAGGAGGGGGGTTTAAGTGCCCGGTAAGCAAGTGGTTAAACAAAAGTGAACCTGTCACATGTGAAACAAGATGACAGTTTGGTAGAGCAAACAAACAAACAAACACATTTATGTTGCCACTAATGGTATCTTCAGTGGGAGGTTAGAGCTAAGCAGGTCCAACTATCTTTTGACCTTTTTATGTACAGAAAGTCCATAACTATAGAGCAGATAGCTGCATGGGGTGTAAAGCACCCAATACACTCTCTATCTGGCCACAGCAGATAATTATTCACAACAGTCACACCCAGAATGAGTTTTGTACTGCTTTGTAATATTTATACAGGGACCAAGAAGCTTGTCCGAAATGTAACTTTTATCTAATTAGAGAATTGCTGCACTGCCAACCACCCCCTCCCCAAAAAAAACAACTTTGCACTATGTACAGTAAATTAGCTCCAGAAGCATGCTTGTAATCCAAGGCACTTGTATATTAAAACAAAGTTCCCCATAAGAAATAATGGAAACTCAAATGATCCGTTCCACAACTATTTATTCATAAGTCCTTCAGTTTATAGTCCATATAAAAAGATTATAGCAATGTGACCAGGTTGTGCAACCATAAAATGTCCATCCACAAATGGAAGCCTCCACAAAGGGATTAGAAGCAAAATCCAGTAGGAGCTACAAAGTATAAAAGAGAAGAGAGGCGCCTCTAAGTGTAGCAATATGTTGCTAAATGTTGTACCTTCATTAAAGCGGAGGTCCACCCTAAAAAAAATGCTCCTAAAAATCTGAAAAAAATATTTTTTTTTACTTACCAGAAATGGCTGCTGCTAGGCAGATCGTCCTAATCTGCCACTTCCTACTCCGCTGTGATCTTCATTCTTCTCCTCGCGTTGTCTTCTGGGGAAGGTGGCGCGCTGTGTTCTGGGAACTGTGTGTGTCCCAAAACACAGCCGGCCATTCACAAAGCGCCGCGCGACTTGCGCATGCGCAGTAGGAAATGGGCAGTGAAGCCGCAAGGCTCCACTGCCTGTTTCCCTTAGTTCAAATGGCTGCGCCGGGGCCCGATCCGATGGATGGATCGGCCTCGGGCGGCCAACATCGCAGGCACCCTGGACAGGTAAGTGTGCTTATTAAAAGTCAGCAGCTACAGTGTTTCTAGCTGCTGACTTTAATTTTTTTTTTTTTCAGCTGGACCTTCTCTTTAAATGTATCTGTGTTGCTACACTTAGAGGCGCCTCTCCTCTTTTATACTCAGTTGTGACATGACGCTACTTTATCAAGACATCGCTTATATATCAAGTCAAAATTTATTTAAAAATGTTGCTAGTCTTGCAAAACGCTCTCAAACCAAGTTACGCTCAAAGCAAGGTTTTACTGTATGCAATTGCCAGGTCTTTTGCAATTCAGTTTTATAACACATTGGTCTGCTGCAAGCACAGATGCAGGGAAAAGATGTCCTGCAGCAAATCAACTACATGATCTTTAGCACCCCCTGGCATCCATGGCAGAGCTAAGTGCACAAATGAGACGCACACGGTTCATTGAATAAAATCTCACTTCTGACTTCTGCTGAAATGAATCCTCGTCACACACTGCTCCACCAATCGCTGCGATGCGTGCCCCCCGCAGGCCCGCGGCGGCATGTTATCCTGCTGGACGTCATATGACGCCCAGTCAGGATAACGGAACGTGGGAAGGGAAGGTGGCTTTCTTGAAAACATATGGTCTCACAGGTCAGACAGTGTCCTTACAAACAACAAAACCTCTCCATTCAAGGTTGAGGCAACACACAGAAGCCATTAAGTCTGCACTGGTATCGGATGATGTTCCCATCAATCTATTGGCAGCTGATATCTAGTCGGAAATACAGGCGGTCATTGAGTATACTCCAACAGGTATTGTGCTTAGTAGGGCATTGTCGGATGAGCTCCTATGTGCAATGGTGGCTCTACCATACATGATAGAACCTGGTTGTTTTCTGGGGTTGGATGTGCTGGTGGAGGTGAATCCTAAACTTTGGCCGATTGACATGTATGACGTGGGTCTTCTGCCAGTTCTGCCAACCACAGTAAACATCAGACAAGGGAGTATTTTGCCCCAATTACCACAATAACCTTTGAGTGTGGCTCAGATGGATAGTCTTAAAACCCAAATAGACCAATACCTGCAAATAAAAGTTCTTACGCCCACCAAATCCCCCTGTAATACTCCCCACTCGGTGCAGGAGATTCCAAATCAAGTCCAAACGAAACCTCTATCTGCAGCTAGACTGACAAAGTAGGAGGTGGCTCTCCTAACCCCTGCACTATTCTAAACCCTGAGTCTCTTCTTCCTGTTTGTAATGAGGAAGAAAAGGGGGGAGATAATGGTAAGAATGACAATTTTCAAACTATCAATACTAACCTCTCTAATTCTAACCAAGTTTGTGACCTAGTAGGGCGACATGTTGAGCATTACCACGACTGCCTTTCTTTGCTGGAACTTGAGTCAACAACCATCAGTCCGGTGAAGGAGGCTCCCATCCCAGACGCTAAGAATCTTGTCGATGGTTCCAGGTATTACACCCCAGATGGTAAGCCACAAACAGGTTATGCAGTGACTAAAGTCAGTGAAATTGTGGAAAAGAGTTCATTGAGTTCCCACATGTCTGGACAGGAAGCTGAGCTTTGGGCACTGGCAAGAGCTTGTGAGACCCAAGAGGGTCAAAGGATCAATAAATTTATATGTATATATATATATATACAGTGGGGACGGAATGTATTCAGACCCCCTTAAATTTCTCACTCTTTGTTATATTGCAGCCATTTCCTAAAATCATTTAAGTTCATTTTTTCCTCATTAATGTACACACAGCACCCCATATTGACAGGAAAACACAGAATTGTTGACATTTTTGCAGATTTATTAAAAAAGAAAAACTGAAATATCACACGGTCCTAAGTATTCAGACCCTTTGCTCAGTATTGTGACACTCATATATTTAACTCAGGTGCTGTCCATTTCTTCTGATGATCCTTGAGATGGTTCTACACCTTCATTTGAGTCCAGCTGTGTTTGATTATACTAATTGGACTTGATTAGGAAAACCACACACCTGTCTATATAAGATCTTACAGCTCACAATGCATGTCTGAGCAAATGAGAATCATGAGGTCAAAGGTCAAAGGAACTACCTGAAGAGCTCAGAGACAGAATTGTGGCAAGGCACAGATCTGGCCAAGGTTACAAAAAAAATTCTGCTGCACTTAAGGTTCCTAAGAGCACAGTGGCCTCCATAATCCTTAAATGGAAGATGTTTGGGACGACCAGAACCCTTCCTAGAGCTGGCTGTCCGGCCAAACTGAGCTATCGGGGGGAGAAGAGCCTTGGTGAGAGAGATAAAGAAGAACCCAAAAATCACTGTGGCTGAGCTCCAGAGATACATTTGGGAGATGGGAGAGAGTTGTAGAAAGTCAACCATCACTGCAGCCCTCCACCAGTCGGGGCTTTATGGCAGAGTGGCCCGACAGAAGCCTCTTCTCAGTGCAAGACACATGAAAGCCCGCATGGAGTTTGCTAAAAAACACCTGAAGGACTCCAAGATGGTGAGAAATAAGATTCTCTGGTCTGATGAGACCAAGATAGAACTTTTTGGCCTTAATTCTAAGCAGTATGTGTGGAGAAAACCAGGCACTGCTCATCACCTGTCCAATACAGTCCCAACAGTGAAGCATGGTGGTGGCAGTATCATGCTGTGGGGGTGTTTTTCGGCTGCAGGGACAGGATGACTGGTTGCAAATTAGGGAAAGACGAATGCGGCCAAGTACAGGGATATCCTGGATGAAAACCTTCTCCAGAGTGCTCAGGACCTCGGACTGGGCCGAAGGTTTACCTTCCAACAAGACAATGACCCCAAGCACACAGCTAAAATAACGAAGGAGTGGCTTCACAACAACTCTGTGACTGTTCTTAAATGGCCCAGCCAGAGCCCTGACTTAAACCCAATTGAGCATCTCTGGAGAGACCAAAAAATGGCTGTCTACCAACGTTTACCATCCAACCTGACAGAACTAGAGAGGATCTGCAAGGAGGAATGGCAGAGGATCCCCAAATCCAGGTGTGAAAAACTTGTTGCATCTTTCCCAAAAAGACTCATGGCTGTATTAGATCAAAAGGGGCTTCTACTAAATACTGAGCAAAGGGTCTGAATACTTAGGACCATGTGATATTTCAGTTTTTCTTTTTTAATAAATCTGCAAAAATGTCAACAATTCTGTGTTTTCCTGTCAATGTGGGGTGCTGTGTGTACATTAATGAGGAAAAAAATGAACTTAAATGATTTTAGCAAATGGCTGCAATATAACAAAGAGTGAAAAATTTAAGGGGGTCTGAATACTTTCCGTCCCCACTATATACAGTGGGGCAAAAAAGTATTTAGTCAGCCACCAATTGTGCAAGTCCCACTTAAAAAGATGAGAGAGGCCTTGTCATCATAGGTATACCTCAACTATGAGAGACAAAATGTGGAAACAAATCCAGACAATCATATTGTCTGATTTTTGAAAGAATTTATTTGCAAATTATGGTGGAAAATAAGTTCATCTCAATACTTTGTTATGTATCCTTTGTTGGCAATGACAGAGGTTTTCTGTAAGTCTTCCCAAGGTTGTCATACACTGTTGCTGGTATGTTGGCCCATTCCTCATTGCAGATCTCCTCTAGAGCAGTGATGTTTTGGGGCTGTCGCTGGGCAACACGGACTTTCAACTCCCTCCAAAGGTTTTCTATGGGGTTGAGATCTGTAGACTGGCTAGGCCACTCCAGGACCTTGAAATGCTTCTTTCGAAGCCACTCCTTCGTTGCCTGGGCGGTGTGTTTGGGATCATTGTCATGCTAAAAGACCCAGCCACGTTTCATCTTCAATGCCCTTGCTGATGGGAGGAGGTTTGCACTCAAAATCTCACGATACATGGCCCCATTCATTCTTTCATGTACACGGATCAGTCGTCCTGTTCCCTTTGCAGAGAAACAATCCCAAAGCATGATGTTGCCACCCCCATGCCTCACAGTAGGTATGGTGTTCTTTGGTTGCAACTCAGCATTCTCTCTCCTCCAAACACGATGAGTTGTGTTGCTACCAAACAGTTCTACTTTGGTTTCATCTGACCATATGACATTCTCCCAATTCTCTTCTGGATCATCCAAATGCTCTCTAGTAAACCTCAGATGGGCCCGGACATGTACTAGCTTAAGCAAGGGGACACGTCTGGCACTGCAGGATCTGAGTCCCTGGCGGCGTAGTGTGTTATTGATGGTAGTCTTTGTTACGTTGGTCCCAGCTCTCTGCAGGTCATTCACTAGGTCCCCACGTGTGGTTCTGGGATTTTTGCTCACCGTTCTTGTGATCATTTTGACCCCATAGGGTGAGATCTTGCGTGGAGCCCCAGATCAAGGGAGATTATCAGTGCTCTTGTATGTCTTCCATTTTCTAATTATTGCTCCCACAGTTTATTTCTTCACGCCAAACTGCTTGCCTATTGCAGATTCAGTCTTCCCAGCCTGGTGCAGGTCTACAATTTTGTTTCTGGTGTCCTTCAACAGCTCTTTGGTCTTCACCATAGTGGAGTTTGGAGTGTGACTGTTTGAGGTTGTGGACAGGTGTCTTTTATACTGATAACAAGTTCAAACAGGTGCCATTAACGCAGGTAATGAGTGGAGGACAGAGGAGCCTCTTAAAGAAGAAGATACAGGTCTGTGAGAGCCAGAAATCTTGCTTGTTTGTAGGTGACCAAATACTTATTTTCCACCATAATTTGCAAATAAATTCTTTCAAAAATCAGACAATGTGATTGTCTGGATTAGTTTCCACATTTTGTCTCTCATAGTTGAGGTATACCTATGATGACAATTACAGGCCTCTCTCATCTTTTTAAGTGGGAGAACTTGCACAATTGGTGGCTGACTAAATACTTTTTTGCCCCACTGTGTATATATATATATATATATATATATATATATATATATATATATATATATATATATGTATATATTATAGTGGGGAGAACAAGTATTTCATACACTGCAGATTTTGCAGGTCTTCCTACTTATAAAGCATGTAGAGGTCTGTAATTTATATCATAGGTACTCTTCAGCGGTGAGAGACGGAATCTAAAACAAAAATCCAGAAAATCACATTGTATGATTTTTAAGTAATTCATTTGCATTTTATTGCATGACATAAGTATTTGATTACCTACCAACCAGTAAGAATTCCGGCTCTCACAGACCTGTTATTTTTTCTTTAAGAAGCCCTCCTGTTCTCCACTCATTACCTGTATTAACTGCAACTGTTTGAACTCGTTACCTGTATAAAAGACGCCTGTCCACATACTCAATCAAACAGACTCCAACTTCTCCACAATGGCCAAGACCAGAGAGCTGTTTATTTTTATTGATTGAATAAAGTATAATATGTTGCGCAATGATGGCTGTTTGCTTTTTGTGAGATCCTGAGATTAATGTGGAGATGCAAGGAGTGATTACTGGCATTCAATTTGGAAATCTTCAGACGTACTTATATGAGTGGAGTGGTTAACCCGGCATAAAACCAAAGGCGTCTTTTCACCTTGTTTCTGGTGAGTGTCCATTTTAGAAGGTGGTGGTGTCTCACGAATTGGTGAAAGTTTTCCAATCACGGATGTGGATTTGTGCACATGGGATTCGGATAACCAGCTTTTGAAGAGGATTTTTGGGATTGTTTTTTGTTAAGCACATGATTTTTATTTATTCACTAATATTCTAGATTAAGAAAATCTTCTTTATAATATGGCAGTTCACTAAATGTGCGCTTTATTTGAGTTCATGACCAATTTCTGATTAATTCATTTTTGACAAATCATGGATATTGTTCACGGTTTTTGATATGCTGTAAGATATATATATCATTTAGGGTCAGCGCAGTTACACTTTTCACTGTAATATTGCTTACCTCACACTACCGGCGGGGGAATTATCACTGCAGCAGATCTGCTATTTAAATTCAAAGATAAAGTTACACACTATTATAGATTTATACTTTTGCGCCGGTGACACATTTTTCACATGCTTTATATGATGTCCGTATTGGTATGAGGAAATTTGAAAAACTAGTAAAGACTCCAAACAAACACTTGTCAATAGAACTTAACGATACATTTCTAGAGGGTAAAAGTAGTTAAAGTTTTAACATTAGCTCTGGTTCTTGCCCCTCCCTCACAAAACCAGTATGGGTATCGGGACAACTAGGTAGCCCACAAGTGTGCTTCAACTTTAGTTTTGATATAGGGGATAACTTTGTAGGATTCACCACCTGCTTTTTCACACGTTGCTCTGCACATGAACGATTGCATACATCACTACCTGATATCTATTTGAATGTATACAAGTGTCCGATTGGTCCTTTTTGAAGGTATACAAGTGTCTGGCTGATTGTGAAGCCACCACCTCTCTTTGTTATCCCTGTTCAGCCCTATCAATAAACGGGACAATCCTAGGTCACTAGGACTATATACTGACCTCCCAACTGGATACCAGCCTTTGTGTCTGTGCTACTTGGTTTAAAACGTGCTTTGCCAGATTATACGAAAGAGCTGTAATTGTTTATTAGCGCAGCAGAATTATTTGCTTATAGGCGAAGCTCATAATTTCCACAACAAATGTCTGTCCTAACAAGGGGATAACATTTTAGAAACCACCCTCCTGGATAGTATGTTAATGAGGTATAGTTGAGACTTTCCCCCACAGACAATGACGCTTGAGGCTGTCCAGAAATTCCTAACATTTTAAATTTTTGAAATATCTTAAAAGGTAGGAAACTATATATTTATATATATATATATATATATATATATATATATATATATATATATATATATGTACTGCTCATATGCACCTGTGACACGGGGTCGCATCTCCACAATATATATATATATACCCTGTTTCCCCAAAAAAAAGGCCTAGCGTGATTGTCCGTGGTGGCTGCAATAGAAGCCCTACCCCCCAAATAAGCCCTAGTTAAAGTCCTTGTAGGTCTTATTTTCAGGGTAGGGCTTATTTTTGGGCAAACAGGGTAGGGCTTATTTGGGGGGTAGGGCTTATATTGCAGCCATCACTGACAACCATGCTAGGTCTTATTTTCGGGGAAACAGGGTATATATATATATATTGTGGAGATGCGACCCCGTGTCACAGGTGCATATGAGCAGTGTGTGCCTGATTTTGGCAGGAATTTTGGCAGCAATACTAATTGCACACCTGTGGGCTGGGTTCATCCCAGGAATAGAGGTCAGTGCTCAGACTTGGAGACAGTTCCGCCCGGCAGACAGGAAGTCTGGCCTAGGAGGTCAGGAGGGTCCCAGTAGGAGACGGCTCCAGGAGAAAGAGACAGGAGGTCTCGGAGTCTAAGACTGCAGGTGACAACCTGTGTGTGCACATCTGTAGAATGCAGATGTGGCCCGCAACCAAAACAGCACGAAGCTGACAGTGAGTAAGCCAGGAGGCTATAGTTTGTTTATACAGTGATGGTGGAACCCCCTGCGAGGGAAGATTACTGCTTGTTTGAACTTTTTCGTTACCTTTAAAAAAAAGTGGGCTGCCATGCCCTAAAAACACAGTCTGGAGTGACACGTTTCTGGAAAACTGCATGCACCACTTGAACCTAATCACCTCGGATTGTCACTATATATATATATATATATATATATATATATATATATATATATAAAAGGAGCCAACAGAACTGTTATGTTTGTTAACCTTCAACCTGTACAAATTACTACAATATAATTCAGTGCACTAAAAACTGCGTGTGTTTACTCCCTGTCTGGGCACCTCCACCTTGGCCCCACCTTCAAACTCCCTTTGCCCTGTTATATATAAAATCAAAATTTTTATGACTTTTGGCAGCATTGCTATTCACAAAAGATATTTTCTAATGACAATCATACCATTGCATTCCTCACGTACCTTTCCTGATATGAACAGAAATTGTTGAATCTATCACATCACTGGGTGAAAAGAAAAACACGTTTCATAGTTTTTATTAACCACTTGCCCACTGGGCACTTTTGCCCCTTCCTGCCCAGGCCAATTTTCAGCTTTCAGCACTTTCACACTTTGAATGACAGTTGCGCGGTTATGCAACACTGTACCCATATGACGTTTTTATTATGGGTACAAATAGAGCTTTCTTTTGGTAGTATTTAATCACTGCTGATGAGGTGCACTGAGGAGGCAGCACTGATGGGCACTGAAAGGTGGAACTAATGGACACTGATGAGGCGGCACTGGTGGACACTGATGAGGCTGCACTAAATGGGCCCTTAATTGATCGGACACTAAAAATATAATATAGTTTATATTTTTAAGAACAAAACGGTCTGAGTGTCCTATAAACTCAGTTTAGTTAGGCTCCACCCACACAGTGTAGCAATTTACTGGCGTTTTCCAGGCTTTTTTTAAACGTTTTTTGCAACTTTTTACAATTAGGGGTGGAGAGCTGCTGTTTGAGCAGAAAATGTGTGACAAAACGCTCATAAAACTCTCAAGTCACATGTTTTCAGGTGTTTCTATTGAAGTCTATGGGGCCAAACATACTTGTATTCTGCCAAAAAGAATACTTTGTACTTTTTTGAGCGATTTTGCTTCAGGCGACAGAACGCTCTAATGTGTACAGGGGCCATTGATATGAAAGGGATTTGGCTTGTTTTTTAGAGCTACAAGCAGAAAATCACTCAGGTGTGAACGGGACGTTAGTGAAATGTGTAATTTTCATAAAGTGACAATAAGGTATCTTGCAGCAGGGATAGCTGTTTAGATAATTAAAAAAAGTCAAAAAGGGTTAAAATCCTGCACTTATCCTACTCTCCTGGTGAAGGGAAGTGTGACTATTGAAATGGAGAAATCAAACACATAAATAAATACAGTGGAACCTCGGATTACGAGCATAATCCGTTCCAGGACTATGCTCGTAATCCAATGTACTGGCATATCAAAGTGAGTTTTCCTATTGAAGTCAATGGAAACTAAAATAATTTGTTCAGCATTGACTTTAATGGGATGCAATACTGCATGCGGTCAGAGGCGGGGGGCGCCAGAGAGCCTCGGAAATGGCCGAAAAGGCCCGAGGGACACTTCGGCTGACCTCGGCAAACCTCAGAAAGACTCCGTTTACGACGGCCGAACTGTCCTCGGGCCTTCCCGTGGATTTCCGAACGCCGATGATCGGCGCTGTTTGGCTCCGGCGCCCCCAACCACAGGCCAAAAGCGGTACTGCACACCGCTTTTGGCCTGAATCGTGCTCGTTTTGCGAGACAACACTCGCAAACCGAGTTAGGATTTTTAGAAATACAGCGCTCGTTTTGCGAAACGCTCATTAACCGCGTTACTTGCAAACCGAGGTTCCACTGTAAATGAAAATATATAGATAAAGAAAAGCTGCAACCCAAAAGGTCTGAACCCGTACCATAAGCATAGATAATTAAAAAAAACAGGTGCGCTAAACTATAAGAATATTGACAGTGCAAAAATACACATGACAAAAATTTAAGGGCATAAAGTCCACTCCTGCAAAAACAAGTGTATAAAAATAAATAAAAAAAATGGATGAAATGACTCATAAAGTAAAAAATATAGGATTCAGTTCATAAAAGGCGCATAAAAATATGTGCATACAAAGAGGTGCATAAAAAATGTCCAACTGGCAAACCCTTATACAAAAGGGAGCTAAGTGAACCAAGTATGTGAAAAACTTCTGTGCTCTTCAAGGGAATTGGGTGAACCAAAAATAAGGCAACTTCAGTGCTCTTCAAAACACAAAGCCTTTAACCACTTGCTTACTGGGCACCTAAACCCCCCTCTTGCCCAGACCAATTTTCAGCTTTTAGCGATGTCACTCTTTGAACGACAATTGAGCGGTCATACAACACTGTACCCAAATGAAATTTTTATAATTTTTTTCCCACAAATAGAGCTTTCTTTTGGTGGCATTTAATCACCTCTGGATTTTTTATTTTTTGTTAAAAAAATTTAAAAAGACTGAATTAAAAAAAAAAAAAATACAAAACAGTTTTATATTTTGTTAATAAATTTTGCAAAGAGGTAATTTTTCTCCTTCATTGATGTACGCTGATGAGGCTACACTGATAGGCTGCACTGGTGGGCACCGATAGGCTGCATTGATGGGCACATAAGGTGGCACTGATGAGCACTAATAGGCGGCACTGGTGGGCACTAATGAGGTGGCACTGGTGGACACTGATAGGTGGCATTGGTGGGCACTGAGAGGTGGCACCAATGGGCGGCACTGAAGGGCATTGATAGGTGGCACTGATAGCTGGCGCTGATGGGCACTGATGGGTGGCAGTGATGGGCACTGATCGGTGACACTGTTAGGCAGCACTGCTAGGTGGCACTGATGAGGCACTGATTGGCACCACTGGTGGGCATTGATAGGTGGCACTCATGGGCATTGATAGGCGGCACTGATTGCTGGCACTGTTATGCACTGGTGGGCATTGACTCGTGGCACTGTGGGCACTGGCAGGTGGTACTGGTGGGCACAGATGAGGCAGCTTTGCCTCTTCCTCTTTGGGACCGATGTTCCTTTGCACAGGAGCCGGTGATCGGCTTTTTTTTCTCCTCACGCTGTCAGCGTGAGAAAATTTTTTTAAAAAGATTACCGACCTTCTGCTTACATCACGTGATCAGCTGTCATTGGCTGACAGCTGATCACGTGGTAAGGAGACGGGATCGACCCTTTACTCCGATCTGGGATCGCCAGAGTCTCATTGACTCGGTGATCACAGGGGGCGTGTGGGGAGCGTGCACAGGGGAGGACATCTATTGACGGCCTCCTGGCAAAATTCGGCTATAGCGTGGATCTGAAAGGGTTAATATCCCATCACCACATAGATTCACTTCTTACCAGACCAGCAGTAGTTTCAAGCATTGGGTAATAATCGCATCATGCCCCAACAGACTGAGCTGTAAAAACGAACCAAATTCCAGATAACAACAGTATCAGACACTGGACAATGATGCCATCAGGCTCCAACACCTTAACCACTTGCCGATGAGCCACCGCAGTTGTACTGCGGCAGAATGGCACGGCTGGGTGAAATGACGTTATGTAACGTCGCTTTGCCCTGTGGCCACTAGGGGGCATGTGCGCGCCCCCGAGCCGATGCGAGTGCCCGGCGGTCTCGATCACTGCCGGGCTCCCGCGATCGCTCGGGGCACACGGAGAACCAGGAGCGGTGTGTGTAAACAGACAGTTTCCGGTTCTCTGAAGGGAGAACTGACAGATCCTTTGTTCATACAGAGTATGAACAGACGATCTGTTAGTTTCCCTGCACAGTCCCCTCCCCCCTTCAGTTAGAACACTTCCTAGGACACACATTAACCCCTTCATTGCCCCCTAGTGTTAACCCCTTCACTGCCACTGACAGTTTTACAGTAATCAATGCATTTTTAATCGCACTGATCGCTGTATTAATGCCAATGGTCCCAAAAATGTGTCAAAATTGTCCGACGTGTCAGCCATAATGTCGCAGTCACGATAAAAAATCACTGATCGCCATCATTACTAGTAAAAATAAAATATTAATAAAAATGCCATAAAACTATCTCCTGTTTTGTAGATGCTATAACTTTTGCGTTAATATACGCTTATTGTGATTTTTTTACCAAAAATATGTAGAAGAATACGTATCAGCCTAAACTGAGGAAAAAACATGTTTTTTTATATATTTTTGTGGGATATTTATTATAGCAAAAAGTAAAAAATCATGCGTTTTTTTTTTTAATTGTCGCTCTTTTTTTGTTTTTAGTGCAAAAAATAAAACCCGCAGAGGTGATCAAATACCACCAAAAGAAAGCTATATTTGCGGGGAATAAAGGATGTCGATTTTGTTTGGGAGCCACGTCGCACGACCGCGCAATTGTCAGTTAAATCGACGCAGTGCCAGATCGCAAAAAGTGCTCTGGTCTTTGGCCAGCCAAATGGTCCGGGGCTGAAGCGGTTAAGCTGTAAAAGTGGACCTGGTTTTTCAATAAACGCAGGAATCACGGTATCTTTGGAAAAGCTGAAATCCAATCTGGCAGCTCAAGGATAACTCCCAGAGCATAAGGGAAGAAGAGGATAGCCTTGTAGTGCAATATGTTTCAACAAAGGGGTTTATTAAAACAGCACACTAAAAACTTATGTCAAGGCAACCAAACATTAGCAAAAATAAATGCACATAAAAAAACAGAGCGGTGGTTTTGCACCAACCGGCTCAAACGATTAGACCAGTGATGACGAACCTTGGCACCCCAGATGTTTTGGAACTACATTTCCCATGATGCTCTACTACACTGGAGAGTGCAAGAGCATCATGGGAAATGTAGTTCCAAAACATCTGGGGTGCCAAGGTTTGCCATCACTGGGTTAGACGTCTCACAATAGGCTCCACCCGACTAGTTTCTCCGTAATAGGCTTCAGCTGGGAAAGGAGGCTGTTTAGATACCACCAGCTCAAACACTTTATATCTCCTAACCCAGAAAGAACCCCATATCCCTCTTCTTTTAAACTCTCTGCACCACAATACCTAGATACAAAACCGCCAATGGAACCACCATCTTCAAGCCTTCCTCCACACCTATATGTACCCCAGATTTCCATTTTAAAGTCAGAAGGGTTTTGTTATTATGCAAACCCGCTTAAGGTAACATGGACATGTTAAATATGCAAATAAAAACTGGATAGCTTTGAGAAATAGTTCCTGTTTTTAATTTGGTAGGAACTGATATACATACAAAATAATTGTCTGTTTTATACTATCTCTAATAAATTGGCAATATAAATTATAACCTGTGTTCCGATATTTTGTATTCCTGTATTCAAAATAATACACTGTATTTAGATTGAATTGAAGACAATCTGATCCTCTGTTTGTCAGCATACTTTATTACATTTATATACAGACACAATAAACTCTGAATTGATAAAATAGCAATAAGGAAGTTTGAGATGGAGATCGTCAATCTCATTTTAATTACAATAGGCTCAATTCACGAAGATTTAGCACAAAGATAAGGACTTCAATTTTAGCCACGTGATAAAAAAATCTCATTGGATTCAACTAAAAATTAGTTATCATTGTTTGTGAATTAAGCTTATTGTGCATTATCAGTTATTTATGTGGTAAGTTATGTATTTTTTTCATTTTTTTTATTTAAGGAATGCAGTAGAACATACAGTATGACATGACATTCCATAGTCAATGAAATCCATCAACAGACAACAATACAACCATATCTGAGAATTAATGGATATCAACAAAATAACAATCAGGGTTCCCGTACAACAATATAAGGCATCCGTAAACTGTGGGCAGTAGCCTTTACAAGTGTATCCTGTGACATAAATTGCAGTGTGGTAACAATATAAAAATTTAGCGGTCACGAACATACCAGAAAAGAAAAAAAAGAAGGAAAAAACGCTAACTAGCAGGTACCGATCCACTACAAAGAGGGGAGCAAGAAGCAGGGGCTGACTGATAACTCATGGGGCCCCCGGGCAATCAGAGATTATGGGGCCACACAGTATACACACACACAGTATACAATCACACAGTATACACATACATGTACACACAGTATACACACACACAGATATAAAAAAAACAGAGATTTATACATACTGTCCCTGGTTGTACTGAGACTGGCAACCCTGATGGGGCCCCCTAGTGGCCCAGGGCCCGAGTGACTCAATGGTCAGTCCGCCCCTGGCAAGAAGTGAACATTGCACGATATGTAGCTCTTACCTCCATCTTAATAGTAACAGCACCTAATGATCAGCGCATACCGATATTTTTTTTCTTCTCTCAATTACACAGAAAAAGCTTGACACCCTAGGTGTCCAGGAAGTAAGTAATAAGAAGGGGTAAAGGTAGGAAAGGAGTAAAGGAGGAGGGAGGCTACAGTATATATTATATGTCCTTTTTTCCCAGAGACAGCCCAGTGGGAGTGGTTCACCGCCAGGGGCAGACTGATAACTCATGGGGCCCCCGGGCAAGAGGAGATTATGGGGCCCCCAGGCAATCAGAGATTATGGGGCCACACAGTATACACACACACAGTATACAATCACACAGTATACACATACATGTACACACAGTATACACAGACAGATGTAAAAAAAACACAGATTTATACATACTTGTCCCTGGTTTTACTGAGGCTGGCAACCCTGATGGGGCCCCCTAGTGGCCCAGGGCCCTCGGGCAGTGCCCGAGTGGCTCAATGGTCAGTCCGCCCCTGTTCACCGCTGTGCATTCTGGGAAGGAATATTTAAGGGGCAGACACCATTGTCTTCGCTCTCTGTCCTCCTGGCCCTCCTGGCCTAAGGTATGTGACAACTCCTCTCTTGTCTCGGGGCCCTGCTGGCCCGAGGCTATCTGGGGCCTACTGGTTCAGAGGTGGTCCTGTGATGTCTGTCCTGCGGGAAGAAGCCGAGCAATTGAAAGATTCGGGGGAGGACTCATTTTGGAAAGGACCGAGCGAAAGGCTGGTATCTCAAGAGGAGCCTGGTGACTCAATTGGAGGATGCATCCTAACCAAATCTACCTCACAGTATTGCCGTGTCGGCTTAAAGGTTCTGGTACTGTGTTGCTGTGTTTGTTCAACTAATATTAAATCCTGTGGCAAAGGATTGTCCAACTAATACTAAATCCTGTGGCAGAGGATTGTTCAACCATTATTGTTCCTATCAAGTCTGTGGCAGAGACTTTTGTCCGTGCATCATTCTGGCTGCTAGGTCAGTGAGAGAGGCCTATCCGGGTGAGCAAGATCCGTTGACTGAAGGAGTACTTGTCTACCGGATCTAAAAGTTCCTCAGTGATCTGCACAAGGTATCTGAACTTTCCCTTAAACCCTCCATCCCTCTACTGCTCAAGTTGTTAAAAAAAAAAGCATTGGAAAAAAAGAACTAAATGACTTGTGCATATATAGGTGGGCGCGAGGCCCAGTACAGACTCTAAGTTTCTAGTGTGGTTAACTGTGAGTAAGGGGTAGCGACAAAGACCCAATTTAAAACCGCAGCTCCTTCAGGGGTTAGTGCTACACATCTGTTGAATATTATTAACCCTGACAAACAACTGTGATACCATAGGTGGAGATTGCTGTTTCCACATGCTGGGGATGCATGCCCTCGCTGCATTCAGAAGATGTTTCAACAGGGATTCAGGGGAATTTGGCCATTTCAGCTATCCTGCAGTACCTGTGAAGTTACAGCAATGTGGGTTCAATCAAAGGGTGTGGGGTCGAAAATCGGGAGTAAAAAAAACACAGTCCATGGAAGGCCAGCTAAGGAGACCGGTACTGATTCTTGTTCCAGGGATACCCATAGTTTATGGGTGGAATGTCTACACCAGTCGGCCACTCTGTTCAAATGGACCGTTGTGCAGTAGCCAATAGCTTTCATCTCTTTATTTATTCTGAGCATTCGTGGCACTTTGTTCGTCGGATTTGTGTACACACGATCGGAATTTCCGACAACGGATTTTGTTGTCGGAAAATTTTATATCCTGCTCTCAAACTTTGTGGGTCGGAAAATCCGATGGAAAATGTGTGATGGAGCCTACACACGGTCGGAATTTCCGACAACACGGTCCTATCACACATTTTCCGTCGGAAAATCCGACCGTGTGTATGGGGCATAAGTGTGATCTCTTGAGTCGGGAAGTTTTACCCTGCCAAACATACTTAAAGAAAGTCAGATCGGAGCTTGCGGAAGAAACTCTGAGCAATCTTAACTGGCAGGGCTTGTAGGAAGTTTTGTATTTAATCAGTTTCTTCCTCCATTCAATTTTCCTTTATAATCAGAATTTTCATAAATTTCTAGTTCAGCTAACATTCATTAAATATTGCTATATTTGTGCATAAATCTAAAACATATTTAAAGTGAAACTACGAGCTAAATAAAAAATGACTTATATATTGCAATCTGTCGCTAACATTAACATAGACAATTTTGTTTTTTTAAGAGAACTTCCTGTAACTTTTTTTTTAACCTGTTGATCCTGCCAGTAGGGCCTTTCAGCAAAAACAGCAGTCACAGTTGGGATAAATCCTATTAAATTGGTGGGGGTACATACAATGTTCTGCTTTTTATTCATATGGCCTAAACCTTTTCTATAAAGAAAAAAACTGTTTAAAAGTAAAAGCTGGTGTTGGGCTTTAATGTGTTTGTCTTCCACTTAAAGCTGAATTCACAGTATTAACTTAATTGCATACTTACATGGGCCCAGCAATATTTACTGTGGGTAAAGAAGACAGTTTACTAAGCAATGTCTACAGTATGGGAGATGCAGCAGTATCTTGACAGGTCCAAAGTCACCTTGGAAACCTTTCTAAATATAACAGCAACTGGTAATATTGTTTCCAAGTCTCTTGTCAGAAGGTTTGCCTGTTCACTGGAGCTCCTCTTCCCACCCCTTTAAATCTCTGTTGTGGATGGCACTATTTTTAGTTGGGGACATTTCCGCTCTTATAACATGCCTGTTAAGATGTTTATTGGCCTGCTTCACCATGAGTCTGTCTCCTTCTTTGTTCTACCACAAGCCATGTCTGCGCTCTCCCTGGGCTTCCCCTGGCTCCAATACACCCGAGTGCTGTGCATTTTGGCTCAATATATGGATGACCAGGTTGTCTTTTCCAAATGCAAGGTGGATTAGTTGCCACTACATCGTGCCTATGATTATGAGGTACCTCTGCTGATGTACCTCATATTGAATAGTACATATGATTCCCGAAACACACTGGGGACCACAGCTACTACTCCACTAGGTGTGTCATCTAAGGTCTGTGAGAAGACGTGTTTCTGTTTTCAGGAGCGTCCGTGAATGGTGGTCTTCAAGACAATGATAGAATTGAACCACTGGTGGCTGAGATTGTTAGGTACCTGGTAGTAGAGCCTGACTTGTAGGAGAAGACCTCTCATACAACGCTGGTTCAGGAGCCACTGGAGTGGGGACAGTGGTCTCCTGAGCACAGTGGGGTAGGAGTGCCTGTTGAGCAGAGTCTCTGATGCTGAAGTGATGAGAGATCCCACAGGGATGGCTGGACTGCAGATCAGGTGGAGACTGGAGGCAGCAAGCTGGAACACTGGAGGTGCAGAGATCACTGGAGCTAAAGCTGAAGGTGCAACAGCAAGAACAACAGCAGGCACAAGCAGGGTCAGACGGTCCGGGTCAGCAGGGGTATGAGACAGGCAATAACAGCAGGCAGAGGCAGAGTCGGTAGGCAGGCAGAGGTCGGCAATGGTATCAGGCAGCAGCAGTAGAGTAGTCAGGCAGGCCGGGTCGGATGGGAGCAGGACGGATGGTCAGACAAGCCAGGTCAGATAGGTAACGATCAATCAGGTGCAGATTTACAGGAATCACAGAGCTGAGACGAAGCAGCAATGTGCCAGAGGCACAGGGGAACTTTTATGTGCACTTTGGCGCCAAACCGGCGCTAACTCGAACGCGCGCACACCCGTACGCACGCACATGCACGCGCGTGCGCACAAGCGCCGCGTAGCCGCGCGCTCCCGAGCGCCGCGCTGACGCCTGAAAACAACAGGAACTTGCTGCAAGGTTCGTACCGGAGCGCGCCGGCGCATAGGCGCATGCAAACGCCCAGGTCTGGCACCAGTGGTACCCTGACATTGCCCCCCCAAGGGGCAACCTCCGGGTGCCCAAAAGCCTTTTTTTCTCAGGGTGGGTAGAAAAATAGGCGTGAACTAAACGCCTAGCATGCACATTACTATCTGGTTCCCATGAATTACTTTCTGGGCCGTAGCCCTTCCATTTGATTAGGAACTGGATCTGCCCTTGTCTTTTCCTGCAATCAAGGATAGCCTCAACCTCAAATTCCTCGCTGCCATCAATCACAACAGGTTCAGGAGGTCTAGTTCCTCTACCAGGGAAGGGATCAGGTACAGCAGGTTTAGGCAATGACACATGGAACACTGGGTGTATCTTAAGAGAGTCAGGCAAAGTCAGTTCGTAAGAAACTTCATTGATTTTCCTTTTAACCGGAAAAGGTCCCATAAATCTAGGTGCCAACTTCTTAGAAGGACATGCTAGTTTGATATTACTGGTAGAAAGCCATACCTGGTCACCAAGCTGTAACTTCAATTCCCCTCTTCTCTTCCGATCGAAGATTCACTTAATGTCCGCCTGAGCCTTGGATACCGCTTCCTGCAACATCTGGTTGTTGTGACTGATGAAATCTACCGTACTCTGTACTGCAGGGACTGAAGACTCTGGAAGGAAATCGGGTAAAAAGGTTAGATGAAATCCATAATTAGCGAAAAAGGGGGATTGACCGGTGGCTGAATGTTTGGCATTGTTGTAGGCAAATTCTGCCAAGGGCAGCAGGGATACCCAATCATCCTGTGAGAAGGAAGTAAAACATCTGATGTACTGCTCGAGGGTCTGATTGGTCCTCTCTGTCTGACCATTGGTCTGGGGGTGATAGGCCGAAGACAAGGCCAGTTTGATTTTTAAAGTCTCACACAGGGCTCTCCAGAAACGTGAGGTAAATTGTACCCCTCTATCAGAGGTTATGTTTACAGGTATTCCGTGAAGTCTGATGATTTCTTTGATGAAGATATGAGCCGTTTCAATAGCCGACGGAGTTCCTCTTAATGGAAGGAAATGGGCCTTCTTGGTAAAACGGTCTACTACCACAAAGATAGCAGAACACCCCTCGGAACATGGAAGTTCTACAATAAAGTCCATGGAGATCATCTTCCAGGATGTCTTATTCTGGGTACAGATAGGGCAGGAGCTGACATATTTCTCGCAAAAGTCCTTTAAATTGGGCCACCAGAAAGTACGCTGCACCAATTCCAGGGTCTTACGAACCCCAAAGTGACCTACCAGTGGGTGATCGTGAAGGAGCGCCAAGACCTTGAACCGAACCTCCTCAGGAACAAAAATTTGGCTCCCTCTCCAGAACAATCCGTCTTTGTTACTTAAGGTAATCCCTGTGGGTCTGGCTGATTCAGAGGATGCTTCCTTAATCTGAGAGAGAAGATCTGTTTGTATGAGCAGGAAATTGTTTGCAGGTAAGATGGTGTCAGGAGCAGATAAGTCCTTAGGGTTATCATGCATTCGTGATAATGCGTCTGGTTTGACATTTCTTGAGCCTGGCCGATAAGTAATGTGGAAGGAAATGCGTGAGAAGAACAGGGCCCAGCGGGCTTGTCGAGGTTTCAGTCTTTTAGCAGATCGCAAATACTCCAGATTTTTATGGTCAGTGTAAATTAGTACTGGATGCACAGCCCCCTCCAACAGGTACCTCCACTCCTCTAATGCAGTCTTGATGGCGAGAAGCTCCCGATCACCAACATCATAGTTCCTCTCCGCAGGGGAGAGTTTTCAGGAGAAGAACCCCACAGGATGCATAGCATCTTTACTGCCTTTTCGTTGCGAAAGTATCGCACCGACCGCTATCTCTGAAGCGTCCACTTCTAAAATGAATGCCAAGGATGGTTCAGGATGACTGAGGATAGGTGCTGAGGTGAATAGCCTCTTGAGGTTCTCGAAGGCATCTTGGGCTAGGTGATTCCAGGAAAAACGGGTATTCTGTTTGGTCAACTGCTTGATAGGTGCGATTATTGCAGAAAAACCCCTGATAAACTTCCTGTAAAAGTTTGCGAACCCAACAAATCGCTGAACCCCCTTTTTGTCCAGGGGTACCGGCCAGTCCAGAACAGCGGAAACCTTCTGCGGGTCCATCCTGATGCCAGTTGAGGAGATTATCAAGCCCAAGAATTGAATGCTCTGTTGTTCAAACTCGCATTTCTCCGCTTTTGCATAAAGTCTGTGTAAGCGGAGACGACCCAACACCTGGCAAACATGTTCTCGATGAAGATCCAGGGATTCTGAAAAGATCAAGATATCGTCTAGATATGCGATCACAAACACATCTAGGAAGTCTCTAAGAACATCATTAATTAGGTGTTGGAAGGTCGCAGGGGCATTGCAGAGTCCAAAAGGCATGACTAAATATTCATAATGCCCGAATCGGGTCCGAAAAGCTGTTTTCCACTCATGCCCAGCCCGAATGCGGATCAGATTATAGGTCCCTCTTAGATCAAGCTTAGTAAAAATGATGGCAGTCCTTAATTTCTGTAATAGTTCGGGTATCAAGGGTAGGGGATACCGATTTTTGACCGTGATTTTATTTAGTTCTCGGTAGTCTATACATGGGCGGAGAGACTTGTCTTTTTTAGCAACAAAGAATATTCCCGCACCTGCTGGGGAGGTAGAGTGGCGAATGAATCCTTTGGCCAGGTTTTCATCTATATATGTTTTTAAAACTTCTTGTTCCTTCTCAGATAGGGGAAAGATGCGTCCGAAGGGAATTTCGGATCTGACAGCAACTCGATGGGGCAATCGTAGGGACGATGAGGTGGAAGAGAATCTGCCCCCTTTTTACTAAACACATCAATGTAATCATGATATTGTTTAGGAATGACCTGACAATTATTTCTGGTCGGAGTCCAGACAAAGCAGAGTGGCTGAGGAATCCGAATCTTTCCTCAAACAGTGTTCTTGGCAGTAAGATGACAGGAATTTTACTTCTCCGGAAGCCCAATGGATGTGCGGATTGTGGGCCTGCAGCCAGGGAATGCCCAGGATAATGGGAAACATAGGAGAGGTGATGGCATCAAGGATCAGCAGTTCCTTGTGTTGAGAGTAAATCGTAGTGGATAATGGCAGGGTCTCCTGCGTCACTTGCCTGGATCTGATATGGGAGCCATCGGCTAGGAAGACAGAGAGTCCATGGGCTTTAGTCCGTAAAGGGATGTTGTGTTGGTTGGCAAAAGTTAAGTCAATAAAGCAGCTGCATGCCCCGGAGTCAATAATGGCGTTGACTGGGAGTATCTTTTCTTGGAGCTGTAACGAGAGAGGAATGGCAAGGTGGGTAGAATTCGTAGATAAAGCAGAGAGACTGGTATGTACAGGAGATGGACACTTACTTATTTTAACTGGGCAGTTATGGACATAGTGCCCGGTTCCTCCACAGTAAAGACACAGGTTAAGTTGCCGACGTCGGGCACGTTCTTCGGAAGACAGGGCAGGTCGCATCAGACCTAACTGCATTGGTTCAGAGGTGTCAGGTGTGACATTGGCAAGATTCGGACTGGGTGAGGGTAGGTAGCGTGCTGCAGGAACCGGAGCTCGTGCTGTCATCCAGGTCGGGCGGTTCTGTTAAACTGATCGTTCAGATCGACGTTCTCGGAGGCGACGATCGATCTGAATGGTTAAGGAGATCAAGGCCTCAAGGGTACTTGGAATACCCACTCGAGCAAGTTCATCTTTTAAACCTTCGGACAGGCCAATGCAGAACTGGTGACGCAGAGCCGCGTCATTCCACTGTGTGCCTGCGGCCTTGTTGGAGCGCGAACAGAGCTGATTCGGCTGTGGCAGTCTGTTGAGGATCCTCATATAATTGTGCCATGGCTTCAAAGAAAGCAGATAAGGATTGGGTTAGAGCAGAGTCCCCTTCAAGTAAACGGTGGGCCCAGGTCTGTGGTTCCCCTTGAAGGAGGGAAATTACAAATCCCACCTTGGTGACTTCCAGTGAAAAGGTTCGGGGCTGTAGGGCAAAGAAGAGCTGGCAAGCATTGCGGAAGGCCCGAAACTTAGCCCGGTCTCCGGAGAATCTTTCGGCAATAGGGACCCGTGGTTCAGGCGGAAGCATCACAACTGAAGGAGCTGGAACAGTCTGTGTTGGAGCTGCAGCTGAAGAGGAGGCTGAAGGGTTAGACCCTGCAAGATTCTGAACTTGTCCTTCCTGTCTGTTATAGTTATCCTGAAGGGATTGCACTGCTTGAGTGAGGGCCGCCAGGTGCGTGCATATCTCCTTCATTGGAGAGGTATCTCCTGCAGGCTCAGTCATGGCTGCTTCGTACTGTTAGGTACCTGGTAGTAGAGCCTGACTTGTAGGAGAAGACCTCTCATACAACGCTGGTTCAGGAGCCACTGGAGTGGGGACAGTGGTCTTCTGAGCACAGTGGGGTAGGAGTGCCTGTTGAGCAGAGTCTCTGATGCTGAAGTGATGAGAGATCCCACAGGGATGGCTGGACTGTAGATCAGGTGGAGGCAGCAAGCTGGAACACTGGAGGTGCAGAGATCACTGGAGCTAAAGCTGAAGGTGCAACAGCAAGAACAACAGCAGGCACAAGCAGGGTCAGACGGTCCGGGTCAGCAGGGGTATGAGACAGGCAATAACAGCAGGCAGAGGCAGAGTCGGTAGGCAGGCAGAGGTCGGCAACGGTATCAGGCAGCAGCAGTAGAGTAGTCAGGCAGGCCGGGTCGGATGGGAGCAGGACGGATGGTCAGACAAGCCAGGTCAGATAGGTAACGATCAATCAGGTGCAGATTTACAGGAATCACAGAGCTGAGACGAAGCAGCAATGTGCCAGAGGCACAGGGGAACTTTTATGTGCACTTTGGCGCCAAACCTGCGCTAACACGAACGCGCGCACGCCCCTACGCGCGCACGTGCATGCGCGTGCATAAGCGCCGCGTACCCGCGCGCGCCCGAGCGCCGCGCTGACGCCTGGAAACAACAGGAACTTGCTGCAAGGTTCGTACCGGAGTGCGCCGGCGCATAGGCGCATGTAAACGCCCAGGTCTGGCGCCAGTGGTACCCTGACAGAGATATTTGTGACTCATGAATTTGGACAAGTTTTTCAAAAAACAAAACATGGACTTCTATATGGGTCTCAATGGGTTTGAGGAGTTTGCGGTGTAGGTATCTTGGTTTTTCTTGGGTTCTTTCTCTCTGAATATCACAGACTGGCATGCCTGGAATGGGCTATTGTAGGAAAACTCCAAGGACTTCATATGGTGTCTGCAATTTTCCTTGCTGATGTGTGCCTTTACGTTGGACAGGCACTCTGTCCCTGAGTTGAAGGTCAAAGTCTGATGCTTTCAACTCTCCAGGAAACCGGAGTGTGTTCAAGTTCTTCTGTGGGAACTGCAGTTCATTGGTTTGTGAGTCCCTTAAGATTATGGGCAAACAAAAGGATGAGCAATCTGTCGAGGAATGTAATGTATGGTTGTACTTCCAAACCACTTTGGCTATGTAATAGGTCATTTTCTTTGTTTATGATTAGCTAAGTTTTTCAGCAGTTGTATCAGGGTGCAATTAAATCTTTCATATGCCCCATTGCATTGTGGGTGGTTTAGGGTAGTGTATGACACTGAACAGACCACACAGTGTTGGCAAACTTATTTAACCAACTGGAACAGACCAATCAACATGACTTATCTCTTGAACAAGGTGAATGTTTTGTGGATACCCCAGTGTTCCTCTACATGTGGAGTCTCTCTGCAACAGAAAGGGCCTGTCCCCCTGACATTACAACCTGCCAGGTCGCTGATGAGACATGTAGAACATTATTCTGCTGTACGTTATTCCATTCTAGACCATTCACTCAGAGGTGTGATGGTTTCTGGTAGTAGTCTCAATCTTTGACTAGGATTGGGCCAATCACCTCTATTAGGGAGGCCACCCCTAGATCCTCAACTCTGTGCTTATTACCAATTATGCACTTGGGCGGCACAGTGGTGCAGTGGATAGCACTTTCGCCTAGCAGTAAGAAGGGTCGCTGGTTCAAATCCCACCCACGACACTACCTGCCTGGAGTTTGCATGTTCTCCCTGTGCCTGCGTGGGTTTCCTCCGGGTACTCCGGTTTCCTCCCACACTCCAAAGACATGCTGGTAGGTTAATTGGATCCTGTCTAAATTGTCCCTGGTATGTATGAATGTGAGTTAGGGACCGTAGATTGTAAGCTCCTTGAGGGTAGGGACTGATGTGAATGTACAATGTATATGTAAAGCGCTGCGTAAATTGACGGCGCTATATAAGTACCTGAAATAAATAATAATAAATAAATGCACTTCTAGTACATCTAGTACATGGATTTACCTGAGACAATTGAGTGTGACCTTGTGTAAAATCTTCAATAAAAACTCTAGTAGTAAAGGCTTTTTATACTCACAAAAGGTGCTTAAATGATAATTTTACCTTTTGTAAAATAAATAAATGCACATGTGTAGCACTTACTCTCCTCTGAGCTGCTGGTTTAAGCGGGCTTGTTACCTTCACTCTCCTTCCCTCTGTTTCATCGGCACCGGGTCTAGGGTTCCGTTGAGTTTACCTCCGGACGATACAAGCACCAACACTTGAGTACGTTTGCTTTATTGAATAATTAACGAAGGAAGTAGCAGGAAAGAGGCAGAATGGAAACTGCAGGGAAAACTCAAATACCTTTCTGTAGGATTCTCGACAAATGTCTATTGGAGTTGAATATTACAGTGGAATGTGCTCCCCTGGTGGGACACACTCTTTGCTCGCCTGGATAGGCCTCTCTCACTTGCCTAGCAGCCAGTACGTAGCACTAACTAAAGTCTCTGCCACAGACTTGCTTGGGATGAACCCGTACGATCCTCTGCCACAGGACGTATTGGTTTTGCGGTGAATGTCAGTCACAGTGCTTGAACCTTTAAGCCAAACCCGGCAACACTATGCTGTAAAGTTACTTTAGGATACGTCCTCCAACTGAGTCACCAGGCCCCTCTCCAGACCAGTACTCTGCATGATCCTTCCATGACGGGTCCTCCCCGGGGATCTCCTCGGTTGTCCAGCTTCTTCACTCTGGATAGACAGCTCAGGACCATTCCTCGGCTGCTGTGGTAGGCCCCAGACAAGCTTCTGGGCCCACCCATGCGCCGCATCGACGCGGGCCTCCGGAACGGAGGACCACGAGGTAGCACTCTAACGCATACCTGTCGGACAGGAGGGCCAGCAGGTGGCTGTAAAACGACCCTAAAACATGGCGTCTGTCCCATAAATACCCTCTCCCAGAATCCCCCTCGGAGGACCACCTCCACCGAGTTGTCTCCGGGACAGAAGAGCATCCATACGCTTTGACACGTTGCCTTTCCAACACTAGCCGATAGTAACAACGACACCCACCGGCCTAGTATGGAAACACATGCAACGTCAGCAAAGCTGGAACACAGGCAAATCTAACTTCCCCTAACGAGCAATTTACTAAATTTACCTATCAGATGGTAGATCGCAAATCTACCGGCGCTACACATGATTTTGCAGGTAACAAAAATGTGCATTTATTATTTTTTTTATACTGCAGCTTGGATCACGGGTGCAATGTCTGGCTCATGCAGACATTCAATACAGTTGTCTGCCCATATCTCCTGTCACTGAATTGTGGGAAAAATCAATGAACTATGACAGTGCTCATCATTGCAGTTCATTGAGAATTCAAGCCAGTGACTGCATCTAATAGTATTCAGTCATTGTGCAACATATAAAGTTTCACCTAGCTCAGCTGATTTTTACTTCAACTTTTTTCAAGCTGGGTGATGCTTGCAGGGCCACTAAAGGCTCAGATTTAAGCTGATTTGGCAGGAATAAGCCTAGGTTTACACTGAAGTGATTAGGCATGCGATTTGACATGTCTTGCCGGCAATGGCACCGTCCGAAACGGTGTGACGCTGACTTTGCGGCACCGCACTGATTCGCAAAAGTAGTTCCTGTACTACTTTTGACGACTCAGGGAGACGATTTGTATAGACATCTGTGCATGAACCCGCACAGATGTCTGTCAAAGTCGGACTGCATTACCGGGTTGAAATCATGCAAGTTCAGCTGAACTCATAAAATACAGACTAATAAGATTCTCTGACATTATCTGAGCTGTAAAAAGCATAGGCTATAACTGGGCTTTAAACATGAGTACCAGTACTCTATAATACACCATGTGGAGCTTTAGACATTAACCACTGCATTACCTGTACCCAAAGGTGGCTCTCTAATTAGGCAAATTAGGTGGTCGCCTTAGGCCTCGCTATCAAAGGGGCCTCGCGGCTCCCTAATTTGCCTGATGTATGTGTGCGAGAGAGGGAGGGAATGTCCCTGGTCCGTGTCCCCAAGCTGGACTGGTAAAGCGTCTTATTGTATACAGCGCTGCCTGCTGTAAGTTGTAGGGGTGGAGGCGGGGCTGCCGGGCCACTGCTGAACCCGTTAGGAGGTAGGGGCGGACTGGGCTGGGGAGCAGGGAGGTCTCTGATGCCTCGTATAAAAGGCCGCTTGCTCCGCACTGCTGCAGACAGGCGTGGCGCCCTGTGTTCTATCTGAGTGGTGCACATAGCGAGTATGCTATATGCACCAGCACACAGAGTCCAAAGCAGTCACTTCTGTGAGGTGGAGTGATCTCCGCCCGACAGGAGCTTACTAGTCCCGCCTGGCGTGATGTCATTCACAGGCCGGGAGGCTGGATAAAAAAGGCAAAGGAGAGTAAGTGCTGCTGCCAAGACCTGCGGGGAGCCAGTGAAGCCCCGTGCAACAGTGCAAGTGAGTTTGCAGAGGCTATAAAACCGAAGGCACTGTTGTGTCAGTATCCTAGTTGTGTGAACTGCCTGAAATGATTAACTCTTTGGGGGGGTTGTTCATTTGTAACGCTATTAGTAATATGCAGCGTGGAGGGGGTTAATGTACTGCCACTGGCCACTGATGCATTAGTGACCAGTGGCAGTTAATTAACCCCTCTGTGCTGTATTAGTGGCACCAGTGTCAGGGTTTATTAACCCCTGTATGCTGCAGCATGAAGGGGTGAATAAACCCTGACCCTGGTGCCACTAATGCAGCACAGAGGGGTTAATTAACTGCCACTGATCACTAATGCATCAGTGGCCAGTGGTGTATTTTATTTTTGTGCTACCCTAGGCAAACTAAAATTGAGCACCCACCCCAATCTAAATTTGTCCCACCCCAGGCGCAGTATACTGTTATTGTCTCAGGGTCTGATGGGGAAACCACAGCCATTCACAGTGAACAGCTGCAGCTTCCTCATCAGACCCCGAGACATCGGGGAAGAGGATGGGGTTGGCAGGACAGAGGATGTGACAGCACTGGTGGGCACTGATATGCGGCATTGGTTGGCACTGATAGGGAGGCAGTGATGAAGCTACACTGATATGTGGCACTGATGGGAACTGATAGATGGCACTGATGGACACTGGTTGGCACTGATATGCAGCACTGGTTGGCACTGATAAGGAGGCAGTGATGAAGCTACACTGATATGCGGCACTGATGGGCACTGGTTGGCACTGATAGATGGCACTGGGCACTGGTTGGCACTGATAGGCACTGGTTGGCACTGATAAACGGTACTGATGGGCACTGGTTGACACTGATAAGGAGGCAGCGATGAAGCTGCACTGATAAGGAGGCAGTGATGAAGCTGCACTGATATCCGGCACTGGTTGGCACTGATAAGGAGGCAGTGATGAAGCTACACTGATATGCGGTACTGATGGGCACTGGTTGGCACTGATAGATGGCACTGGGCACTGGTTGGCACTGATAGGCACTGGTTGGCACTGATAAACGGTACTGATGGGCACTGGTTGACACTGATAAGGAGGCAGCGATGAAGCTGCACTGATAAGGAGGCAGTGATGAAGCTGCACTGATATCCGGCACTGGTTGGCACTGATAGACAGCACTGATGGGCACTGGTTGGCACTAATACACAGCACTGATAGGCACTGTTGGGGCTGCACTGATCATCAGGACATGGGCGATCAGTGTCCAGGTTATCAGTGTAGATGTCCCCTTTTACACTAGCCATTTACAGGCTCTCTCCTCTTTTCAGGCTGTGACAGCATGAGGAAAGGAATGTCGATAACCGGCAAGTTTATATCGTGATTAGCGATGATTGAACTCAGCTGATCATGTAGCAAAGAGCTGCTGTGATTGGCTTTTAACCCCAATTTTTGATCAGCTGTTCTGAAGGACACAGTGATCAGAGTGCACTGGGTGTGTGCGCCGCACCTGGATGACCACACTGTAGCTGTCATTCAGTTTTAGTGCGGTCCTCTGGGGGGTGGCACCACTCCAGGCAAATGCCTTGTTTGCCTCACAGCAGATACTCCCCTCCATACTGCCTATTAAAAATAGCATTGTAAATTAAATAACCTCCACCCCCCCCCCCCCAAATGTTAAAATGGTTATAAAGCTGGCCATACACTATACAATTTTCTTACTCAATTGTCATTAGATTTATCTTTAACTATGTAGTGCAAGGGCCTGCCTGACTGCATACAAACTGAAAGTGCTTAGATTTGACTTCCTATTATATATATATGGTGAATCTAAAGGAAAGTTGTACAAGAAAATTGTATAATGCATGGCTAGCCAAAAAGCTGTAGGTTTTTTACTTTCATGCATTTTATGCATGCAAATAAAAAACATTTTGTGTGCTACCCCTTGATACTTACCTGAGTCCTTTCCCAGTACTGTTAACAAGAGTATGGAAGAGCCGAACACCCCCCCCCGGATCGGTTCGCATCAGAACATTCAAACGGACCGAAAGTTCGCACAAACTTTCGAACCCCGTTAAAGTCTATGGGACTCAAACGTGAGAAATCAAAAGTGCGAATTTTAAAGGCTAATATGCAAGTTATTGTCCTTAATAGGGTTTGGGGATCCGGGTCCTGCCCCAGAGTACATGTATCAATGCAAAAAAAAGTTTCATAAAAGGGACGTTTTTTTGGGAGCAGTGATTTTAATGATGCTTAAAGTGAAAAAAATAAAAGTGAAATATTCCTTTAAATATCATGCCTGGGGGGTGTCTATAGAATGCCTGTAAAGTGGCGCGTGTTTCCCGTGTTTAGAACATTCCCTGCTCAAAATGACATTTCTAAAGGAAAAAAAGGAATGAGCCCTGCTGCAAAGTATTGCATCAAAAATTGTAATTACACGCCCCTGTTAAACAGGGGCTGAAAAATTGGGCCTTAGGCACTGGTGGCGCCCAGAACCAAAAATGTTCTTACAAGCTATCAGCATGAACATTGAGGAGGAAGAGGATAGTCATTCAGCATAACAGGATAGTCACTCAGCATCAGCATAGGCAGCCTTGAAGGGATCTCACATTTAAAAAAAATATTTGGTTACATTAGCATCAGGTGCTTGGTAGCTGGTGACCCAAGACTGATTCATTTTTATTAAGGTAAGCCGATCGACAGATTCGTGGACAGGCGCACCCTCCAGCAGCACTGAATGTACATTCTGAAAGAACGCTGGATGCAGGACAGGCCAGTAGCTCAATTGCATACTGTGCAAGCTCTGGCCAGTGATCCATCCTAAAGACCCAGTAACCCAGAGGATTTTCGGTGGGAAAGGTGTCCAAGTCTGATCTTGCCCCTAGGTATTCCTGCACCATGTGAATCAGACCCTTGCGATGGTTGCTGGAACCGATCATACCTTGGGGCTGCGGACTAAAAAATTGTCTGAACGCATCGGTCAGACAGCCACCTTCTCCACCGTTCCTTCTGTGACTGACTGAAGCCTCAGCAACAAGTTGTCCAGGAGGATCAGGAAATTGTAACCTCCCAGGCTCTGGAAACGCGTTGCACAAACCTTTCTGCAAGGCCTCCCGAAGATATTTCATCCTCTGCGACGGCAAGATAAGGTCTGCAACCTTACCCTTGTAACGTGGATCAAGGAGGGTTGCCAGCCAGTAATGATCCCTCTCCTTGATACCACGAATACGAGGATCCTTCCGCAGGCTTTGCAGGATCAGGGAGGCCATGCAGTGTAGGTTTGCTGAAGCATTCAGTCCGGAGTCCTCTGGGTCACTAAGGACGACATGATCCGCAGCCACCTCTTCCCAGCGACGTACAAGTCCATGGGTTTCTTCGGACTGTAAATGATCTCTTGAAGACTGCTGCTGATGCTGAGTGCTAGGCTCCACCTCCATGCTGACACAATCCTCCTCCTCTTCCTGTGTGATCGGCGGGCACGCAGGAACACTGTCTAGATAAAGGGGGACTTGAGAGGTAAGGAAGTCCTCCTCTTTCTGCCTCTGTTCTGCCTCAAGTGCCCTGTCCATTATTCCATGCGACGTGTGCTCCAACAGGTGGACAAGAGGGACAGTGTCACTGATGCATGCACTGTCACTGCTCACCATCCTCGTGGCCTCCTCAAATGGTGACAGGGCAGTGCATGCATCCCTGATCATGGCCCACTGGCGTGGGGAAAAAAACAAGCTCCCCTGACCCTGTCCTGGTGCCATAGTCGCATAGGTACTCATTGATGGCCCTCTGCTGCATGTGCAGCCGCTGCAGCATGGCACACGTTGAGTTCCACCTGGTGGGCATGTCACAGATTAGGCGGTTCTTGGGCAGGTTAAATTCCTTTTGGAGGTCAGCCAGCCGAGCACTGGCATTATATGACCGGCGGAAATGCACACAGACTTTCCTGGCCTGCCTCAGGACATCCTGTATGCCCGGGTACCTGCCCAACAACCGCTGCACCACCAAGTTAAGGACGTGAGCCAAACAGGGCACATGGGTCAGTTGTCCCTGCCGGAGGGCGGAGAGGAGGTTGGTGCCATTGTCGCAAACCCCCATTCCTGGCTTAAGCTGGCGTGGCGTCAACCACCTCTGAGCCTGCCCCTGCAGAGCTGACAATCTCTGCCCCAGTGTGGATCCTGTACCCCAAGCACACCAGCTCAAGCCCTGCATGGCATCTTTGCCTGCGTGCTTGCGTAGCCCCTTGAATGCCTACGGAGCACCGCTGGTTCCGAGGACAAATCAGCAAAGGAGGAGGCCATGGAGGAAGAAGAAGAGGAGGGGGTGGAGGAGAGAGGTGTGGCAGAATTACCACTAGTAGAATTTTGGAGGCGTGGTGGCAGAACAACATCCAACACTACTGCACCCTGTCCTGCATCCTTCCCAGCTGCCATCTGAGTCACCCAGTGCGCGGTGAAAGATAGGTAACGTCCCTGTCCATGCCTGCTGGACCATGAGTCAGCGGTAATATGCACCTTACCGCTGACCGCCCTGTCCAGCAAGGCATGGACATTGCCTTCCACATGCCGGTAGAGAGCCGGAATCGCCTTCCGTTAAAAAAAGTGGCGTTTGGGAACCTGCCACTGAGGTACTGCACATTCCACAAACTCACGGAAGGGGGCAGAGTCTATCAACTGAAAGGCAGCAGTGGAAGTTCTAGCAATTTAGCCAAGCTAGCATTCAACCGCTGGGCATGTGGATGGCTGGGAGCGAACTTCTTTCGCCGGTGTAGCAACTGGGGTAGGGAAATCTGCCTGCTAGAATCAGACGCGTTGGTGTACCAATAGCAGGTTGCCCGCAAGTTCTTGGCAGTGGCACACCTAATTCTACACCTTCATTCCTCTCAGTGCAGGTTTCTGAGAGGACTGAAGGTATAGTGGGGTTGGAGATCCCAGCTGATGAGGAGGAGCAAGGAGAGGTCCACCTTCTTGGTGTGGGTCTTTTAGGTAGTGTTGCCAACGGGCTGCATGGAAGCTCGACATATGTCTGATTAAGCATGTGGTGCCCAAGCGCTTACTCTCTAGTCCACGCTTGATACGCTTCAGACATATGTTGCAAATAGCAACGGTGCGATCTGCTGCACACGTCTCAAAAAAGGCCCACACCAAAGAACTTTTGGAATAACACGCAGAGTCACCAGCGCCCTGCACTTGCGGAGCTCTGCGGTAGGATGCAGTCGGTTGGCTGCCCTTAAGCTGGCCCCTGGAGGGCATCCTGCCTCGTTGAGGATGTGCCTCCTCCTCCTCTCTCCTATCAGGCACCCACACAGAGTCAGTGAGCTCATCATCCCCTCCCTCCTCATCACTGGAGCAAACCTGGCAGTATGCTGCAGCTGGGGGAACATGACTGCCAGTTTGTTGTCCTTCTTGGGCAACCCCTCTCTCTGGGCTCACGTTACTGCCTTCCTCAAACTGGGTACCATCATCGGAGCCTTCAAAATGCTGCGCATCCTCCTGCAGCATGTACCTGACACTGTAGTCCAACAGTTCAGAGGACTCCTCTGGTGGGGCTAGGGAAGGAGTAACTGATGATGACCTCTAGTCCAAGGAATAGGCCGCTTTGGCACCTGCAATGGCAGCCAAGGTAGCCTGGGTGACAGAGGATGAGGAGGATGAGAACGGCTTGGTCATCCACTCTACCAACTCTTTGGCATGTTGTGGCTCAAAACGGCCAGCTGCCGAGAAAAAGGACAAGCGTGCCCCACGGCCACGTGCTGATGAGGATGCACCGTGTCCACAACCAGCACTGTTGCCTCTAGACACAGAGCCTGCTTGCCCTCTTTTATTGGCCTGTGACTGTCTGCCTCTCCTTGTTGGCCTTCCAGACATACTGTCTTTGATGTATTGGAATAGGTACACAAGGAATGGCCTGCAGTGAGATGTAGCTGCACAAAGCTGGGATGTATATATATACTGATTATAATGCAGCTAGCTGACTTGCCTTCCTGCCTGTAGTATTATTAGGAAGAAAACAACAGGAATTGTCGCAGTGAGCTTTAGCTGCACACTGTGCCCAGTATACAGTACACTAATATACTGCAGCTAGCTGAATCAACTGCCTGCCTGTGGTATTAATAGGAAGAGAACACCAGCAATTGTCTGCAGTTAGCTTTAGTTGCACACTGTGCACAGGATACAGTACACTGACTGAAAATACTGCAGCTGCCTGCCTGTGGTATTATTAGGAAGGGAACACCAGCAATTGTCTGCAGTTAGCTTTAGTTGCACACTGTGCACAGGATAGAGTACACTGACTGAAAATACTGCAGCTGCCCCTGCCTGTGGTATTATTAGGAAGAGAACACCAGCAATTGTCTGCAGTTAGCTTTAGTTGCACACTGTGCACAGGATACAGTACACTGACTGAAAATACTGCAGCTGCCTGCCTGTAAGTATATTAGGAAGAGAATAACTGGAACGGATCTAGCTAAACTGAATACAGTGTATATATATATATATATATATATATACTAAATACACTGACTGCAGCTAACTGACTCACCTGCCTGCTCTATCTAACTCAAATGAAATGACACTGTCTCTCTCTATCTCTTAGCACATCAGAACACACTACACAAGGCCGACTTCCAGGCGGCCGTATATATTGTGGGGCGTGTAGTAAATCCCCTGAGGCATAATTGGCCAAAGCCACCCTGCCTTTGGCCAATTATGGCTCTCTGTTCTTACCGTGCTGTGATTGGCCAAAGCATGCGGGTCATAGTGCATGCTTTGCCAATCATCTGCCAGCAATGCTCTGCGATGCCGCAGTGAATTATGGGCCGTGATGCGCCACTCGAATTTGTAGCAAATGGACCATAATGTTCGTAATTTGACGAACGGTCGAATGGCCGATTTTTCAAGTCGAACGCAAGCTCATCCCTACACAGGAGCCTCAACTCTATAGGGTCTCTCTCTCCTTATACACTCCGCACTCCTCTCATGTACATACTACCCGCCAGCCTCCACTTTTCTTTTCCTACTAAGGTTTACTGCCATTGTAGAATGCTATCATAATAGCATCATGGACAAAGTAATGCATTGGGGCGCCTATTAGGGAGATGGTGACCTGTGGCATACACAGTGTACCACAGAAAACAGTGAGTGTGGCTAAATTATGCTTCATATTGGGCATGGCTTTTTAGTTTGATTAGAAATTTTAGATCAAAATTTTTTACAGTTTTTTTATTATAACTTTTAAAATGTTTATGTTTTTTGGTGAGTTTTTCTGGTTTCTTTGGTGAGATATCAGGGGTCTAAAGAGACCCCTAATATCTCACTTTTGAAACCGAGAAAGGGACCGAGAACCCAGTCCTTCTCTGTAGCCTCAGCTGTACTGCAGTTTAATAAATAGGAGACAGAGGCTCCTGTTAAATCATAAACAAAAGCATAGTAAACACAATTTACTAGGCTTCATTTATGAATGAACACAGTGAGCGATCAGTACCGATCACTCACTGTGTTCATTTAGAAAAGGAAGGGGTTGGTAAATTACATTTACCAGCCCCTTTTCCCGGCCCCCATCCTAAAGATCCCCTATAGCAGTCAGCGGGAGATAAGCCAGCAGCGCTGTGGGGGAGGGGCACACAGTTATTTTTTATCGCTTTTATTAGACATGTGCACTGCCAAAAAATTCCTTAGTTTTCCTTATATTCGTTTATTTTTTCCCCCTCTTTCGGGTCATTCGTTATGATCGCATTTGGTAAATTCGAACATTCGTACATTCGTATATTCGGAATTTCATAAATTCGTACATTCGTAAATTCGTACATTTGTAAATTAGAAAATTTGTAAATTTGCAAGTTCGAAATTTGAAAATCCAAAAACCCGAAAATCTGAAATAGTAACTAACTATTAAATTATAGGTGTTGTAATTTCCTTTCAAATTTGGCTGTTAGTGAACGTAACAAATACGAATTTATCCAAATTACAAATTATCCAAAATAACGCATGCTGCATCTAAACAAATGTAACGCAACAAATTGATAATAAATAATAATAATAATAATAAAAATGTTTTATTATTATTATTGTTATACATTATTATTCATTATGTTCCATTCGTTTAGATGCGGCATTCGTTATTTCGGATAATTCGTAACTTCGGATAAATTTGTATTTGTTACGTTCACTAACAGACAAATTTGAAAGGAAATTACAATACCTATCATTTAATAGTTAGTAATAGTTATTATTAGTTAATTATTATTTCAGATTTCCGAATTTACAAATTCACTAATTTACTAATTTACGAATGTACTAATGTACGAATGTATGAATTTATGAATGTACGTATGTACGCATTTACGAATGCATGAATTTACGAATGTACGCATTTACGAATGCACGAATTACACAAATGCACAAATTTACGAATGCACGAATTACACAAATGCACGCATTTACGAATGCACAAATTTACGAATGCACAAATTTATGAATGCACAAAATTACGAATGTACGAATGTACGTATTTACGAATGCATGAATTTACGAATGTACGCATTTAAGAATGCACGAATTTATGAATGCATGATTTTATGAATGTACGTATGTACGCATTTACGAATGCATGCATTTACAAATGCACACATTTACGAATGCATGAATTTACAAATGTACGAATTTATGAATGTACGAATGCACGAATTTATGAATGCATGATTTTATGAATGTACAAATGTACGCATTTACGAATGCATGAATTTACGAATGCACGAATGTAAAAATGTACGCATTTACGAATGCACAAATTTATGAATGCACAAATTTACGAATGTACGCATTTATGAATGCATGAATTTAAGAATGTACGCATTTATGAATGCACGAATTTATGAATGTACGCATTTATGAATGCACAAATTTACGAATGTACGAATGTACGCATTTAAGAATGCACATAGAAAAAAAAAAAAAAAAAGAATGCACAAATTTACAAATGTACGAATTTACAAATGTTCAAATATTCGAATTTACGAATTTTCGTAAAAAATGTGTTTTTTATTTATGAATTTGTTGAAATTCGTTAAAAAACGAATTCAGAAGAAAGCGAATTGCACGCGTCTAGCTTTTAATATTTTTCCCATTGCGGGCGTGAGTGGGGCCTCATGTCTAAGTTTTGCCTAAGGCCTCACAAAGCCTAGAGCCGCCTCTGCCTGTACCTGCTGTTAGAGAGTGCTTCAAGTAGCAGGAATCAGACACCTAATTTCAACATCAATGGAAGATATTTATAAAACTAGGGCAAGCTAAAAACTGGGCAGTTTCTAAAGAATTAAAAAAAAAAAAAAAAAGATGCAGTTTTGCTTATTAACACCTGACAAAGTGGTATTAAAAGCAACTGCGTTTCATAGAGCATGCTTTGTAAAAGATATCATTTCTAAAAAAAAATAAATAAATAAACGCCACAGGAAAAATATGCCTGGTGCAAAATCATTTTTTTCAACTTGACCCAGTTTTATATGCAAATATCTTTGATGTGCAGTGGCCCTTAGGATAGCTTAACGAAAGTTCCCCTTTAAGGGATAACTCAGCTTATGAGCAGACAAATCAAGTTAATTAAATACGACTCTCTTGCAGGTAGTCAAGCAAGGCTGTGGTTTTTGTTCCCCACTGAGGCTGATGATAAGACTTTGCTTTTCTGCTAATATTAGGAGGAAGCCATAAGTAACAAAAACATTTAATTTGTGCTTTTAAGCAGTATGTGTTACAAACTATAATCTGCATTGATATAATCAAAAAGGTAAGTTTATCAAATTCAATAGATATCCTAGGTCTATGCTATGAAGTCATGTCCAACAGGGTCTGTGGAAAGGTTGGAGCAATGGTGAAAGTTATGAATTGTAGCAAATATCTACTGATACTTCTAGTGCCACACTAGTTACATTGAATTTTAAACATCTGTGTAATGATTTTTTTTTTTTTTTGGCTCTGTAGATTGGGAAGTTCGTGAAAGTTGTATGCATGTCTCAGAACTACACAAAGTCAGGAGACCACAGCTCAGACCACTTTTTATTGGTGTTGATACATACATGTTAATGTCATGGCTCTGCTAGTACTGTATACATCTAATGTTCCCTACTTCTGTGAGGAACACCATGCATCTACTACATACCTCCCAACTGTCCTTGATTTCGAGGGACTGTCCCTGATTTGGAGCAATGTCCTATGCCTACATACATTTGCTAATAGGTGTCCCTCGGTCCCATCTTGAAAAGTTGGGAGGTATGTATACTAGCAAAGCCTTGCTGTTTGTTGAAAACTACTGCTTTTGGCAAATGTATTCTGGTCTTCCATGTAATCCTCCTCCACCCCTTATACCTGCCAGTGTCTGTAAACACTTTTTCTTTTTATAGAGCATAGATAGGACTCCAGAGATTAGCGTTAAAAAAAAAAAAAAAAATTCTCATCAAAAATGATCAGCTTGTAATATGGTGTTATAAAGGCCTACAATCAAATGTTTTACACGTACTGTAAATAAGACCTCAAAAGATCTTGCAAAGAGAGATGGAGATATATACAGGGCTTTTTTTCAGCGGGAACGTGGGGGAACGCAGCTCCAGCATTGAATGTATGTAATAGCGTGGGGTGTGCTGGAGGGTCTATTTATGTTGGCTGCTGGGGGATCTATTGTCACTGGTGGGGATCTGATTTTGTGTGGGCATCTATTGTTGCTGATGGTGAATCTATTGTTGCTGGAAGGGATCTACTGTTGAGGGAGAAGTCTATTTTTGCTGGCTGCTGGAGGATCTATTGATACTGCCTGCTGGGAGATCTGCTGTTGCTGCTGGGGCCGGGGGGGGGGGTCTAATGTTGCTTGGGTGGATATTTTGTTACTGGGTGTGATATTTTGTTGTGGGTAGTTCACTGTTGCTGCAGGATATCTATTGCTGTGTGGGAATCTATTGCTGGGATTATATTGTTGCTGACTGCAGGGGATCTATTTTACCGCTTTTCTTTTTATCGTCATGTTCCATACAAATGATTTAGCACCACAAAACAATACTTGGTTCTGTGTTCTCTAAAAGGGGCAGTACTGGTAGGTGGGTAGGGGGTGGAATCAAGGGACGGTGGTCAGAGGTGGGTAGGGGGCAGAGACAAGAGGTGACTCAGACGGGGGGAGTTCCTGCACCTATTCTCAGAGAAAAAGACCTTCTGCTCTCTCATCACCTCCTCCCATGCTTGCCCCCAGGACTTTTCCAAAGCCACCCCAATCTGTCCGCCTATCTCCTACTCTATTAGCTTTTAGACGATCTCTGAAAACACTTCTCTTCAGAGAAGCCTATCCTACCCACACCTAACAACTGTATTTTCATTTTCTCCATCAGCTCACACCCCCCCCCCCCCACAGTTATTACCTTTTGTTCCGATTGACCCTCCCTTCTAGATTGTAAGCTCTAACGAGCAGGGCCCTCTGATCCCTCCTGTATTGATTTGTATTGTACGTGTACTGTCTGCCCTCATGTTGTAAAGCTCTGCGCAAACTGTTGGCGCTATATAAATCCCATATAATTTTATTTATTTATATATATATATATATATATATATATATATATATATATATATATATACACACACACACTGGGGACAGAAAGTATTCAGACCCCCTTACATTTTTCACTCTTTGTTATATTGCAGCCATTTGCTAAAATCATTTAAGTTCATTTTTTCCCTCATTAATGTACACACAGCACCCCATATTGACAGAAAAACACAGAATTGTTGACATTTTTGCAGATTTATTAAAAAAGAAAAACTGAAATATCACATGGTCCTAAGTATTCAGACCCTTTGCTCAATATTTAGTAGAAGCACCCTTTTGATCTAATACAGCCATGAGTCTTTTAGGGAAAGATGCAACAAGTTTTTCACACCTGGATTTGGGGATCCTCTGCCATTCCTCCTTGTAGATCCTCTCCAGTTCTGTCAGGTTGGATGGTAAACGTTGGTGGACAGCCATTTTTAGGTCTCTCCAGAGATGCTCAATTGGGTTTAAGTCAGGGCTCTGGCTGGGCCATTCAAGAACAGTCACAGAGTTGTTGTGAAGGCACTCCTTCGTTATTTTAGCTGTGTGCTTAGGGTCATTGTCTTGTTGGAAGGAAAACCTTCGGCCCAGTCTGAGGTGTGTCGGAAAATCGTGAAAAATCGTATTTTTCTGGACATTTCCCAGGAAACAATAAAATCGTGAAAATAGTCTAAATCCCAGAAATGTCCCGGGAAATTCGGGACAGTTGGTAAGTATGCATGTGGAAGCATGTAATGCTTTTCTGTAGCTGAATGCGCTCTAAATTGTCACGTGCTTACATGCGTTTTTGCTGCTTAAGACCAGGCTAAAGGGTCCTGAAACCAAATATTTCTTTGTGTAAACGCAGCCAGATTGAATGCACCTAGGCAAAACTTTCTAAATTTTTTTTTTTTTTTTTTTTTTTTACCTCAAAGGAACCCTGGAAATTTTCAGGCCTCAGGGAGCCCCAGTGGTGGTCAGGCTGCCACCCTTATAAACAGCTAAAAAAAGAGATGTGGTGTTATGTTGCTGGTTCCTCCAAGTGGTGTTAGCCCTGGAACGATGCAGGCACAATCGCATGGGATGTCAATCAGCCACAGCTCATGTAACCTATGGAGGAACTCTAGTTGAGAACGGCTGACCTAGACGCTCCAAAACATCTAGGTGTGCATTTAGCCATAGAAAAGCATTACAAGCTTGCAGATGTGTTTAGCAAAGTACCTCCAAATACATCTGGAGGCATGTATTTTAAATGCCATTGTGCATGGGGACTTTTTTAACTAAATGGGCCCCCAGGTGGTTTTATGCCATAATGTGCTAGTATGCACCACATATTCTCACATTCTGACTTGCCTGTCAAAGGAAGCCCTCCAATTGCTTCCAATTTTGCCAAGTTTTGGGAACCCCTTTTGGGATCTGACTGTTCCGTCGGTTGAATGGACCAGCCGGGTTGATTTCACCCGCACGCATGCGCACGGGAGTTAAATCATCATGGAACAGAGTGGGTGTCAGAAATGTACTCTGAGCTGCCCATGCACAGCTTATTGTATGTTACAGCTCACAGGCAGAGGGAAGCATTTGTCAGAAAAAGACTGATAGGGTCTCTTCTGTCATAAAAACCCTACCTGACTGCAATTTAAAAAAAAACTTGAGTTGAGTACCACTTTAAGCTTACTCACCAGATAATTTTTCCTGCAATTAAATATAACAAATGCAGGAGGACTGTGTGAATGAGGGCTTAACGTGGAACTAAACTGTATCTGAGCACCACAAACTTAAAATGCTATTCAATTCAGTCTTAATATGCAAAGCAAACCCACCCATCCATCCAAGTCTCCATGCTTTATTTTGTTAAGAAGACACTTTGAAAATCACCCCCAGCGTTTTCTAGCTGCGACCATCTTAAGCAAGGGCAGATGGTTCATTTAGTGTTTAGTTCCTGAAAGCTATCAGCCTTTAGATTAGTAACGCAAGCAGGAGGGTTTGCTTAGCTTAGAAAGCCCCTCATCCTCTGCTCCATGTGAAAGGGAAAAAGACATTGCCAGGTAGATTGCTGGGATGTATGACATCATTTTGGCCTAGGCTAGAAACCACAAAGCAACTAAAAAAAGAAAAAAAAAAAAGTTTGAAAGGCCTCAATATAATATAGCTTTCTATCCATTTACAATTCTAGTAGCATAAGGATCAATGGTCAATGTTGAGTGAGCATTTAGTTCCACTCTAAGGAGAACAGTGGCGTCACCTCACTGCCTACAGCCATAGAAAAGCATTACTGCTTCCAGATGTGTTTTAGAAATGACTTCCAAACCCATCTGGATGCATGCATTTTGACATCTGTGTGCCAGAGATTTCAAGTTTTTTCGTGCTTTCCCCAATCCATTTCTCCTGCGTTTAATGAAACAAATGCATGAGGACTTAAAGAGGAAGTAAAGCCTCTGAAAAACAAAAAAAACGCCCTGCAAGACAAAGGCATAATGAGCTAGTATGCATAGCATACTAGTTCATTATGAATTACCTGAGATCGAAGCCCCCGCATCGGCCCTCGTTCGCCTCCTCCGACGGTGCCATCTATCTCGGAGTGACTTCCGGGTATCGCGGCTCCGGCGCTGTGACTGGCCGGAGCCGCGATGACGTCACTCCCGCGCATGTGTGCTGGTGCCGCCAATAACGGCATGATCGCCGTTAGAAACGGCACGCTCAGTGTGCCTGCAGTCAATGTCTACGGCGCATGCGCCGTAGACATTGGTGCCGCTATTTCTGCAAATATCTCCTAAACCTATTAGGTTTGGGAGACATTTCTTGCACCTACAGGTAAACAGGTTTAACCTGTAGGTTAAAGTGGTTGTAATTGGTTTACAACCACTGTAGCCTCCCTGGTGGTTTTCCCGAGTGTGGCTCGGGGTTACATTTCAGCACCATTAGCGGTAACCCCCGAGCCACACTCGGGATTGCATTGCAGGATCCTGGTGCGGCTTTACTTACCTTGTCCCCGGGATCCTGCGATGTCCCCCGCAGTGTCCGTGGGCTCAGTCTCCTCCGAAGCCTCTCTGTGCCAGGCTCCGTTCCCTGCGAGCGTCGCGACGCACGGGGGCGGAGCCTGGCGGCAAATTCAAAAAATGTAAAAATCATAACACATACAGTACTGTAATCTTACAGATTACAGTACTGTATGAAATGATTTCACATCCCTTTTGTCCCCAGTGCTTTGGCCCATGCCCTGCATGCAGTTTTATATTGCATATACTGTTCTTTCTGCCTGGAAACTGGAGATTGTCCATAGCAACCAAAAAGTGTCCCTTTACGTCAAAAATGGTTTTAGACCAGCTAGAAAACAGCAATAGTAAATTAGAACACTTGCAGAATTGAGCGATAGTGAATCGTGTGGAAATTTATTTTATTACTATTTATTTTTATTTTTTTACTTTTTTTTTTATTTATTTTTTTATTATATTAGAATTTTATGTTTTTGTGTTTCAAACTTTATCATACCAGGGATATCTACTAGACTCTTGTTTGGACAGATTTAAGTGTGTTATTGTTAAAGAATTACAGACCTACAATATAAAACGCCAAATTTCCATGCAAAATAATTGTACCGCTTTCAGGACCTAAAATCCGAAATAATCATACCGCCAGGTAGGTTAAAGCCTAACTCCGGGAGGTCTATAAATCCTCTTTTGCAGTAGGGTTGTACCCACAATGCAAGGTCAACTGCTGGTTTCCCCTGCAGATCTTGTACTTTTACCCACTTACAAAGAAATTAAGGGTCTATAATTTTTTATCATAGGTGCGTTTTAAATGATAGAGACAGAATGTAAACCGAAAATCCCGAAAAAACACAATACAAATGTTATAAATTGAGTTGCAGTTCTGTGAGTAAAATAAGTATTTGATCCCCTACCAACCAACAATAATTTTGGCTCCCACAGACTGGCTACAGTATGTGCTCATGGGGTACACAGATTAGTCCTGTCAATTTTAAGAAGGTGCTCCTAATGTCAACTCGTTATGTGTAAAAAAGACACCTGTCCACAGAATCTTTCTTTCATTCAAGCTTCACCATCATCGGCAAGACCAAAGAGCTGTCAAAGGACGTCGGGAACAAGATTATAGACCTGCTGGAATTGGCTACAGACAAGGATGATATTGGCTACAAGACCATCAGCAAATGGAAGAAATGCAAAATAATCATCAATCGCCCTCAGTCTGGAGCTCCATGCAAGATTTCACCTCATGGGATAAGGATGATCATGAGAAAAGTGAGGGATCAGCCCAGAACTACTCGGGAGGAGCTTGTGAATGATCTCAAGGCAGTTGGGACCACAGTAACAAAACAAACTATTGGTAACACAATACGTCGCCATGGATTGAAATCCTGCCGCGTTTGCAAGGTCCATGTACAGGCCCTTCTTAAGTTTGCCAATGAACATGTTAATGATTCAGAGAAGGATTGGGAGAAAGTGCTGTGGTCAGATGAGACCAAAGTTGAGCTCTTTGGCATTAACTTGACTCGGCGTATTTGGGGGAAGAAAAATGCTGATGATGACCCCAAGAACACCATCCCTACGGTCAAGCATGGAGATGGAAACCTTATGCTTTGGGGCGGTTTCTCTGCTAAAGGTACAGGCCGACTTTGCCGCATTGAGGGGCCAATGGACGGAGCCATGTATTGTAAAATCTTGGATGAGAACCTTCTTTCCTCAGCCAGAACACTGAAGATGTGTTGTGGATGGGTCTTCCAGCATGACAATGACCCAAAACATCCCACCGAGGCAACAAAGGAGTGGCTCAAGAAGAAGCACATTAAGGTCATGGAGTGGCCTAGCCAGACTCCAGACCTTAAGCCTATGGAAAATGTATGGCGGGAGCTGATTCTTCAAGAGACCTTAAGGATTTAGAGAAGATCTGTAAAGCAGAATGGACCAAAATCCCTCCTGAGATATGTGCTAACCTGGTAACCAACTACAAGAAACGTCTTACCTCTGTGCTTGCCAACAAGGGTTTGTCCACCAAGTACGAAGTCATGTTTTGCAGAGGGATCAAATATTTTTTACTCACTGAACTGCAACTCAATTTATAACATTTGTATCTTTTTTTTGGTTGATATTCTGTCTCTATTATTTTTAAATGCACCTATCATAAAAATTATAAATCCTTTATTTCTATGTAAGTGGGCAAACTTACAAAATCTGCAGGGGATCAAATATTATTTTCCCCACTGTAGCCATCCTGAGAGTTTGCCTGACAATGCACCCGTGATCTGCTGATCATGGGCGCAATGCTTTACAGGCTCCTAGGAAGAAAAAAATAATGGAGGGGAAAAAAAAGCACTTCGTCTTCTCTTTAAAATCAAAGGAGCTGGTCAGGAAATTATTGTCTAAAGAGTAGCTGCATCCAATCTAATGCAATCGCTGTCGGGTATTCTGACATCTGTGAGTGTCAGATGTATAAATACATAAGCTGGCAGGAGAGATTCTTCTACCCATACTGTAGGGGGAATCTATAGATTTTTCTCTTTCACATGGGGCCGAACAAAAGTAATATTACAATGTATGGCCAGATTATTACGGGTTGTATGTAAAAATAGATGCTTGCTTACAGGAATATGCAACTGTAATTGTGTGTGTTGTGTGTTGTGTGTGTGTGTGTGTGTTTTTGTTTTTGTTTTTTGTTTTTTTTTTTTCCTTCCTTCCTTTCTATCTGCTAGAAGTTCAGCACTGAGTTAACCATGTAACCCAGGATTATAACAAACTTTGTTGTAGAGTCCTAAATATTTCTGTTCTGAAGGAATAGCTCTTTGTTCATGTGTTGTGCAGAATTGAATCTGGATGGGTGATATAGATAGATGTGTATAATTTTTTTTTTCTTTTCCCCATTTTTGATAAGCTGATGCACTTTGCGGGGCTCTATTGAGGAGAGTGGCAGGGTCTGCATTCCTTTTTAGAAATTCGCTTTTAGAAAAATCTCACAAACTGGATATATATAATATATACTTATTTTTTTTTCACCTCCTGGATTGTCATATTTTACAGAAAATAGCCCTGTAGATTGAAAAAGAAATATAAGTTCTAATACCAAATAAATTACAATATTGTGTGTGTATATATATTATACACATACGTATGTATGTAAAAATATATCTATCTCTCTATCTCGTTAGAGATATATATTTATATTTTACCAAAAGTATTGTGACGCCTGCCTTTTACACGCACATTCATTTTAATGGCATCCCAGTCTTCGTCCGTAGGGTTCAACATTGAGTTGGCCCACCCTTTGCTGTTATAACAGCTTCAACTCTTCTGGGAAGGCTGTCCACAAGGTTTAGGAGTGTGTCTATGGGAAAGTTTCACCATTCTTCACCATTCTTCTCTGCTCTAATTCATCCCAAAGGTGTTCTATTGGGTTGAGGTCAGGACTCTGTACAGGCAAGTCAAGTCCCCCCCCCCCCCAGGCCCTCCCACCACCACCACCCCAAACTCGCTCATCCATGTCTTTATGGTCCTTGCTTTGCACCGGTGCAAAGTCATGTTGGAACAGGAAGGGGCCATCCCCAAACTGTTCCCACAGTTAGGCGCATGAAATTTGTTCAAAATGTCTTGGTATGTTGATGCCCTAGGAGTTCCCTTCACTGGAACTAACTTGAACCTTCAGCTCCCTCCACATATTTTCTATGGGATTAACGTCTGGAGACTAGCTGGGCCACTCCAGGACCTTAATGTGCGTCTTCTTGAGCCACTCCTTTGTTGCCTTGGCTGTGTGTTGTGGGTCATTTTCATGCTGGAATATCCATCCACTACCCATTTTCAATGCCCTGGCTGAGGGAAGGAGGTTCTCACCCAAGATTTGATGGGTATATGGCCCCGCCCATCGTCCCTTTGATGCAGTGAAGTTATCCTGTCCCCTTGGCAGAAAAACACCCCCAAAGCAGTGGCAGCCTGTCCATTATGCCCCCCCCCCCCCCCCCATCCATGAGCTTGGCAATGCAGGGACGCCGAACCATGGATTCCAATGGGGGGTTGGTTTTATTTAAGCATGTGCTCTAATGGGCTTCAAAAAAGGGTGGGCTCTGGGTGCAGAGCATTGCGCCGGATGCCAACCCAGTTGTGTGATAACGAATATTCGTTATCTCCACACTAATCTTCCTCTAGGCCAATCAGGAAGCGGGTCTGAAACCCGTCACCTGATTGGCTGAATGAACAGGTAATTCCTATTGGACGCCCAGCAGGTGGAAAGAAGAGACGCAGGGCAGAAGCATGGAGGATACAGGAGCCACCGCCTGACCCACAGCTCGCTGCTGTCACACGCTGCCTGACCCACCTCCCATCCCACAGCTCACCGCTGTGGACCGCTGCCTGACCAGCCACAAAGTTGGGGTAGGTGCCAGGCAGACAGTGAGCAGGCGGGCGAGAGGAGTGCTGGTAAATGCCGCCGGGGGGGTTTAGGGTTGTGCTGGTTAAGTGCAGCAGGGGGGTTGTGCTGGTTTAGTCCTGCCGGGGGTGGGGTCAGTGGTGGTTGTTTGCTGCCCCCCCCCCCAAAAAAGCCCACCAGCTGCCACTGCCCCAAACATTTCCACCTCCATGTTTGATGGCGGGGATGGTGTTCTTGGAGTCATAGGCAGCATTCCTCCTCTTCCTTCTCCGAGCACAGCGAATTGATGCCTCTGTTCGTCTCTGAATCATTCAGATGTTCATTAGCAAACTTCTGATGGTCCTGTACATGTGCTTTCTTGAAAAGGGGGACCTTGCGGGCGCTGCTGGATTTCAGTCCTTCATGGCGTAGTGGTTACCAATTGTTTCCTTGGTGACTATGGTCCCAGCTGCCTTGAGATCATTGACCAGATTCTCCTGTGTAGTTCTAGGCTGATTCCTCACCATTCTCGTGGTCCTTAAAACTCCCACAAGGTGAGATCTTGCATGGAGCCCCAGACTGTTATTTTGTGTTTCTTCCTTTTACAAATAATCGCACCAACTGTTGTCACCCTGTCACCAAGCTGCTTGGCGATGGTCTTGTAGCCTATTCCAGCCTTGTGTAGGCCTACAATCTTGTCCCTGACATCCTTGGAAAGCTCTTTGGTCTTGGCCATGATGGAAGAGATTGGAATCTGATTGCTTCTGTGGACAGGTCTTTATATACAGGTAAAGAGCTGAGATTAGGAGCACTCCCTTTTAAGAGTGCTCCTAATCTCGGCTTGTTACCTGCATAGAAGACACCTGGGAGTCAGAAATCTTGCTGATTGATAGGGGATCAAATACTTATTTCACTCATTAAAATGCAAATACATTTTTAAAGCGGAGTTTCGCTAAAAAAAAAAAATTTAGATGTCAGCAGCTGCAAATACTGCAGCTGCTGACTTTTAAAATAAGGACACTTACCTGTCCCGGGGTCCAGTGATGTCGGCACCCGAGACCGAACCGTCCCTCGATCCTCAGGTGCTGCCGCCGCCATTCTCACTGAGGGAATCAGGAAGTGAAGCGTTGCGGCTTCACTGCCCGGTTCCCTACTGCGCATGCGCGAGTTGCGCTGCGCGTCTACACTGGTCCCCGTTGTGTTGTGGGAACTGTGTATTTCCCACAACACAACGGGGGTGGGCGCGGAGTCTGCGGCTAGCTATACCCGGAAGTGGGTGCAGATACCTGTATTATACAGGTATCTGCACCCCCCTGCCCCCTGAAAGGTGCCAATTGTGACACCGGAGGGGGGGAGGAATCCGATGAGCGGAAGTTCCACTTTAGGGTGGAACTCCGCTTTAACTTTTTTTTTTTTTTTTTAATTTTTTAAGTTAAAAAAAAACTTTTTTTAATTTTCTGGATATTTTTGTTATTCTGTCTCCCCGCTGTTAAAATAAACCTACCATTAAAATTATAGGCTGATCTTTTTTTTTGGCAGTGGGAAAACATATAAAAACAAAAGGGGATCAAATACTTTTTTTTCTCGTGTGTGTGTGTGTGTGTGTGTACATACACTTCCCTTTTTTTTTTTCTTTTTTTTCCCAACGAAAGTGGGATTACCTTTTTTAAAGACTATGTGCAGCACATTTAGGCTGTCATATGGAGAGGACAGTGCAATATAGCGCATTGGTATGCATGTGGAATAGGACATGGATATTGTGAAAGGGCAGTTGATATGATGTTGTTTCCCGTAGGGGGAATATGACATAGATATTTGGAAAGGGCACTGTATACACTCTCTGTGCACTGTGAAAGGGCAGATGGTGCAGTTTTCTGTAAGGGGGAAAAGGACATAGATATATGGAAAGGGCAAATGATACAGCGTAGTTTCCGGTGTGTGTGTGTGTGTGTGTGTGTGTGTGTGTGTGTATGGGGGGGGGGGATAGGACACAGATATTTGGAAAGGGCAGATGGTGCAGTTTCCTGTAGGGCAGTGGTTCTCAACCTGGGGGTCGGGACCCCCTTGGGGGTTGAATGAAGATTTTACAGGGGGCTGGGCTGTTCCTAAAGCCCACGCTCCTCTCCCAGCCTTTTCGCTGTTGTCCAGCAAGGCTGTACCTGGAGCCCACAGCCGTCCACTCCGCCTCTTCTCAGCCACCCATTCAGTTCACGGCATGGCTGGGGGACAGAGACTAGAGGTCAGCTGACTGGTGAGGAATGTGAAGTGGGAGGGGCTGGAGGAGACCCTATCTCCTGATTCGGCATAGGTGTCACTGCTGCGAGACACCACAAAGTCAGAGACACGGTGAACCTGTGATTAGAGTTGCCATTAAAAATCCCCAGTACAGTTTTCAGATAGTAGATGACCTTGATCAAGAGCACCCAAGTTGGCTGATCAGAACTCCCCCCAGCACTGCCACTTATGCCAACTCCCCGCCAAGGAGTAAGAGAAGGAATAAAAATGGAGAATGGAAGGGAGAGGAAAAGAGGTGGATGAACAAAGAAAAACGGAGAGAGTGAATAAGAGAACAAGAAAGGCGGCTAGAGAGAGGGATGGGGGGGGGGGGGGGGGGGACAAGAAATTACGATAGAGATGAAAGGGAAAGAAAGGAGAACAAAGAGAAAAAGTGGTACATCCTAAAATGTACCATGAGGGGTTTTAATACTGTACGAGTGGAAGGGACTGGGTTAGGGGCAGGGGCGGATCCAGAGTCTAGTCTCGGGAGGGGCACTGCCAGAAAATTTTTTTTTTTTGGGGTACATCTATCGGGGAAAAGGCTGGTGTTGGCGCTTCAATCATCATGGCACCATGGTTGTTATGGTGTCAGGATGATTGAAGCGCATTATTACTATTATTACATTGTTGTAAAAAATAAATAGTTTAACTCGCCATAATGCAGAATCAGTGGGAGTCCCGAGTGTGTCACTTGCCACGTCACCTGTCACCAGATGCAGATTGTCACTTGCCACGTCGCCTGCCACATGTTGCGGATTGTCTCTTGCCACGTCGCCTGTCACCAGATGAAGATTGTCACTTGCCACCTGCTAAGGTGGTCTCTTGTGTCCCAGAGACAGGCAGCAGAGAGATGTTGTAATCCCCCATTAGTATAGAATCCCCCCTCAGTGCAGAGCCCACATTAGTATAGAATGCCCCATTAGTATAGAATCCCCCTCAGTGCAGAGCCCCCCATTGGTATAGAATCCCCCCTCAGTGCAGAGCCCCCCATTGGTATAGAATCCCCCCTCAGTGCAGAGCCCCCATTGGCATAGAATCCCCCTCAGTGCAGAGCCCCCCATTAGTATAGAACCCCCCCCTCAGTGCAGAACCCCCATTAATATAGAATCCCCCCCTCAGTGCAGAACCCCCATTAATATAGAATCCCCCCTCAGTGCAGAGCCCCCCAATAATATAGAATCCCCCCCTGCACATGTCAACCCACATATATATGAAGTTTACAGACCTCAGAACAGCGCGGACAGATGCACACAGCCGTGTGTGTCCCTCGGGCTCCTCCTCCTCCTAGTGTGTGGATGTAAACAGAGAGGAGGGGGAGGCGGCTTCAGTCCGCTGCGCTGAGGCACACAGCGCAAGACCTGAGGAGCAGATCAGGTCAGCGGGCGGTGTTAGCGGTGCGTGCCGCTACCTTCGGGTGTCACCCGGGTGCGGACCGCACCCCCCCGCACCCACCTAACAACAACGCCGCTGCCTCTCTCTGCAGAGCCGCCCGGTGGCTCTTTCACATATGGAGCCGCCCGGCGGCTCTCTCACCTACGGAGCCGCCCGCCGGCTCACTCACCCGCATTTCTCGGAGGGGGCAATTGCTCCGTTGCCCCCCCCCCCCGGATCTGCCCCTGGTTAGGGGCACAAATTACTTGTCTTGCCTTGGGTGCTGACAACCCATGCTACAAAAATAATTTTACTGTTGGGGGTCCCCACAACTTGGGAAATTTTATCAAGGGGTCACGGCACTAGAAGGTTGAGAACCACTGCTGTAGGGGGAATAGGACACAGATATTTGGAAATGGCACTGTATAGACTTGCTGTACACTGTGAAAGGGCAGATGATGCAGTATAGTTTCCTGTAGGGGGCAATATGTGCAGTGTGATAAAACTATGAAGCAAGTGCTAGGATGTGGGCACAGTGTGTAGGGCACAGTGTAGGGGGGGGATATGGAAGAAGAGGGCAGAGCATATACTAATAGACTGCTGTGTGACAGAGGGCAGTGCAGATAGACGAAGAAGGGCTATGCTGGAAGTGCAGTGAGAAGTAGAAGACTGTGTATTGTCTTCTCTCTCCCCGGCAGACCATGGGATTACAAGCAAGGAGTTGAGATGCTGTTGGATGTGGTGCTGAGAGAGACGAGAGAAGAAGGCAGCAGCTGTCAGAAGAAGGTGGACGAGGTGTTGGAAGGACTTTGGAATCGTGTGATGGGTGACAATGCTGTAGAATGGAGAGGGACAGTCCGTGTCTTATCTCTATGAGGAGGTAGCAGAGGGTTGGCTTTCTCCCTTTTTTTTTATTGATATAAAGACCTTACACCGTGACTCTTGTCTCACTACAGGGGAGGGGGGCGAAGGTGAACCGGGGGAGCACCTGCTGGTCAGAGCGCTGAGATGGTCCGGATGGTCCTCCTGGGTTTGCTCCTTCTGGGGAGCTCTCTAGCCTTGGACAACAGCTACCTGCCCGGCAATTATGGGTCCACAGAAGCGGACGCACAGCGATTTGTCAATGACTTCAACAGCACAGCCGAACTGATCCTGTACAAGAGTGTGGAAGCCAGCTGGACCTACAACACCAACCTAACAGAACATAACTCCCAGCTCCAGGTAAGCCGACCAGAAATAGACCTCAGCTAGTCCGACATTGCTGACCGCTCTCAGCGGTTCTTCCCAGCACTGAGCTTCACCTTCTTTACTATAGTTCGCTACAATGTTACCCAATGTTAGATTGTATTCAGCGAGCCGATAAACCATGGAAATGATCGAATGGGCTCAACCTATAATAGATCAGATGGGTCTGTACTGGGCAAAATAGGCAAAACCCAAACATTCCACCCAATCCTATAGAAGTTGAGGAAGAGCCACAGGTTTTGATGCAAAGTACAAGATCATACATTGCTTATTGTTAAACAATCCTGACTGCAATTATTAGCTAATCTTATACAGGATTTATATAGCGCCAACAGTCTGCACAGCGCTTTACAATATAAAGGACCATATGGGCACAATACAAAAGGGTTAGGAGGGTCCAGCTCATGACCGCTAACAATCTACAAGGGAGGGGCAAATGATACAAAATGTAGTAACTGAGTGGGGATGAGTTGAAAGAAGTTAAGGTTCCCAAGCCCACCCAGAAAAAAAAAAAAATTATTCCGCCTAGGTGGATCTGATGCTGCATCTGTCCCTCGCCACCTCTACAGTGAGAACTGAGCGATCAAACACTGCTGATCGTGATACAAAATGTAGTAACTGAGTGGGGATGAGTTGAAAGAAGTTAAGGTTCCCAAGCCCACCCAGAAAAAAAAAAAAAATTATTCCGCCTAGGTGGATCTGATGCTGCATTTGTCCCTCGCCACCTCTACAGTGAGAACTGAGTGATCAAACACTGCTGATAGCTTAGTTCCCCCCTCCAGCACTCACTAGAGTTCAGAGCTGTGCAGAGGCGAGAGGGGTTGGCTCAGTTTCCCGGTGGCTCACCGAGAGGCCTGGCCAGCTGCCGGTCCATGCTGCTGGGTTGATCCCAAATGTAAAGTCGGGAGATCAATCCAGTGTCTGGACCGGCTGAGTGATGCCTGAAAATGGGTCATAGGACTGCATTCCTTTGATCCATAGAAGTAGAGAAATATTCCCCCTAGGTGGATCTGATGCTGCATCTGTCCCTTGCCACCTCTACAGTGAGAACTGAGTGATCAAACACTGCTGATCGCTTAGTCCCCCCCCCCAGCGCTCACTGGAGTTCAGAGCTGTTCAGGGGGAGAGGGGCTGACTCAGTCTCCCAGTGGCTCACTGAGAGGCCTGGCCAGCTGCCGGACGGATGCCAAATGTAAAGTCGGGAGTGATGCCTGAAAATGGATTATAGTACTGCATTCCTGTGTTCCATAGCAGTGGAGATAAAGCTTTGGCCGTACTTCTCCTTTTAATGGAGAACGTTAAAGTGGAATTCTGGGATAATTGCTCATAAACTGCCCACTTCAGTCCGGTCAGCCAGCACCGCTGCAGGGAGAGGAGGGAGCACTGACAACAGACGGGCCACTGAAGCCTATGGGCAAGGTCATCATTCTAAGCTTTATTAGTCTTTGTCAGAGCGCTCTCTCCTCTCCCCTGCCGCTGGCTGTCTGACACGGGAGATTACATGACCAGACCAGAGCAGCCTGAAAATAGGGAATATACATCTTTCTTACACACGTTAGTATAGGTTATCCCGGAGTTCTACTTTAAAGTTTAGTTGTTAGGTGAAGATGGGATAGACTTTCCTAAAGAGATGAGGATTTGGAGACCGTCTAAAGGTGGACTGAGTAGGAAATGGTACAACAGATTGAGGGAGCGAGTTCCAGAGGATGGGAGAAGCTCAGTAGTCCTGGAATCCGCCTGCTCAGGAGGGAATCTGTTCGCTGAATCCCTGCTGAGCAGGCAGATGGCTGTTCTGTGTCCACTCCGCTCCGCTTGTGCAGAGCAGACACTCACAGCCTGCTCTTCTCTATGAGCAGTTAAATGTAAATGGACAGCCTGTCCATTTACAACCTACTGTCATCCCTTCCTATCCACCAGACGGATGGGGAACATCTGTTTTTAGCAGATCGGATCAGATGTCGGTGGGTGTCAATGGACACATGTCCGTTGACACCCACCACTCCATAAAGGGCAATGGATGGTCTGATCTGGTCCGCCTAAAAAAACTGACAGGTGGACCTGATCGGTCCGCCCGTGTGAAAGGGGCCTTAGTCTCTGACCTGAAACAAGTATGCATATCTGGAAAGTCAGACACCATTACTGTTCTAGTTTCAGGTAAAAGGCACAAACTTTTGCAGCTAGTGGGCAAATCTAACTGTAAGCAAACTAACATCTGCAGAATGGGAGGTAGCAATTTTAATCTTTATGTTGTTCCCAGGAAGGGTTTCCTTCAAAGTGACCCTTCCACCACAGGATGACATATATAATAAAGCCAGCTCTGTAAAAGGCCCCATCTATTCATTCTTTTAATTTGAATGCTTTTCTCTACTGACTGGCACTCAAACAAAGGACAACATTGCATGGCAGAAGTGCTAACCATTAAGTCACTTTGCTGCCCCTATAGCTATACTTAAATTTGCCCTGTGTCTTGAAACGCTGCTTCTATGCCACTGCTCCTTCTCTTAAAGAGCTGGTCTTGTTTTATATCTGGTGACTTGATAAAACAACTTTTGAGTGTCGTTTGGTCTAATAATTGTTATATGATGGCCCATTCTCATGGTGGACCCTGGTCTTCCAGAACGCAAAGCCATAGTAGGAAATGGGTCAAGGGGTGTAGAGTAGCATATGGATGTGGCCCAGGCCTTTTCTGCAAAGTAAGCGTGGCTCTGGTCTGGGCCCCTCAGTGAAGAACTTGAGAGCGGAGCTAAAAGTTTGTGTTTAGATGGGTAGCTGCCACTCCGGTTAGGGAAAACAATTAAAGGACAACAAATATGACATCTTTTAAGTATATAGCGGATGAATGTGGGACTCCTATGTCTTGCATACTTTTCTTTCACCTTACAAAATACCACTAGGAAAAAAGTCTTGTACACTTCAAACAGCAGTAATCCTTATGCTGGGTACACACGACCGGACTTTACGGCATACTTTGCCCGGCGGACTTTTCGACGGACTTTACGACGGACTTTCCGTCTGAACGGACTTGCCTATGCATGATCAACCAAAGTCCAACGGATTTGTACGTGATGACGTACACCGGACTAAAACAAGGAAGTTCTTAGCTAGTAGCCAATAGCTGCCCTAGCGTCGGTTTTTGTCCGTCGGACTAGCATACAGACGAGCGGACTTTTCGACCAGACTCGCGTCCGTCGGATAGATTTGAAACATGTTTCAAATCTAAGTCCGTCAAACTTTTGAGAAAAGTCCGCTGGAGCCCACACATGATCGAATTGTCCGACGAAATCTGGTACGCCGGACCAAGTATGCCGTAAAGTCCGCTCGTGTGTACGCGGCATTAGAAATCAGACATTATCTTGCATAGCTTGAAATGCTTGCCAGCTATAAAAGCTAATAATTCTTGCTGCTTAGGGTTAGAACAGCCATACAAAGAGGAAGGCATACTATTTAGTTTGAGAAAAGATTACATCTACCTGTTCCTGTAATTAACGGCATGTGCCCGAGCTGCAGTGAACTGACTGCCCTCAGGCACCCTTGATTTTTAGTGCTAGAGAAGAATGTTTAGCTTGGCCAATGATTCTTGTTTGGGCAATGGAGAGAGAAAAATAGCCTGTGCTGGCAGATACCGCTGGCATCGCTTATTACAGGGAGAAACAATAGTAAGGTTAGACAACCTGTCATGATGGCTAATTGATGGTTCCTAGTTGGCTGACAGTCATGCACCAGACTTTATGGATACATGGTTTTCATTTGACAGTTGATGTCCCTGACATGGGACAGCAGATCTAACCACCAGAATACTCTTCTGTATGTTGTTTCCTAAGCCTTTCCTTACTGTCCTCCACAATGCACACTTTGCTGGTAACCATACATGCACAGATAGTGTTCCAGTAGTGTAGTTTAGCTACCTCTGTGGATATACAAGTTAGTGGGACTTCAGGACAGATACGTGAGCTGATTTCTCATAATTTTGTCTGGGAAATCCATTGCAGTCAATTGGCTGACCAGGGGGCTGCCCTTTTATAGGTTGTAGTGTGCCCTATTTTCACCAATCGGCAATATGACTATGGTCAGGTGACATTCATCTTATATCTATGGGTACTCTTATACTACAGTATTTTGTTACATTTGTGAGTTCACGCATTTAAACCCTATACTGCCTAAAATCGGGGGTTAGCAACCAGTAGATCGCAGTCTGGGCTTGTTGTCTCTCCATCCCAGAGCATCAAACAGAGTGCAATGAAGAGGGACTACTTGTAAAGTTGGATCTGCAGTAGAGCACAAGAGCCACATAAGCTGATGCCTCCTCTCTAGTGCCGGCTTCTGTGCCATGTAGAGTAATACCAACTGCACTCCATCTCTTATCTCAGCTAGCACTGCTGCTCCTCTGAAAAGTGATCAGAATGTGTTTGACAGATGGCGAGGAGGCGATATGTTGCCTTCTCATCCACCTGATTTAAACCCATGATTGCTGTGCAATGCACGGGATTGCGACACGGTAGTACAACAGTTAGAGGTTTTAAATCCAGTGTGAGGAGGTGACACTGTGCCAGGTGATCTTTAACTTCTCCCATGTTTTTCAGGTAGCTCTCCACCTCTTTAACCATTTGCCACCCGCCAAATATCAAACGACGGAGGAGTGGTGTGGCTATCATTCTGGGATGACGTCACATGACAGCCGCTGTGGGCGCATGGCATTTTGCGGCCGCGCCATGTTCCTAGGACACGGTGCAACCCCGATCTCGGTAAAGAGCAGATGATGCAGCTCTTTAACCATGTGATTGGCTGTGTTCTATCAATGCCCACCAGTGCTGCCTATCAGTGCGGCATATTGATGCCACCTCATCAGTGCATCCTATTAGTGCCGCCTCATCAGCTCACAAATGTATTTATTTTTCAAAATTTTTCGGGGGTTATTTTTTACAAAAAAAAAGCAGTGATTAAATACCACCAAAAAGCTCTATTTGTGTGGGGAAAAAATATAAATATTTCATTTGGGTACATTGTTGCATGACCAAGCATTTTGCAAGTGTGACAGCGCTGGAAATTGGCCTGGGCAGGAAGGTGCCCAGTAGACACGTAGTTAAGGTTGCCTACCCCTGGCCTAAATGTTCGATTGGTAACAAACATTTGTGTGCAGCTAGCTGTTCTGCAAACCATTTGCAGTGGTATAAAATTTAATCTGGTACAGTTTTGTATCATAGTTACATAGTAGGTGAGGTTGAAAAAAGACACCAGTCCATCAAGTCCAACCTATGTGTCTGATTATATGTCAGTATTACATTGTATATTCCTGTATGTTGTGGTCGTTCAGGTGCTTATCTAATAGTTTTTTTTGAAACTATCGATGCTCCCTGCTGAGACCACCTCCTGTGGAAGGGAATTCCACATGTTTGCCGCTCTTACAGTAAAGAACCCTCTGTATTTTTACAAAGAATCCATTTTTAAGTAGCACCGAGATCTCAGTACTTTGCAGCTTTCTGCTTAGGAGTCAGCTAATGAAGGAAATGGAGCTTGGTTTTCCACTGATTACTCAACAAAGACAGCAGATATGATTTCTTCATTTTAAACTTCTCTACAACACTGTTTGCTTTAATATATGCTTTTGTATGGACAGTCTTCTATAACCTTGCAACTCGGCACAGATTTAAATTCCTTTGTTATGGCTGACATTTCTGCTGGTCGTAGGTACGTAGTTAGTTGCCAATTTCTTTCCTCTATACTAAGCTGTATTTCCAGTTCCTCAGGTGCTAGGTAGTGCATTGAGCAATAGATCTTGCTTTACCTTCTGTGAAAATATTACATTTTTACTACAACGTGGCACGTAACTCAGGATATCAAGGATATTTCTTTTGTCAAATAGGTAATATAGTGATCACGTTCTCATCCTCATAAAATGGAGTGCTGGCTTATCAGTCCTACACAGACCATGTAAGGAAAATCTCTCAGGCTAATTAACCAATGTCATGCTCCAGGATAGTAAGAATAAACCCTGACCGTAAGCATCTATGTTTCCTGTACTCCGCTTTGGGCCGTGTCAGAGAATTCCCAAAATAACTTGAGAAATAGAGGGGGAAATTGAAACATTGCCTAGGGTAAAAGTGCATTTCAGGATAAAAATGAAAGTGAATCGTAAAACAAGAACATAATTTTTCATATAGTGAGGAGAAATCGTATGTATTTCTTCTCTGCTGTCACATTTTCTATTCCTTTTTATAGATGCTACACAGGCTAATTTGTGTTTTATGTCATCCGTTAAGTGCATAATTGTAGGGAGTGGGATCAAGCTCATCCAGTGTCGCCAATGGTCAGTATTTTTACTGGCAGCCAGTAAAAAAACGGGCACGTTTCTCCTGCCAGTAAATGCCAGTGACAGGGAAAGGTTGCCAGAAATATGGCTGACGCTCAGCTCAGAATTGCACATGCGCAGTTTCAGTCCGGAGCCAGCCAAGATCATCCGAGTGCCTGCTACAGTGTGTTTGGGCGGTGCCAGCGGGTCTGGTGGAGGCGGTGCCTGAGCGTGACTTGTGCTGTCATAGTGCATGGGACCTGGACGGCTATTGTGAAAGATAATGTTACACCGAGTAAATTGATACCCAACATGTAATGCTTCAACATTGCGCCCACTCATGGAATGGCGACTAACTTTTACCATTAAAAATTTCCATAGGCGACATTTAAAAAATTCTACAGGTTGCATGTTTTAAATTACAGAGGAGGTCTAGGGCTAGAATTATTGCTCTCGCTCTACCGATCGCGGCGATACCTCACATGTGTGGTTTGAACACCATTTTCATATGCGGGCGCTACTCACAAATGCGTTCGCTTCTGCACGCGAGCTCGGCGGGACGGGCACGTTTTAAAAAAAAAAAAAAAAATTTTTTCTTATTTTACCTTTTTATTTTTACACTGTTTAAAAAAAATTGTCTCTTTTATTCCTATTACAAGGGATGGACCTCTTAAATATGAGCTCTGGGGTCAAAAAGACCTGAGATCTCATTTACACCAAAATGCAATAAAAAAAAAAGTTTTTTGTTATTTAAAATATTTATTTATTTTTTTAAATGGCCCTTTAGGACGTATGGGCGGAAGTGATGTTTTGACATCGCTTCCGCCAAGCAGGGTTATGGAGACGGGTGAGGGCCATCTTCCCCTCACTCGTCTCCATACCCAGCAAGGGGTAACAACCGATCGCCTCCGCCGCTGCCGACAGGGGCATCAGAACGTGGCAGGAGGCCCTCTTCCGCCGGCGATAAAAGTGTTCTCTGCGGCGGATTCGCCGCAAGATCACTTTTATCGGAAAGCAGACCACCGGACGAAGAAGAGGATACCGGGGTTATTTCAGCTAGCTGCTGCCATAACGATGATATTCCTCTTCAAAGTTAGGACGTGTATCGGCGTGCGGCGGCCCGTAAGTGGTTAAAGCACATTGCTACTTGCATATTTTACTGGTTTGTAGTCTAAATACTTACATTTTCATGTAAAACTAATTTTTTGACTATTGGAAATTCCAGTAAAAACTTGGCGGTGCCAGTAAGTTCTGCGTGTTATGTCAGTAACTTCCAATCTGGTAGGTTGGCAATACTGAGCCCATCCATCTTTTACAGCACAGGTGCATTACATATCAGTGATTTGCTTTATTCAGCTCCAGCCAATTGCCACCTAAAACCAGACATTTCAGCATTGCATATGTGCTGGTGAGCTGAATACCCCTCTCTAATGTCATGTAACTCATGGGGACTCTAGTGGTGAGACCTCCCCATTGCAGTTATTCATTGTCCCCCCTCCCACATGTTTGAAATAATAAGGTTATTGAAGCATCGGAACATCCCAATCATTTTGGCTTTTGTATAAAGTGGGGTTGATTTATTAAAGCTGGAGAGTGCAAAATCTGGTGCAGCTGTGCATGGTAGCCAATCAGCTTCTAACTTCAGCTTGTTCAATTAAACTTTGACAATAAAACCTGGAAGCGGATTGGTTTTTATGCAGAGCTGCACCAGATTTTGCACTCTCCAGGTTTAATAAATCAACCCCTATGTCCAAGCCAAGTTCAAGGATGGGCTGCAAATGTATTTGCATCTTCATCATTGGGCTGCCCTTACATACTGTGTGTATATAACGTATTTATCGGCATATAACACGCACTTTTTTCCCCTGAAAATAGGGGGAAAATCGCGGGTGCATGTTATACGCTGACAGCGTACCTCGGAGGGGAATGAGGGGGACGAGCGCCGACGGAGATCACCGAGCCGCCATCTCCTCTCCACTTAGCTCTCCAACACACAGTCCCACCTCCGCCACCAGCATTGGAGCAGTGTTCTGTCTATCACAGGAGCTGGCCCAATGCTGATGGCGGAGGCGGGACTGTGTATGTGACTGCCGACTGAGAGCGAGGAAACGGATGACGGCTCGGTGATTTCATACGAGAAATGGTGAGCTGCATTGAGGGGGCAGATGGGCGCTCAACAGGCTGCGGATGGGCGCTCAACAGGCTGCGGATGGGCGCTCAACAGGCTGCGGATGGGCGCTCAACAGGCTGCGGATGGGCGCTCAACAGGCTGCGGATGGGCACACAAACATGCATTTTTTTCTTAAATTGGGGTGCGTGTTATACGCCGATAAATACGATAATTGGTAACTGGAACAATTTATCTCTGGCCCTCGGGCCATCTCTGGCCACTAGCAAAGACAGCATAGTGTAGCATGGAGTGAAAGTCTGAATACCAAAAGAAAAGAAAAAACAGTGCAGTCCACACTAAGGATGCATCATAGGTTTTCATCCTGCGTTGCCCCTGTGGCTATGCTAATTACCTCTTCAAGGGTTATTGGGTCTTTGATCCTTTATTTGAAGCATGGTTGGGTTGCTATAAGATGCATACTGCAGCGCAGCTAGAGGGTCAGTTTAGGAAAAGCCCTCACGTTTCTTTACCCTAAGCTGCATACTTGGTACACTGAGCAGAGTATGCATCCAGCTGCTAACAGAATAGAGACCACATTTCATAATATGCTTAGTGGTGAATTTAAAATGAATTTCTAAGTAGGGCGGCACAGTGGTGTAGTGGGTCGCACTCTCGCCTAGCAGTAAAAAGGGTCGTTGGTTCGAATCCCAACCACGACACCACCTGCCTGGAGTTTGCATGTTCTCCCTGTGTAGGTTTCCTCCGGGTACTCTGGTTTCCTCCCACACTCCAAAGACATGCTGGTAGGTTAATTGGCTTCTGTCTAAATTGGCCCTAGTATATGAATGTGGGTTAGGGACCTTAGATTGTAAGCTCCTTGAGGGTAGGGACTGATGTGAATGTACAATGTATATGTAAAGCGCTGCCTATATTGACGGCGCTATATAATAAATAATAAGTCAATCATCCTAGCTAAACTTTTTTATATGTAGTATATTCACTATTCTAACCTCAATGACCAGATGACAAAAAGATTGAGAGCCCAGCTCATGTGCACAGAAGCATTTTAAAGGACAAATTCGTAAAAGAGCTCCTAAGGCCCCTTTCACACTGGGGCGGTGGGGGCGTCGGCGGTAAAATGGCGCTATTTTTAGCGCCACTTTACTGTCGTTTTAGCAGCGGTATTTGGCCGCTAGCGGGGCAGTTTTAACCCTTGCTAGCGGACGAAAAAGGGTTAAAACAGCCCGCTGCGCTTTGCCGCGGTATAGCCGCGCTGCCCCATTGATTTCAATGGGCAGGAGCGGTGAAGAAGTGGTGTATACATCGCTCCTACACCGCTCCAAAGATGCTGTTTGCAGGAGTTTTTTTTTCCCTCCTGCCAGCGCACCGCTCCAGTGTGAAAGCCCTCAGGCTTTCACACTGAAGACACAACAGCGGCAGTTTCAGGTTGGCTTGCAGGCGCTATTTTTAGCGCAATAACGCCTGCAAATCGCCCCAGTTTGAAAGGGGTCTAAGTGTCAGTGTGTGTGTGTGTGCAGAAGTTTATACATTTTGCCTGTATGAGCAGCCATTGTAGGCTAAAGCGGACTCAAAAGTGACAGCTATTAACCGACAAGAATAGTGACCCACTGTACCTCCTTTTTTGAATACTGTATGGCCTTTTTGATAAGCTTGGACTCCTGACATTAAAAAAAAAAAAAAGAATGTTCTTTAAAGCCCTTTTTTATATACGTCAACGTAACAAAATAACCAGACAGGTATAATGAGTGAGATTGATGATTCGTGAAAGGCTGCACATAATTAAGCTTGTACGTTTCAGCGTACAACAATAAAATAGTCGTGTTAACCGTTGTCATTCAGATGGTTTTTCTTTCCCTTGTCAAGAATGAATCCATGTTTAGGCTACAGTAGTAGTATGGAGCGTGATTAGAAGCTGTTCTGACTCTGTTGCTGTACGGCTCTGATCTGCATTCCCAACGTGTCTGTCAAGACAGATGTTAAAACAGATAAAGAAAGCAATTAGGCTTTAAATGCCTACAGTATATCCAGCTGTACAAGAAGTGGGACAAACAACAAAAATAAACAACCCTGAAAAAATGAACTCAAGCTGAGTAGTGAGCTAACGAGCTGTAATCAGCAGAACGCAATGGCGATTAAATAATAATTGGATGGGAGAGGGAGCGGTGCTGTTGGAGTAGTGATAGGACTGTGATGTAGAGTGACTTTGTCTTTGGGGCCGGATTACAGATGTCCGTAGACGACGGTGCAGCTAGTAGAGGATTAACTGCTTAACAAACTCTATAACCACTCTCCTGCCTGGGTAAAGTTTAAGAGTCAGGGGTATAGAATAATGAAAGGTGTGTGTTGTTGGTGGTTGTGGTGGTTATTGTTGTGGTGGTTGTGGTGGTTGTTATGGTGGTTGTGGTGGTTGTTATGGTGGTTGTGGTGGTTGTTATGGTGGTTGTGGTGGTTGTTATGGTGGTTGTGTTTGTTGTTATGGTGGTTGTGGTTGTTGTTATGGTGGTTCTGGTTGTTGTTGTGTGGTGGTTGTGGTTGTTGTTATGGTGGTTTTGGTGGTTGTTATGGTGGTTGTGGTTGTTGTTATGGTGGTTGTGGTTGTGGTTGTGGTTATGGTGGTTGTGGTTGTTGTTGTTATGGTGGTTCTAGTTGTTGTTTGGTGGTTGTTGTAGTTGTGTGGTGGTTGTGGTTGTTGTTATGGTGGTTGTGGTTGTTGTTATGGTGGTTGTGGTGGTTGTTATGGTGGTTGTGGTGGTTGTTATGGTGGTTGTGGTTGTTGTTATGGTGGTTGTGGTTGTGGTTGTGGTTATGGTGGTTGTGGTTGTTGTTGTTATGGTGGTTCTAGTTGTTGTTTGGTGGTTGTTGTAGTTGTTGTGTGGTGGTTGTGGTTGTTGTTATGGTGGTTGTGGTTGTTGTTATGGTGGTTGTGGTTGTTGTTATGGTGGTTGTGGTGGTTGTTATGGTGGTTGTGGTGGTTGTTATGGTGGTTGTGGTGGTTGTTATGGTGGTTGTGGTTGTTGTTATGGTGGTTGTGGTTGTTGTTATGGTGGTTCTGGTTGTTGTTGTGTGGTGGTTGTGGTTGTTGTTATGGTGGTTGTGGTGGTTGTTATGGTGGTTGTGGTTGTTGTTATGGTGGTTGTGGTTATGGTGGTTGTGGTTGTTGTTGTTA